>SCLH01001037.1:65905-93501 GCA_004367855.1 Oikopleura vanhoeffeni | reverse complement strand
ATGTACGCAGATAAAGGGACTGCCCCTATACTCGCAGTCGTCTATATTTTCATAAAAACAATTGGGAAAATTTGTTTCTAGAGTCTCATTTTGCAACGACGACCCTCTTAAGATTAACATACTGCCTTTGAGTCGTTCTCCGCCTTAAACACTATTCAAAAAACATTTTTCATATTGTTATGGTAAAAATTAAGAAATACTTTTAAAAAAGGGGATGAGAAAAGGATGGAATGGGGATAAAAAGCGATAGATTGTGGCTGACCATCCCCTCAGTTTCCATCCCTGTCCCCTTTACAACCCTGACTACGGTACAGCATTTTTTGAACCAAATTGGCCCGTTTTGGCCCCGCCGGCCAAAATGACACATCCCCAAAATATTTTTGGTCTCTGTGTTCTAAGACACGCTCGTGCAGGTGGGGGTTAAGAAAAAGTGATTCGGATAATTAATTTGTAAATCATAAAAAGAGATTTCAACCTGGTTTTGGATGAGATTATTCCCGGGATCGTTCCTGTTTTACCCCTCAGAGTCAATTTTCTTCATAATGTGGCCGATTTTATTTCTAGAATACCAAATATGACCAATTTCAAAGTTTTGGATGTCGGATGTGGTCCTTATGCCATTTTATCGCTGCTAGGACACAAATTATTCAACTGGCAATCATACTGCTTAGAAAGGAAAAGATTTAATTTTTAGTTTTATCCAACGCAAACGACTGGAAACAAGGTCCTAGAGCTTATATCGAAAGTTTGAGATTTGTTCAAATTCCGGTAAGGTACTTTTTTTTAGGTGGGCCCCCCTCTCCAGCAAAACCGTAGGAGCTTACAAGAAACGTTTTTTGAACACGGTAGCCGACAAAATTAAACCGCTGAAATCCAACTTAAAGCCCACCTAAAAAAAGTACTAAGTGCGAATTTAGTGCCCTTTGGTTCTAGTTTTATGGTTGTCTCAAGCCTACATTGCGCGAATTTCGAAAAAGGTTCACTACACACCCCTTAAGTATTGTACACTAAGGAAATTAATGCGTCAATCCTAGTTAAGTTCATCGACCTCCTTCAAAGCCACGAAAAAAACCTAAACAACTTATCAGAGAAGATTACAGTACTCGATCAAAGCGAAAAGTCTCTCCTGCCGACGTATTTTCCAAATTTTAATCGAAAGAGAAAATCAGAGTCCGAAAATTTGATTTTAATGAGTAGGGATTAATCAATTTTTTTCATCAGTTAGGTCGCTTTTTTATCGGTAGGTCCACCTAAGGGGTATCTGTTCTGAGAGAACTAGACTAGATAGCGACAAACGTTTTTTTGCATCTGAATTCTCACCGAATTTGTAGTGGTAAAAATTTTTCTTTTTTTCCCGGTGATTACCGGTTTACCGGTAATTCGCAAAAAATCGTTTTTTAGNGATCCGTAATTTTTGATGGTTTTTATGGTTGATACTTTCGAGAAACTTAAACAAAAAGTCAATAAAATACAAACATACAAAGAAGTTCAATTTTTAACATAAAGGAATTAATATTGCGGGAAAATTTTTTATTTTAAAAATTTCAATTTGTATCAGCAATGTAACGTCTTTTTCTTTATTTTCTTCTAATTTGAAAAAAATACTGAATTCACCGTTTTTGGAATTGTTTCAATCTGGAAAAGACGTAGGTAATTTGCCAAAATTGACGCGCTTGCAGAAACGTTACCCCTGTAGGCTACAATATTTGCCGTGATCCCGATATTATTGAATCATAAAAAATTAAAACTAAGCGTTAAATTTTTTAAATGGGCCCTCCTATGAATCCCAACACGGAGATTATCGTGAAACGTTTTTTTGTATCCCGATAGCCACGAATTTTTTTTTTTGATTTATGACTTCGATTGACCGCCCATATGGTTGGTCCCTGAAGTGACAAAACAAATAATGCCAAAAGTTTTCTCGTGCAAAAGTTATCCTACTGGCCATAGGCTATTTTCTGTAAAACGTTTCCCGATAATCTGTATTCTTAATTTTTCAGAAGGGTAGGCTTTTTTTAAAAAAAAAAGTTTTACCTCAAGGTTTTATTTCGGACGCAAAAATAAAATTTAATCTTGATTGAATATTTTTTTTTCAAAATTTTTGATTTATTTTTTGTAAAATTTCTAAGAAAGGTTGAGAAGAGGTTGAGTTACACTATAGAAAAATTGTACATAATAAATTTTTTATAGTGTAAACAGTAGAAGTGCGTTCAACTTCTACTACAGTTACCCATGCGAAGGTCGCTCAGCTTTTAAAAAAAAAATGAATGCTAGAGCTTATAATGGTAAAGTTTTTGAGATTTTTGGTGGATGAATCCGGAAAATTGTCGAATTTTAGTGAATTGGTTTCCGTTTTTATTTGCGATTTTTTTGGCCTCGGGGTCAGCATCTGGTTGAATGGTGCCGAAAAAGGGTGTTTTTCTTACGTTTTGATAAGAGGCATTTTCCTGTGGAAAAGCAGAAGCCGTCAATTTTGGATGGTAACAAGCCCACGGGTTTTGATGAATATGGAACCGGTCGTACTTTTTTGATTCCATTTGATTGGCTGGTAAATGACATAAAAGGTGCGCGAAAATCGACAATTTTTGAATATGAAAAGAGGTGAAAAATTGAAAATTTAAATTGCCACCAAAAAGACTTTCTGAGTACGCGGTTTGCTGTAAACCATTTTAGCACTATGGTCTGATTCAAACAGAAACGGTGCTAAGAGATCAAAAAAATACTTTTCATGAAAAACTTTATTTATTTCTAGAACCCGCTGTGTCAAAATCCAGACTCATAGTTTTGCTAATATTGTTTTCAGCAAACGTACCAAGGAATCTTTTGGTGGCATGTTCAATTTCTAATTCTCACTTTCATATTCAAATTGTCAGTTTCGCGCACTTTTTTTTGTCGATTTACAGCAAATCGGCGCGGAAATTCATAAGTAACGACCGATTCCATGTTTTTTACCACCCCTTGGGCTTGTTCATTCCGAAAATGCGTTTTCTTGCATTTCCACAGAAAAAGCATTTGTCTTACCCGTACACGAAGCCTCTGAAATCCCAAAATCACTAAACACCACCCCCTTAAAATATACCGAGTATTTAGTAAAATTGCCAACTAGAAAAAACTGCTTTTTTAAATTCATATATACCAAATGTTGCTCTCTTGTGTCATGGCTGGTGTAATTTTTTGACTTTTAAAATACCTTTTGGCTATTTTGATATGAATGTTTCAAGCCTTTAAAATCTTGTCTAAAGGTTTGTTATCGCCTTTAATGATTACCGACTTTCCCGACTGGATATCCTCTGTTTATTATACTGACTCACCCAATCTCGCCTTTAAATTGGGTGGTCGTTCGCATTTTTAAGGACAAAAACAAAGTTCATGGCCAAGTGACGCCTTAAGTACAATCGGTTAAAACCAACATATTAACCTCTTCTGATAATATTTAAAACTAAAATTCTTGCTCCTAAAAAAATATCGAAAGTGACACACGGTGTCAGTTCAGAAACGTGTTTTGTAAGCACGGGACGGAAATATTATTTCAAAATGTATCTCCTCCCTGGTTTTTCAAGGTACACATTTTTCCGAAAAATTTTTATATATGTATGTGCAGCTGAATAGTCCGTGCAGATCAGTATTGAAAGTTTTGTCCAATTTTCTTGGATCGGTTTCCGAATCACAAAAAACAGTATTTTTGCCCTATTATAAGGGGTCTCAATCAAAATGTATTCTCCTGGATTGAAAGTTACACATTTCAAAACTTATTATGAAGGTGCAGCTGGAATAGTGCGTGCAGATCAGTATTGAGAGTTTTTTGTCCAAATTCTTTCTTCTCAATTTTTGTAATAAAGTGTGTTTTTTTAATTTCCCAAAAATTGATAAATTTCAACTTATTTTCATACAAAATATTTTTGAGACCCTCAAAAAAGTGCCTTTTCCCTGACTATGTAGGCAGAAATTAAAGGGACTGCCCTATACTCGCAGTCGTCCTATAATTTTCATACAAAAATTGGGAAAATTGTTTCTAGAGTTTCTCATTTTGCAACGACCGACCGCTCTTTAAGATTAACATACTGCTTTGAGTCGTTTTCTCCGCCTTAAACACTATTCAAAACACATTTTTCAATATTGTTATTGGTAAAAATAAGAAATACTTTTAAAAGGGGATGAGAAAGATGGAATGGGGATAAAAAGCAGATAGATTGTGGCTGACCATACCTCAGCTTTCCATCCCCTGTCCTTTTACAACCCTGACTAACGGTAAGCATTTTTTGAAGCCAATTGTTCCCGTTTTGGCCCGCCGGCCAAATGACACATCCCAATATTTTTGTCTCTGTGTTCTACAGAACGCTCGTGCAGGTGGGGGTTTAAGAAAAGTGATTCGATAATTAATTTGTAAATCATAAAAAGAGATTTCAACCTGGTTTTGGATGAGATTATTCCCGGATCGTTCCTTGTTTTCACCCTCAGAGTCAATTTTCTTCATAATGTGGCCGATTTTTGTTTCTAGCAATACCAAAATATTGACGCAATTTTAAAGTTTTGGATGTCGATGTGGTCCTTATGCCATTTTATCGGCTGGCTAGGACACAAATTACTTCAACTGGCATCAAATACTGCTTTAGAAGGAAAACGCTTTAATTTTTAGTTTTAATCCAACGGCAAACGAGCTAGGAAACAAGGGTCCTAGAGTTATATCGGAAAGTTTTGAGATTTTTGGTCAAACTTCCGGTAAGGTAGCTTTTTTTTTTAGTGGGCCCCTCTCCAGAAAAACCGTAGGAGCTATCAGAAACGGTTTTTTTGCATCGTGTAAGCCGAACAAAATTTAAACCGTGACATCCCTACTAAAAGCCACCTAAAAAAAAGCTACCTAAGTGTCTGAAATTTTAGTGCTTGGTTTACGTTTTTTTTGGTTTTTGTCTTCAAAGCGCTACAAATTGGGTCGCGAATGTGTCGAAAAAGGTCACTATCACCACCCTTAACGTATTTACACGTATAAGGAAATATGCGTCTAAATCTATGTTTAAGTTCATTCGACCTCTATCTTCAAAGTGCCACGAAAAATATTCACCTGTAAACAACTTATCAGAGAAGATAAGTACTCGATCAAAGCGAAAGGTCTCCTCCTGCGACGTATATTTTCCAAATTTTAATCGAAGAGAGAAATCAGAGTTCCGAAAAATTGATTTTAATGAGTGATTAATCAATTTTTTTTCATCAGCTTTAGGTCGCTTTTTTCGTAGGCTCACCTAAGGGGTATCTGTTCTAAGAGAACTAGACTAGTTAGCGACAAATTTTGTTTGCATCTGAATTCTCAACCCAATTTGTAGTGGTAGAAATTTTTTCTTTTTTCCCCGTTTACCGCGTTTCCGGTAATTTCGAAAAAATTCGTTTTACGGTTCATTTTGAGCCAATTTCATGACTGATTTCCGGTCACGGAAACCGGAGGCAAAAAAAATTTCTACCGCATTTTTTTTCCAAGTTTCCACAGCAGAAAACCATTTGTCGCTATTCTTGTTCTAGTTCTCCTCCCAGCGAATTCATCAACTGCACCGGACAAAAAAAATCGACTTAACATTTGGTACTGGATTCGTTATATTGAAAAATTATCCGATTTCAACAAAAAAATATGCCAAAATATCTCAATAGGACAGTTGCGTAGGACTATTGGGCAAATCTCACCGGTTTATAGACAAAACACAGTACAGAAGCAGTGTCTTTAGTAGGACGCGTCGCTGGACGTACTTTTACAATGCTTTTGGTCTTACTAAAGACACTTTACTCTAACACAGTCTTGCGGAGACTTAACGTAGGTTTTGCGAGGTTTCCACCTATTCGGTGGATACTTTTTTTAGTGTCCTTAATGCGTTTTTGGACGAAAAACCAGTACCTTTTTAGAACATTTTTCCTGCGTCATAGTGACGTTTTGAAATTAAAAAAATGTCCGCTTAGACTAGTACGACATATTTATAAATTTTCAAAAATCCATTGTTTGTGCGAATTATGGCCAGTATTTTCTAAGTCTATTTCCTAAAACGATATTTTGCTTTAAACATCACTACTTTTTTCTTAAAGTTAATATAAAATTATATATTATAAAATTTGCGCAAATGCCTTTAAAAGGAACGGCCTCGGAGGCTCGGGCGGGCTCCGTTTACGTCATTCTTACTGTATCTTACGAAAATGCAGTTATGGATCTTAACCACGACTTGTAGAGTCGTAAATATGATTTTTAATAGGGAGCGCAAGCGTACGCTTAGTGGTAATTTCTAAGGACTAATTCTAAAATAAAACTTTAAGAAATGTAAATTTTCTTGATGTTTTCATGAGAGAAATTAAATTTTCTGATGATGAGTCTTATTTTTCTCCTAAAATGAAGTTTTTGTAGCATCTCCCTAAATGTTTAATCTCGCAAAGACGGGTCATTACATTCGCTTAGGCGTAGGCTTGATAAGCTTAAAAATATAGCTATTTGGAACGTTATGCCAATTATCAAAATTTATGATGTAAAAAACGATATATAACATGTCTTGTTATGTATTTATGTGTAATAATTCAATCTGTTTTATTAAGGAAATGGCAAACTAACCGGTTTGAACCAGAAGGGGTCGCTTTTTTTAGGTCACCATTGTGCATTCGACTGGGAAACTAGACAAGATAGCGACAATGGTTTCTGTACAAATTTTTTTGCGTTCTAGGTTGGTCACGTGACCGGAAATCAGTCATCGAAATTGCCAAAATCACCTAAAAAAACTTTTTCGAATTAAAAAAATTCTACTAAACGGTTAATTAGACAAACCGTATAATATCGAAAAAAAAAATTTCCTGCGCATCTCACAATTCGGTTAATAATAGATGCAAAAACCGGTAATCATCGGAAAAAAAAATTCCTCCTGCGCTGCCAAATTTCGGTTAAGATAACAGATGCAAAAAACCGCTTGTCGCTATCTAGTCTGGTTCTCTCGAAACAGATACGGTATCTGAGATACCCCTTAAGTGGTACTACCTAAAAAAACGACCTAAGGTAGCTTTTCTTTAAGGTGGGCCCCCCCCTCTCCAGCAAATACCGTAGGAGCTATCAAGAAACGGTTTTTTGCATCGTGTAGCCAACAAAAGTTTAACCGCTGAAAATTTTTTTCGGTTTTCGAGCCTTACCGGTCATCAGCGGAAAACACCGGTAATAAGCGGTTTTGAGAGAACTAATCATAAGTTCAACATGAAAGTATACTTATTTGGGTCACTTCGAAAAAAAAAATTTTGGCATTTCAGCGGTTAAAATTTTGTTGGCTACACGATGCGAAAAACCGTTTCTTGATAGCACCTACGGTTTTTGCTGGAGAGGGGGGGGCACCTAAAAGAAAAGCTACCTAAGCTTTTTTTAGTTTCTAGTTGAATGCCAAAAACCGTTTTGTGATATCTCATGCGGTTCGTCTGTGGCGGCACATTCAATTTTGTTTGTATATTTTTAATTTTTTAACCACACGTAGTCTTGGAGTTAAAGTTTTTGATAATACTAGTTATCAATCCTAGTTTATAAATCCTTCTAAAGTGTAATCCACCTTGGTTCAAAGGTAACGATCCCGAAAATCACGAAAAAGAGACATCTGGTGGTGAGCTTCAATTTGTAAAAAAAATTTTGGACGATTATGAAACTTTTAAAAATTCCCAAAAAATATCCGCGTTTTGTTTTTTGGTGGGACGAAAATTAAATGTGCGACCGATCTTGAAAATAGCTAAGGACAGGAATCAGAATAGACGACCATTTTGACAACAGGTGGAACCAAGTAGCAAAATGAGCTCCAAATTCTGTTTATTTTGATTCTATACGGACGGACCCTTACGGGAGCTGAAATCGGATCGTTCTTATAAAGTCACTCTACTGTAGTGCCAATATCACCAAAATTTTATGAGATTTATATCACAAAGTACTTTTTGAGCGTCGTGAATGACGTCATTCTCATGATTGAATTTCTCAAATTTACTTTTTTCAACTTTAATTTGATTGCTCGGTGGATGAAGTTCGGTGGTGTATTAAATTCTACGCATTTTGGTGATTCGCTTCATTCGAACCTATTGTGAAACTCCTTATACAAAACAAAAAATTATTTGACATATGACGTCATTTCGAACGCCTACGCGTTTTTTTTTCATTTTTGAACACAAAAGTTGTTTCTGTCGTGGTATCGCCGAAATTTTTTGACAAAAATCTTTCGGTGATATTGCCCCCCCTGTAGTAAGTTATTTTAGATAATGATTCCTGATGAAAGTCTTATCAAAATTGCAAAACGTCTCATTGTAAAATGCAGCAGGGAACAAAGACTCGTTATTTTGTTGCGTTCACTTTCGATACCTTGGAGCTAAATAAAGAAAAATTTACCAAAAAAATTTCCAAAAATGTTTGACTATAATGCAGTGGAAAATGACAGACAAGGACACTATACCAATTTGGAGCAATCTGATTGGACAAGCCAAAACAAAATTCAAAATTGATTTTAAAGTTATTAGATCAAGGAATGGGATCGAGATTATACCCATATTAAATAAAGATGAACCACCGTCAAGTTTGTTTATAAGGACAAAACAGCCAAAACCAATGTTATTTTTAAAGTTTCTAAAATTTACGATTGTCTATAAGAAAAAACGGAAAATTTGGAAGGTTTTCTCGAGGCTGTTTTTTTGCAGCGTTATCGAATGTAACGGCTGGTCAATATTAACCGGTAAAGTATAGCTTCTGGAACCGGAAGTGATATTGTAATGATTAACATGTACCAAAAGATGCGCAATTAACGTTTTTCTGGAAACGGTATTATGAACTAAGGCCCTTAGTCTAAGGGTCATAAGTAGGGAGCGAACCGGCAAACTTTCTGACGAAACCATAACCGCTGACCTAAATTATTTGACCTTGCAGGGTAAATATACTCAAGGAAAATGAATTCTGAGCATTAAAAAACTTTTTGAGCCTCTAGTGGCCGAAATGGCTACCAAAATCACTTTTTTATAACTAATGAATTTTAAGCATACTTCATTTGTACTTTATTTATGAATACCAAGCCTTACTCACAAAATAATTAGCTTGTTTTCTAAGATAAAAATTTTGAAAAAAAATTCGGAAAATTTTTGGAAAAAAAATTGGTCATTTTGACAGAAAAATTCTGACTTTCGTGATAAAAATTGATAGCCGCGCCCGAGCGCGGGCTGATTTTTGCCATGGTAATGTAAAAATTATCCATAGATTACGACTAACATAGTGGCTTAGCTCGACCGAGTATATTGAAACCGGCAATTGAATTTTAAAACCGGCTATTTTCACCGTAAAGATACCGGCTAAAAATAAATGTCCATTTTTTCCGTTTCTTCAATTGTACGCTTTAATTTTTTTTTCCCGTTTTTGCTAACCCCCTAATTCAAAAGTTAGTTTTTTGCCCGGTTCGTTCCTTAGTCTAAGTGACTGCAAAGTGGCGTCAGAGCGGGAATTTGTATCCTGAGTGAAAACCGAAAGTGATATTTACAAATTCTGCAAAAAAACCAGCCTGGAGAAACGCTTTCGAGGCCGCGTCATCTTATTTTATTTGTGATACCGCCATTTTAACTCCGTGAGAAACCCGAGGACTAAAGGGTCCTTTTCGCACCTAAAAACATTTTTTTTTAAAAAAATTGGAAACCAAAATAATCCTAGGTCTTTAAAATGACCAGAAAAAATTCTCTGCAAAATACTAAAACGCATTAGGGAGTCCCCTCGCGAAAATTAAAATTCTCTGAAATTTTGGACCAATAGTTAATTTAAGCAAAAAAAAATGACAATGGACATGTCCTGCGGTCCAGAAACCACAGGTGGCGCGCTAGGATAAAAAAACCAGTAACACCTTTCGATAAAAATTTCGGACCATTTATTATTGAATATCATTTATTTTACGTAGGACTCACCGTTGATACAGTACGCAAATGAATTTTTTTTTGTTATTTGATCTCTCTAAAAATACAGTAGATAACGTTCTAAAATCCTTGTTTTAAGTCACTCAAATCAAAATTTCTCGAATCCCGCTCGAAAAACTTTTTTTTGTTTTTCACATATATTATACAATGAAACCTTGCCTTGATTTAGTATGTGTGGTTTCCCGGAAATTTGCTTAGAACAAAGTTACAGCGCCAGAAGCGAGGGTGCGGCACGTTAATGTGTTTTTTCACTAGCAAAAACCTGTAAAAACTTTTGATAAAAATATTTTGGAACATTAATTATTTTGAAAATATTTTTCTTCGTGAGACTCCGTTAATACAGCTACGCAAATATAATTTTTGTGTGTTTATTTAATTCTTCTCTGAAAATACAGTAGATAAGTCTAAAAACCTTGTTTTAAGACTTGGTTGGCTTTATTATCATTATAAAAGACGGCAACTAATTCGGATATTCTTTATAGTATTTTCTACTATAAAAGAAAAAACTTCTGCTGCCTTATTTGCTTACCCTAAATTTTCTCGTTTCAAGCATTGAACAGCCATTTTTGAATGATCAAAAGGCCTCTAACTATGCCAAAATTGTTGCCCACAGTCCCTCGATATCATGCAGCGAAACTTCACAGAAGTTATTTCGCGGACTAATCGGAGCTGTTTCAGAAGAATTTTAGAAAAGGCGCTGTTTATGAAAAATTTATATATAATGCAAAGAATGTTCATTAAAATTTTAAATGCCAAAATATCTAAAAAAAAGTAAGCCCAGTATGACAAATTTAAAAAATTCAACCGATGGTCAATCCGAGAAAATTACGAGATAAATTCACGTGCAAAAATACACGACAAGCGTACGAAATCATGTTGAAGTTTGTTCTAAGCAAATTTCCGGGAAACCACTACATTATTTAAATCAAGGCAAGGTTTCATTGTATAATATATGCTGAAAACAAAAAAAAAGTTTTCGGGGATTTTCGGAAATTTTGATTTGAGGACTTTAAAACAAGTTTCTAGACGTTACTCTACTGTATTTTTAGAGAAGAATTTAAATAACAAAAAAATTTTTGCGTTACTGTATTAACGGTGAGTCTCACGAAAGATTAAATAATTTTTTCATAATTAAATGTTCCAAAATATTTTATCAAAGTTTTTACAGGGTGTGTGGTTGTGCAGTGAAAAACACGATAACGTGGCGCCCCCTTCGCTTCTGGCGCTGTAACTTTTGTTCTAAGCAATTTCCGGTGAAACCACTACATACTAAATCAAGGGCAAGGTTTCATTGGTATAATATATGTGAAAACAAAAAAAAAGGTTTTCGAGCGGATTTCGAGAAAGTTTGATTTGAGTGACTTTAAACAGGTTTTAGACATTATTCTACTGTATTTTTAGAGCAGAATCACATAACAAAAAAAAATTCACTTTGCCGTACTGCTATCAACGGTGAGTCCTACGTAAATAAGATGATATTCATTATAAATGGTCCGAAATTTATCGAAAGTGTATTACTGGTTTTTTATCCCTGCGCGCCACCTGTTGTGGTTTCTGGACCGCTGAGGACATGTCCATTGTCATTTTTTTGCTTAATTAACTATTGGTCAAAATTTCACGAGAATTATAATTTCGCGGGGGGACTTCCCTTAATTTTTGAAATTTTTAATTTCAAATCGTCTCGCACATTTTTTTTTAAGTTTCACAGCGAATGTGATATCCATATCATTCAAACTGAAGCTGTTTCTAGAGCTAAAGTGTCCTTATAAATGTTGCGGAGTCGCAAAAGACGGCGTCTTAACCTGAGCCCTCTTTTGAAAAAGTAGGAATTGGACCATTGAAGGAAAATTAAAAATAGTTTTATCGAAAGACTCCGACTGTCTTGCTAGACTTTGAAATTTCGACTCGATTCCTATTCATATATTAACTTGTTTTGCAAATATTTAAAACAGATACACTCCTTACTGCGCTGTTTATGCTCTGTAATAAAAAGGTATAATTGAATTTCTAAGTACACAGATATTATTCACAGCATGTCAAAAACCGCAAATAATGATTCATTCAGCAAAATTTAAAAACTGCCACAAAAATTTTTAGGAGGAAAACTCAGTTTACCCGGTTGGTCGAACATGCTATGGAAAAAGTCAGAAGTAAAAAATTTGTTCCAGAGATTACGAATTCTCCTGTGATTTCTGTCTATAAGGACACCCTCTATAAGGACAATTTGGGGCGGAAAATATGGCCAAAACCTACGGCTTTGGATGTTGGTCCGTCCTCTATAAGGACAATTTTGGGAAAAATAATCAAAAGGTTTATTTTCAAAATTTTCTATAAAAACACCTCTTTTCGTAAATTTTTGGGTTGAAAGAGCAACAAAAAAAAAGGTCTTCAAATTATTTTCATCAAAATCGTATATTAATTCAAATAAATTTTAGTAATTTCTAAATTGTCCTTAGTAAAAAATTTTTATCTGTCCTTAAGTAAACATTTTTCAAATTGTCCTTAGCATCTGTCCTTAGTTAAAACAATTTTCAAATTGTCCTTAGCAATCTGTCCTTAATTTATACATTCTAGAAGATTGTAACAAAAAATAAACTTTAAATCACCAAAAATTCTTGCTGCTGACCATCATTATTAACGCAATTTTAAGACATCTAGTATAGTCATTAATTAATCATTATTGTCCAAATCGGACCAATCAGAGCCACATTTTCCCAAAAGTACGCGTATAGTTAGAAGTACGGCTATAGTTAGAATTACGCGTTTAGTAAGGGTTTTTGGCGACAAACTTTCTACTACACGCCGCACCCCGTAATAGATATTTGTGAAATTTCACAATATGATTGTTTAATTTATAATCTAGAACAAACTATCAAAAAACTCTGTTTAACCCTGTGAGCATATAAAAAAAAGTTCCGCCAAGGCACCAGAGCCACAATTGTGGCTCTACTTTGATGTTGTTCACAGGAAAGCTTAAAGCACTTGGAATTTTAATTTGTCTGCCATAAGGAAGTTGAAAGGTTCATATTTTTGCATTCGAATTTCATTATTCTTAGGATTTTATTTTGATTCTAGAAAAACTAGTGAAAAAAGCAAGGTGTACCATATCACGTGATACATGGTCACAGTTGTCTCTACAATTTTTATCTCTGTCGAAACAATGCACAAGAATCTTGGCCTACGTCGATAGTTTTGTCCGCTTTGATTTATTATCTCGTAAAATCAAAGCAATTTATAAATTAGTCAAAAATTTTGGATCGAAAATCATGAATTTTTTGATGAAAATGTTATTTTTCCCTATAAAAGCAGAGTAATGGCATTTTTTTCTATTATTTTCGAGTAAAATATGGTTAAATTGAAGTACAACTGCTGGACAATGTTTGATTGGTTAAATTCACTTTTATTATAACTAAAATTTTTCATGGGATACTTGAAGTTGACAATTTAATAATTTCACTCCCTAAGAAAATGTCTGCCCTAGTACCAATAATTTTTATTTCAACTGCTATGCATGCACAAACACTTTCCTAAAAACTGCCTAATCTCACATATGATTTGTATGTCCAAGTTCGAAATAATTTTTACGGAAGTGAAACAGGAGGCTCAAAAATCCTGATAAATCAATCCCCGTAATGCCGGAACAAAACATTCAAGAAAAAAAATTCATATTTCTTGAAACCGGAATCTAAATTCCTTTATAATGTATTGAAACAAAAGGATTTCCTCGATCCAAGTTTTTGTCTTGTTTCTGATGATTTTAGGTATGCTGAAGCCACAATTGTGGCTGCTGTGCTCACAGAGGGTTATATTTTCCAAGATAATACATGTATCGAAATTAAAAAATCGACTAGTGAGACCAATGGGTCAACACCCTTTCGTGTGAGACCAATGTGGCAACAGTGAGACCATGGGCAACACTTTTTTTCGAAAAGTCGTGTGTTGCCATTGGTCGTCACCCACTGTAGTGACCGAAAACTGACCGGGTCGTCGCAGGAAACAAATTTGGAAAGAAAAGAATTTTTTCATTTGAAAATTTCCTTCAAAATGACGGTAAATTTTTCACAAATTTTCAAAAAATTTTATTTTCAAAAGTTGGCAAATTTTTGTGACAATGCGCACACTTCTGAAAGATCAGGGTAAATGGAGTTTTAATGCTAAAAATCGGAATCTTATGCTGTATAAGGCGTTTAAAAAAGTGCATTTCTGACCCGTGGATGGCCAAAAACTTTTTTTGTGTGCCCGGAATGTTTTTTTCAGAAGCAACAACCCCCGTGAGGTCAAAAGAATTTGTATCAACTACTGTAGTTCTCCTCGTTATTTTACCGGTGCGCTCCTAACTATAGTCTATAGCATATGCCTCCATATGTAGGGAGCGCACCGGCAAACACTAACGAGAGAACTACAGTTAGTTTGATACACAATTCTTTGACCCACGGGGGTTTGTTGGACCCAGAAAAAAAACGATTTCGGGCCAACAAAAAAAGTTTTTGGCCTTGTGGTCAGAACCGAGTTTTTAAAACTCCCATTAGGCCTCTTCGATTTTTGAGGCATACAAAACTCCATTTACTTGATGTTTTCAGACATTAGGGGCCGTTGTCACAATAAAAATTTTCTACCTTTTGAAATTGAAAAATTTTCAAAAAAAAATTTTTTTTTGAAATTTTGTAAAAATTTTTGGTCATTTCGTAGGAATGTCGGACTCTAAATTTTTTCCTAAAATTTTCTCCCAGTCTTCCCAGGTCCAATTTTTGAGCACATGCGTCAATTTATTTTCTGTAAGAACAGGAAAAAAGCTAAATTTTAAAATCCAACCGACATCCCACGTCACCAAGCCCAAATTTAAAACAAAAAACTGGTTTTTATCCGGTTAAAAAATAGATTTTTGAATTTTTTTTTTTATATTTCATTTTGAATTCTGCTCAAGATTTTCTCGTTTAGCTTCAACAGCAACCGTTCAAACTTATAAAATTGGCCTGTTGCGTCCTACTCATATGATATGCGTGTTGCAAACGGCCGATGAGTGGCGCCCACACAGGGCAACCAACACCTGATTTGTATTGTTTGGTCAGAAAGCCGAGTTGTGCTATATTATGAAAAAAAAAATAATGTTGAAAATTTTTTTGTAAAAATTTGCTGTCATTAGACTAAAATGCGTAGACGAAGATTCTTAATTGTAGCTATAAATAACTACGCACCCATAATCTTGTGCCCCCAGGCTCTTTGCTCTTCGCAGTAATTCAAAAACGCCTTAAAATGTATTGATTCTCAACTTAATCAATTTTAGAATCAAAATGAAGGTTAATTCAGACCAGATCCGAAATTTTTAGAAAATCGAAGAAGTAAAATTCTGACGAAGAAATAACAGATCTTGAACTAGATGTAAAAACAGAAAATTCTGAATGAAAAAAGAAAATATCAAAACTGAGGGTTGTTGAAGAAAAAGGAATTATTCGGAGCCTCTTTCAAATTATTGGAGAAAAACGCAAAAATCAAGAAAGATTCGAATTTGGAAAATAAAAGTAAAAAAAATTAAAGGAAGAATTTGTTGTTTTTCTCGAAGATTTGATGACGCAAGACACTTTAGTTTTAAGCAAGAACCTCAAGGAAATCCAATGAAAATTTATCTTGATGATTTGAATAATCAGGTAATTTAGATTTTCTACCTTAATTAACGTGGTCTTTTTCAATGCTGGTCATTATTTTTGTCATAATTATACAAAATCTATATGCAAGGACCGGCCAAAGCAGATTTCAAATATAATCTACCGAATAAAAGGTTTATTTCTGGTCAATTTTGCGTTGACCACCCCCTTAATACTGCTCGGAGTTTTAAATAAGCTAAAAAAATTTGAATGGAGATTCAAAAATAAAGTCAAATTTTTTCGACTCTCGGGTTTGAGAATATCTGATTGTCAAAATTTAAAAAGAGAAAACAATAAAGTCTTTTAAAATACAGCAATTAAAAATCGATAAAATATACATTTAATTCTTTTTTTATCCAAATAGGCCGAAATATAGTCAGAATTTCGAAACAAAACACGTTCGTTTATGAGGACAAAACGGCCAATTTTTCAAAAATAATTTTTGTTTTCTGATACCATAATAATTTAGTAGGTTTGTTTTATTTTGAACCGGTTACCAGGCAAATAAATAAACTTTAAATTTGTTTGATGTTCAAGAATAGTGCGCTAGAAATTCGTGCATTTCTAATTTCGCAGTTTACAACATGGTCAGACCTTTTGTCTGCTTGAGGCAAATCCACAATACAGAATTATTAAAACAATTTGATAATTTTTTAGGTGGCGGATTCGAATGGAAACAATTTCTATATCGGCGAGACCCTGGCCGAGACAAAAATAAAATTCAAAATTTTAAAAATTTGTCGTGGTGCCAGAGGATATCCTTCCTTTCATCTTCAAATTAATGAAAAAGTATATTTTTATNATTTTTTTGTTTGGGTCGAATTTTGACAAAAACGCCCCAAGGAAAGTTTCTGTTTGTTTAGAAGCTAGCTTTTGCAAAAAATTATGAGTAAATTTTGAAATTTATAATCTCTAGAGGAGATAGATTTTCCGATTAAAAAAAGTCCAAGACACCGGTATTTTGGAACGGTTTTCACGTATTCGAGAAAATAATGCACTTATCGACAAAAAGCTTCCAAAAAAGTTTTGTTACTAATTATACGGTTATGTTAAAAATTTGAGTTTATTTGAAATAACAACCTTTGGAGGAGTAGATTTGATTCGAGCTAGGGCTTGTGCCGCTTATGTGTGAAGGAGTGTGGTCATACAAAAAGTTTTGGTCAATTATGTACTCAATCACGCTATACGGCGCTAATCCAGGGTCGAATTATATCTCAAGGCCTGTTCGGCTATATTTTATCGATAATATGTCAATTAGGAACCACCATACCTTAAATCAGGGTAAATAGTTTTTTTTGAATTTTTTCCTAAAAAAGTTTTTGAAAATGCAAAAACTGTACAGTAGAGTGTTTTTGTAGGAGCGCGTCCTAAGGATTTTAAAAAGTACTGTCCTACGAAAGAAAAGTTTACTATACTTAAAAATATGCCTTGGTATGAATACATATGTTACATAGGTATTCGTACATGGCGTATGTTTTGGAACCACTAAATACTTTTCGCATGACGATACTTTTAAAATCCTTAGAGACGGTCCTACTAAAATACACTTTACTGATGTTTTTGGCTGTTTTGCCACGGAAAGTTGTTAATTATTTTATGTGAGTACATAGTTAGGGTGCCGCAGCAGAGGGCTACAGTCCCTAACTAAAATGTTGATAAACATTTATTTGCTAATCGGGGTAATCGCCACCGAAAAAGACGATTCCGAGCAAAACAAAAAGTTTTGTGGCCATCTTAAGGTCAGGAAAACTGAGTTCAACACCCACCCATACAAAAAAAAACCCCCCCCCCCCTAAAAACAACCTTTTTCAGCACAAATTTCGTTTTAAGCATAATCAGCTCAATTTTTAGTTTCTGTGGCAAGGATCGTTACTCACATATTAGCATATTTTGAAAAAAATTTTTGAAAATATAATTAGGTATTTTAACAATTCTATAGGTGATAACCTTTGTAAATGAACTTCTTGATGAATACTCTTGAGTTACTTATTTTTATTTTTATCTTTCGAATGCTCACACGAGGCTTTCAGTATGGCGCAGCCGAGACTGCAGTGGAAGAGCTTTCAAGATGCCGATTTATTAATATGAACGTCATTTCCATGGCCAAAATGCAGAAAAAAACAATTCATTTGATTGTTTCGTAAAGTTTTTTGCGATATATTTTTCTTCCGTTTTGGTCTCATCATTTTACTTTATAATTTAGATTTTGACGCTTCCACTCCCTATAAAAGTATGTAAACTATAAAATTATATTTTCAACGTGTATCATATGATAGTTTCTTCGGACAATAAAAAATGCGTCATCATATGCGCCATTTCATATTATACAACGTCGTGGATATAGCCCCAGAGCAAATACTTTCATATTCAACACTGAATCGTATTCGATAAAAAGTGTTAAACGTGTGAAAAAAATATGATGATAAAGGTGAAATACTATTTGCATTATTTTTCATGCCAATTCTGAAAAGCAGTATCAAATTATGCAATCTGAATCTGAATAGAAACCTGAAACTCAAATACGAACTACAGTTGTAAATTGATGAATATACTAATTAAAAGGGAAATTATTATAAATTATAAACTGATTTAACAGGTTACAATTACAAAATTTTGTCGAAATCATTTTTTTTTGTATGGTATTTAAAAGCTTGAAAGTTTTTTTGGAAATCGTAATATACATGTTTGTATTTCTAGAATGAAAAAATGAGCGTATTAAAGATGCTATCTTTCGCAATATTGTCAAGAAAGAAGATGAATGAGTCATTCTGCTTGCATTGGGGAAATATTGAAGGAGAAAGATTGTTGATTTGAAACAATGTTCGGAGTAAGTATAAAAAATGCTTGAAGAAAGAGATATCGTAACAAATTGAGTTTTCTTTCAAGGTTGATACAAAAATTAGTGTGTTGAAGTAAACTGACTTGTGAGAATTGATAATGGTGCAGAATCTGTCACAAATAGATAAGAACGCAAAGAAAAATAAGTTGGAAAAACGGGGAAGGATGAACTACTGTACCCGAATCTTTTTATCATTGCGATGGAATGAATTAGTTTAGATCGAAATCCAATGCTTCGCAAATTTTATGAAAATCGTAGACCAAGGCTTATGGAAGAAAGTGACAGGAAAAAATTTACTGCCACAAAAAAAGGTTGATTAATTAGAAATTGACTACCATGATCATTCGGCCTTTTTACAGTATAATTGAAAATCTCAACTATATTTGTTATACGCGGGTTTTTTTATTTCACCGCAACCTTTTTGTGATTTAGTTAGCCGAGTTTTTCTCAGAGGATGGATGAACTATATTTAGGGCCAAATGCTCGAATATCGATTTTCCGGGATCAAATTAACATCAGAAGATTTTTTTTTCCATATTTTTGAATCGTCATTGAATTTATTTTCATTATGTGATGTTATATTACCCATACAGGTAATTTTTTGTGATTTTGACCTTTTGGGTCCAATAAAATTTATTTCAAAAAAAGCCTTAAAATTCTCAGCTAAATTGGTTATGATAAATATAGTCATTACAGAGTTTAAAATTTGTTTAGTGGACGGCTTTTTAACTTTAACTGCATTAACAGACGGCCGTGTATTGTGGTACCCGATTTCTCTGGCGAACAACCTCTCGAAATTGTAAGATGTTGGAGTACCAGGGATTTCGGACAAAACGCGGGTTCCGACGAGAAACCGATACGCGGAAATTACCTTCTTCGGTTAAAAACTAAAATCCCTCTAGAGCCGTAGCCCTAAGGAGGTTCATTTTAGCACCAAGTCAGCTAAAAATGTTCAGCAATATTTTCAGGGTCAAATTTTGTAATATGACACCAAAAGGTCCATTATACCAAAAATACAACCTTGGGGTCATATTACATATCATATGAATAAGAAAAGTTTATGACTCTTAATATCCAAAAGTATATTTATATAATTTTTTTTTTAATGATAATATGATCCCGGAATGTGTGAATAGGTGGGCATTTCGGACTTCTAAGTTTCAAAACATCGATATTTGAAAACCCCTCCTAGAAGTGATTTCAGCAGTTCAAGACTTCTTAAAATTTTCATGTGCTAATATTTTCAAGGTTCAAAATTTTGTAATATGGACCCCGAAAGGCCAAATTACCAAAAATGACAGCCTTATGGGGTCATATTACATATCATTATGAAGAGGAAATTTTATACTGATGTGGTAAAATATAAATAAAACAATTTTGTTTGATTGTAATATGACCCTGTTGTGACGAAACTAGAATTTTCAGCATTTTAACCTGTAACTCCCGAAGTGTCTATCTGGACTTTCGTTCCAGATGGCCTGTTAATCGCAATTTAGGACCCTTAATCAGGGCAGCCGTTTCTTTGATCCCCTACGCAAGAATGAAGGCAAGTATTTCTTGGTCCCCCTCGCAGGAGATCGTAGGTTGAATCTCTAAAAAAAATTTGAACAAAGGGATCAAGAATCGTTTTCAAAATTTGTTGATCCCCAAAAAGGGGATCAAAATACGTTGCAGTAAACAAATAATGATACAAAAAAGGACCAAGATCTTAGTTTTTGATAAGTTACGAGGGGAATCAAGATACGAAACTCGAAAATATTGTCTCCCCACTTGATCTTCTCGGTTTGAATTATGGTTTTACACGGCTTGAGTTCAGGGTCACTTAATCGGCCTAGAGTTCTGTTAGCTCACTATGACTTAACTTTAAAAGAATAACTTAATGATAGATACACAACAATTGGTATTATGAAACAACTTATAAAAATATAAAGTTTCACCGTTCCAATTAACCAGGTGTATATCACAATTTGATAAGCTATGATGATTGAAGCCGTCGTTAACTTTAACTGGGCCGATACTTTCATTTAACACGGTTTGGTTCTGTTTACGTTAAACTTGCTGCGTTTCAGACTTCATAATTAAACTCGCAGATGCCCGGATAGATATTAGCTTCGAAAATTAATACAATAAAAAAATATAAAATGCAAATTTATTTGGAACAAAATATTGGCTGATATTTCTGGTACTAACGCTTTAGCCGTTATTAATAGACGTTTTGCAGTAAGAATTCCCATTCGACTAAGAGTGGTGTATGTATATTCTTTGTAACGAAAAAAAGACGAATAAAGTGTAATGGACTAGCCCTTCGCTGCAAAAGAGTACAGAGCAGAGGGATAAGTTCCATGTTGCTGGTCTGGCAAAATTCAAAATATATTCCGAATTTGCACCAAGTTCACCATAACTAATTACAAGGTAAACTGGGTTTTAATACCACATACGTTGGCAAGTTCATACATGCAGGGATCGTCTATTCGAAAATTTGAAGATTATGATCGAAATGCTAGTAGATATATTTATCAAAGAATTATTCAAAAACGAGAAAAATGACAATGGGAGCGTGTGTACCAGAAGAAATTTACTAACTATTAAGAGGTTTGATTTAAATTCTCATTTCTTAATACCGAACCAATTCATTGCATACAAAATCCTTTCGTATTCTTTCCTACCAGAATTTTATCCCCCTTCTAAATGATGTAATTTCGGCCGACGGAACCCTTTTCGTGTGTAAAAAATTGTGGCGAATAAGCAAATTTTATATAATTTCAACTCAGTGTTATATATAGCTGAGCGTACCAAACCCATTTTCATCTCTATTCGGTTACTAGAACTTCTTTCAAATCCAAATTATGTTGCATTACCCAAATTTTCTTTCGAGTTGTTTTTTCGAAGCAATTTTTTAATTTTCTCGGTTGATGACCCTAATGTTAATGAAATTTTTCTGGTACTTTTTCAGTCCCAATTATCAGCATCAAATAATATTCCTATGTATAAATTCCTCTTTTTTCCTATGTAAATATTCTCAATTTATAATGTTAAACCGTGTTATTTTTTACTTTATCCATCTGTATTTTATTATTCTGTGTATAATTTGATAAATAAAAAAAATATATGAAAAATTACTTTTATTAAATTAACACGGTGGACATCACAGGTGTCAGTTCTCGGCTAGAGTTTCCACAAGAAATATTTTTCTGAAAAATGCGTAGTCACTTTCCTAAGAAAACATCAATTGAAAAACAGATGTTAGATTATATATCTGTCAAAAAGAGAGACCAGAATTTACGGTACTCCTTAATCAATGTATGATGACAATTTACAAATCATTCGATCGAACTATTTGTATAATGACGTTTGTACGTTTTTTTTCAAAATTTTTTACTGTATTCAGTACTATTTTTTGCAAAAAAAAGTTTAATCATCAAAAAAAACGCTTTTGGCGGGATCAGAAATTATAGACTTTTTTCCATTACACCATTAGTCCCAAATGATCACGTGACATCAATGAATAAGGTTGGTAAAAGTAGTACTGTTTTTTTTCAAAATTACTTAAATTATTTTGAAAAAAGTGGAAAGTGGTTCTAGAAGTTTTTAAGACTTTTTTTCCATTACACAAAGTCAAAAACGATCACGTACTTCAAATTAGGAAATAGGGTTTTGATATCAAGTACACAATAGTTGATAAAATTACGCCGAAATTTTTTAGGGCCATTAAACACCTAATTTAAGAGTTTTGTAACGACAATATATATTATCCAAAAAGGTGACGTGATCATATTTGTCAAAGAAATAAGAATTAATATATGACATATTCCCAGACCTTATTTTTGAAATTATTTTGTCAACGTGATTTTATTCGGACTTTGGTGTAATGAGAAAAAAAAAAATTGAAAATTTCGACTTCGGATGTGTTGTTCGTTCAGAAATCCGGTACCACAATTACAACGGCCGTCGTAAGCAGTTTAAAGTAAAAAGCCGTCAGTCATTTCTCAACTCGGTGTAGCACAGTTTGAAAATGATTCTTTTGACTGCAATGTCATCGTAAAAAGTTAGTAGCACCAAAACAAATTATTAGTAGTAGTTTTCTGGTACTGGTAATTATAAACTATGGTCCAATTTTATGCCGTGCGAGCGCTAGAGAGGAAACCATTTTTCACTGTTCAACATTTATATAGAAAAATTTCACTATTTTTTTTTGATGTATTTGATATATTTGTCAAGCCTCAGTAAATCCAGCGACCAGTACGCCGTAAAAAATAGATTTTAATTTTTTCTTAGGTAAAAAATCAGGTTGCCATCAGCCGTTTGTTCAAAATCCTGTAGTCCCAATCTGAAAAAAACACCTTATAAATTATCGTTATTTTTTCCTTATTACAATAATGAAATAAATATGATTAAAAACCGTTTGAATATCAGGTTAAGAAGTCTTTTGATATTAAAAAAGAAAAAGATAACACGAACACTTCTTGCTTTTGGCATCATTTTCAGAGAAAACATTAATTTATTTGGTAAAATTGACATATGGACTGACATCGGAGATTCAGGCAAATAAAAAACAGTACAAGTCTTGGTAAAATATTTCGAAAAATATGGTCAATAAAATTGCTTGAGATTTGTTTTTGCTTTAAAAAATGCGTCGGACAGATACTTTCAAACTTTTTTATGCACTTTAAGGGGTCAGGCGCTTGTACTACTGTGGTTTGCATCAATAAGACCCCTTGTCAAAAAGACAAAAATGGCCAAACCAACGCTTTTTCATTTTGATTCCGTTCCTCAATAAGGACATATTGGCCAAAACCAACATATTTTTTCTAAAATATCTATAATCACCTTTTTTGATAATATAAAGTGAGAGCAAAGAAATAAATAAATATAATGAAAAAAACGTTTCTTCTTATTTTTGGAAAACTTATGGTGTTTTAGGGGTGAGATAGTATTTCGGCTATATTGTTTTTTTCGGCATATATCAAGAAAACATTGAAGTTTTGACATTTTCCAGAATTTCTAGAATTGTTTATAAAGGTGAGCTTCCGGTTCAAATGAAAACCATAACAATTTTATAAAAATATCAAAGTTTTTTTTCCATGAAAGGTAAAAATTTGCAAAAAGTAGAGAAAACAACTTTTTTTGGAGAATAAAAATGACCTTAAATTGCGTTTTGATTTAACCCCTCACACCCAATCGCCATTCGGGGACGCGAGATTTTAAATCTCGAAACGAGACAGAAATAATAACTGTCACAGACTTTTAATTCAAATGTGTCATAAAAGTTTCGCAATTCTTTTTCTAGTTAATGGTTTACAATTTATACGATTAGTAGTTCAAAAGATAATTTTTCTACTTATTTTAGATTTGTCGCCTGATTATCGTAAAACAAATGCTAGCTTAAATATGACACAGTAAAATCAAAAGATTCTGAGGAGACTCAGATTGGTTAGGAAATTACTAGGATTGCTCCTGGTACTATTAATTTTATTCTCCGGTCTTTATTTGAGTTTTATTTTTTCTCAATGATTTCTCTATAAACTCAAAAAATTAAAAAAACAGACTATTGGGGTGAAATTTATTTGAAATAAATTGTTTTGATTTTTAGTAATGCGATGCCAAGCGACAAAGGGCACAGCCGCTGATATCAGCCGGTATCAGCGTTACATTGACCTCAATAATCAGTTTGTTTCTTTTTTCTAGTGGCTGAACAACTTATCTAATAAATTTATTTTTACCTCAAAAATAGGTTGCTTAACATTTTCGAAATGTATTTTTTTGGCACAGGAAAAAAGGAGTTATTCATGTTCTAGACTAATGGAAAAGAGATATTTTTAATCAGAGAAAACAGAATTCAGAAAGCCAAGGTTTGAGTTATATATATACAATTTGCTATCACTATGGTAAATCGGTTGTTTGGAAAAATGTAGTTAATTTTATAGCGTATATCGATCAAAATAATTAAATTTTTGAAAAAATTTAATTATTCTCCAATTCGCCGTGATGAGCCTTGAAAGTTCAATTAAAAAACTATTTATATTCAATTGTTTCTGATTTTGGTGCGTGCATTTTGGCTGAAGGGATACGAAAACTTGTTTTCAAACGATTCAGATGAGCTATTCAAAATTTCGAGATCATATTTGAATTAGCCAGTGTTCTACTTAATCCTTTTGTAATCATATGTGATTTTGAAATTGTATGTTTCCGGATGGAGTACACTGAAACTAAACCTCTATTTTCTCTTGCATTTATCGAGCAACAGAATTAAACTTTTAAAAAATTATTGCCCTCCGATTTAAATCTATCTTGATCTCGGTCAGTAAAATAATGAAATATTTTCGCATTATTATCTTCGCATAACGGCTCAAAGTGGCGTCCCCGAATGGCGTTTTGGGTGTGAGGGGAATTCAATGGTTTTGGGTGTGAGGGGTTAAAACAATTTCCTGACTATCAGAGGAAATGACGCCTACTACACTCACAATTTTATTGGGAATTTTTCCAACCTTAAAAATTTTTTAAAAATTCAGTTCCGAATGGCAATTATGAGTGTACATTCAAGTGTTAAAAATGTCATCACACATTTCAAAATGATAAACGCGCGACTTACCGATTAGTTGACATACGGCAATTTAATATATACCAGAACATTTGATATGTGATTCTGCCTGTTTTTATGAAAGAGTTCAAAAAACCATCAATAAAAAATTTGGACTTGATTTGTGGAATTTTCATAATATTTCTAAAAAGTCAATGAAAAATATAAAAATTTTATGATTTTTCAAACGCGGTCAGAAAATATGTAGGAATCCATGGAAAAAGTTAAAGTGGTTTTTTTTTGGTTTTACCCACAGATTTTCAGATAAATCAAAACAGAAACAATTTTGGGACTAAAATGCGGATAATTTTAAGATGATTTTCATAATGCTTTGATTTTTTTTCAAAGATGATAACTTGAACTCAAATCTTTCCCAAAATAGATGAAAATTTATTACAATGAGCTTGATCATATATATTTTGGTTGAGCTAACGATAATAAGCACAAAAAAATAATTAAAGAATTACTTTCGTGAGTTATATTGACTTCAATCCGCGGAGTTTATGCCACCCCTTAAAAACTTTGGCTTCGGTTTTTAGCTCTTCCCCGTTACTTTTTTAATTTTTTAGATCACTTTTTAAAAATAAAGACAATAAGGCTTCAAAAGCCAAGGACAATATGGCAAAATCTCAGCTGTAGACGCAAACCACAGAAATACCCGGTTTTATTGGTTTTTATTGAAATGTTCCTAAAAATAATACAATATCATTGGTAATTTTTTTTGGGGGATTCTTATTTGAAGCTAACCCTATGTTACATAGGCTATGTAGGGGTTCTATTGAAAGAAACGTATGTATTTAAAAAAAATTTCAGGATGTGATTATGCGGCAAGAATGGTTTATAAAGTATTTGATGATCACTGTATTAATGAACATAACTGGGGGAAATTTCCTTGCCCTAACGATAACTGTCAATTCGTATCATACAGCCAAACGTGCCTTAAAGGTCACACTCGTAAATTCCATACGGCCAAAAATAATGGCAAAAAATTAACTCACACGTGCACAAGGAAAAATTGTGAAAAGAAATTTGGAGCTATGTCCGAATTAGAACTGCACCTAAAAATTCACGATAACGATGTTCTCAGATGTTTTTACTGCCAATGGGCTGGTACAAAATATTACAGTTTTACCATTCATATGAATACCCATTTTCGAAACAGAACCTTTAAATGTCAATTATGCCCTGGAGCTTTCTATGAAAAATGGGCTTTATCTCGACATATGGAACTGCATGAGCGAGATACAGACAAATATAGCTGCGATAATTGTGAATTCAAAACTTATTCGGGCCAGATCATGTGTAATCACAAGCAAATTTGCAAATAAAAAAAATCTTGATACAAACTGTTATTTTTACACACTTACAATCATACCACTTTATTAATCGTCAGCTCGAGTTTGTAAGAGGTCTTTTTATAAATTGACAAAACACGAAAATGTGCTTGTCCTCTTAGACACACATGACAGTTGATGTTTTTACTGCACATTGGCTGGTACCAAGTATTAACAATATTGCCTTTATATCCATTACGATCCCCGGCTTTTCAAAACGACACTTTTTTAATTTTGTACTTCAAAAAAATCATAAAGTGAAGATAAAGTGTTAAGGTAGTTAAAAGTTTAAACGGTAAGAGATATCGGGAAACGGTTTTTTGCATCCGATAACCAAGAAAATTTTAGCCAAAGATAAATTTACCGGTGTTTTTCGGTGATCACCGGTCAACTGGTCGGGGTCAAAATCGAAAAAACTTCTCTTCGGCTAAAATTTTCTTGGCTATCGGATGAAAAAAACTGACATTTAAACGTAATACAATCGAATAGAATAAAGGTAAAATACTATTTGCAAATATTCTGAAAAAACAGATTTAAATTAGGAAATCTGAACTGAATAAAAACACTGAAACGTAAAAACGAAGCCACATTAGTAAATTTGATGAAAATACTAAATAAGACCAAATTTTATGTTTTATATATATATTTATATAACAACATAAAATTGTTACAAGTTACAAATTGTCAAAAGCATAGATATACCTTATAAATGAGTTATCTATATAGATTATCTTGAAAATGAATTAGAATAAATTCGAAACTAGTTGATATAAAACAAAAATGTTAAATGAGTTATCAGTCAACTATCGATAGGTAATTTTTTTTTTAGAAGTAGATTCCAAAAAAAAAATTCAACTTTTTCTTGCAAATCTTCTTTTTTTTTGTATAAAAATTTAACCAGGTGACTACCGCGTGAGTCTGAAGTAGCGTCGAAATTCGCGCCAGATAGAAAACCATACTCGTTGTGTTATCAAACAAAGTTAATCGGGCGTGAACTGAACTCTCCCAAAATTCCCAAAAATAGCCTCAAAATTAAAATTTCAAAATACATTATGTTTAAAATTTTCTTTAATGATAAATTAGCTATGAAATTTGTATGCAAAACTCTTAAAATTCTAGAAATTGACATTGAAGCGCTTTAGCTTAAAAGGGGTAGTCGTTGCAAATATATTTCGCTTAAAAGTTGAGACTATACTAAATCGGCCAAAATAATGACAATGAGCTTGGTCGAAGATTTTTTTGATTACAAGTTTGACCGCTAGAGGGCCTCAAAGACCAAATCT
>SCLH01001037.1:31027-45898 GCA_004367855.1 Oikopleura vanhoeffeni | reverse complement strand
AGTCTAATAATCCGTCCCTTGATTACAAGTTTCAAGACTTCCATTCATGCAATCCGTGGCCGTCTGGTGGTCACATTTTCTACACGTGTTGAAACTTTGTCCCCCAAATGGAGCAATTCCTGATTGAGCCAGTTTACCAGAAATTACAAGTTCTGCTTTTGACGTTGTCGAGGCTGTAGTTGTTATAGTGGTGGATGTAGTTGTTGTGGTAGATGTTGTTGTTGTGGTGATCGAGGTTGTTGTCGATGTTGTTTGGGCTACCAAAGCCGCGATAAGAGCTTCTCTAAAAGCTGTGAAGGGATAAAATTAAAAATGTTCAAAAGAAAATTTGACTTCAGTTTTTTTTCAGTTTTTTTTTTAAAAAAGCAAGATTATCTTCTGAGAACGTAAAAAAACAATGACGGGAAATCGGCTAAATTTTTTTTGACAATTTAAATGATAATTACGCATTATTCGTGTTTTTTCAAGATATAATATATGAGCATGTTTAGTTAACACTTATTAATAACATGGGAGGGATATCGCCGAAAGTTTTTTGGAAAAAAATTTTAGCAATATTGGCAAATTCGGCGATATTAGCACATTCGGTGATATGGGACCAGAAATAAAATTTGTTTTTCAAAAAATGAAAAACGCGTTGGCGTTCGAAATGACGTCACATGACAAACAATTTTTTTAAGGAGTTTTACTATAGATTCGTATGAAGTAAATCACCAAAATGCGTTTAATTGAATATTTTACCAAAGGCAATCAAATAAAAGTTGATAAGACTAGATTTGGGAAACTCAATCTTGAAAATGACGTCATTCATCACGCAGAAAAAGTAATTTGAGATTTAAATCTCAAAAAAATTCGGTGATATTGGCACAGAAAGTATTTTAGCTATAAATCATGAAATTGTGTAGGTTTTTTTCTGCAAATTCGGCGATATCGTCCCCCCTGTGATAAGTTTTCTATTTATTAGAAACATTTTCAAATCAGGGTTTTTGAGTGAAGAACTGACAAGGTAGCGATTTGAAAATGATTAAAATAAATCTAAAGCGTATCAATTATTAAGTTTTTACTAAAAATGCTCAATTACCCATTAGAATCCATGATTTAGACTTCTCTGGAATTCTTCGAAAATTTTTGGTACAGAAATTGAAACAAACATGGGTAGGGTGCGCACCGGACGGCCTAAAGGCTAAACTAAAAGTTTTCATAAGTGTTCTTTGACCTCAGGGGGGTTATCGTAACCAAATAAAATATTCTCAATAATAGAAGAAAATTTTTAGCCTCCTAGTGGTCAAAAATCGCTCTAGAAAACTCTTTTTTCTCAATCTGATTTTTTCAAGTCCAGTTGAAAAACAATCGACTCGAATTGGTTAAATTCTCGAAAAAATCCGATCCCTGCTGACACGCTCTGACATGAATTTTTTCTACCATTTCGTGCTGAATGACCTTATTTTTACGATACGAATAATCTTAGATTCCAGGAGATTGAAACTCATAAATATTGTCCCATTATAAGGACATACCTTGAGGACTCGTATTTTATCAGAACGTTTGCCGTGGTGCTCGTAGAAAGACGCACTTTTTTCGACAAGGTGTGCGAGGTCCGAATAAGGGACCGCTTTGGCGAAGTTTACAGCAAAGAGAATAACATTAACAGTAAAGTGTCCTTTACCGGGACGCCGCCCTGAGGGATTTTAAAATATTTCCTGCGAAAGGTACTTTTAACTGATTTTCTCAAAAAAACGCCATGGTACTATTACGTAATGAATATATGTATCCAAACCAGGCATATTTTTAAGTAACAGTAAATAACTTTCTATGAACAAGTCCTCGGAAACCCTTAGGACGCGTGCTGCTAAAGACACTCTATTGTAGTAGAACATCGAGTTTTTGGAATTTTTAAGCTTAGAACGGAGAGTTTTCCTTAAAGTTTGCCAGCCTGCTATAAGGACGGACATTATACACAAAAGGTAGCCAGTCAACTTATAAGGACGGATCTTCAAAATCAGATCGTCCTTATATAGGCACGGTATTGTAACAATTGTTTGATTTTTTTCTCAATGTGTGCACATTTTCAGCTAACTTAAAATGCAATCGGATATTTAATATTAAGAGTCAATTTCTTGGGAAACGGATATCGGGTGAAAAGTGGGTATTTCAGAGAACCTACTGTACGCCATGGTGCGCCATTTTTGTTGAAAGCCTTTTTCCCTTCGAAAAACTGTGCTTAAATTCTGGAGATCTTGTTTTTAATTTTATCCCAAAGCTTGAATATCGACATTTCCGTTTGAATCGACAAAATCTGTAAAATCAATTCCTGGTGGCAAAGCTCTGGCATCGTTCGAAGATCGAGCTAATCCAAAAGAAGGTGAAGCCGGAACTATTGCTTCAATAGTCGATTCATAGTTCTCTAGAAGTGTCGGAATTTCATCAGTTCCGAAAATTTCTTCGCTGGTGAACCCAAAAGTTGACGGAGAGAAAGAATTCTGAAAAAAATAATGAACCAGATTTATGAAAATTTAAAATTTTACAAAAATTTGCCTGTCCTTATAGCCAAATACGACAGTAACTCTTATAACCAAAAAGATTTGCCACATTCATAGCATTGCAACTTTTAAGGGGGTGACATGACTCAGGATTTCAAAATATTTTTCAGGTCGCTGTATAAAAATTTACTTCTAGCAAGTAAACGTCTTTGATATTGAAAACTTACGGTGGTGTGCGTATATATTATTTCATAATCTTGAAAGCCTTAAAATTTAATTATCTGTCGTTTGACACTTTTCGCGAGAAAATCTGATTATATTTATCAGATTGAACTCTGTAGATAATTGTATAGACCCACTTTTCCTGGGACACTTGATTTGACATATATGAACACTATTTATGAGGACAATTTGGCCAAAACTTACGCTTTCTGATTTAAGACTGTCCCTGTATCACGACAAAATGAGAGAAATATCCGAAAAGTATACTTTTTCGAAAATATCTCTAATTCACCTCATGAACAATATGACACGAAACACTGAGGACAATATCAACAATCTTACAGTAAAGTCCTTTTAAAAGGACGCACCCTATCAATATTTAAAGTACTAGACTGTACCAAAAAAATTTGCCTTGATATGATACATATGTAACATATGTATCATATCAAGGCATATTTTTTTGTACAGTCTAGTACTTTTCGCTGGACAGTACTTTTAATATTGATAAGGTGCATACGTATCATACTATGGCGTCTTTTTATCCTGAAATAAAGTACTTTTCATATTGATAGTGTGTCCTGTTAAACGGATTTAAAAAACAGTTTTTTGCGACGGTATTATTTCACTTCAGAGTGTACTTTTAAAAAACAGGTGACATTATTGCGTCAAATACAGAGAAGGAATTCCCGCCAATTAAAAATACATTTTATAAATTTTATATTTGTTAACCTTTGCCATTGAGGAAAGCTTGGATTTCGAAATATAATCAGCCTAGTTACCATTTTTTATTGACGGGAATCTCGTCCAATGCAATTTTAATTTTAAAGTTAAAAACACATGCTGTAGCTATAAACCCGTTTGCAATCTTAATTTACGTTAACAGAACAAAAACTGAGAAATATCGATTACGCGACTTGCTGGTCGTTATTTGCTAGATTTTTGGCCAAAATAATTTAAATAATTCGGCATTTGAAAACAACTTATCCGATTGCATTCTTAGATAGCTCAGACTGAGCTCAAATATCTTGTGCATAATAAAATACAAAAATTGGTCCAAATCCGACCATTGCTTCCAAATTTTTTAAGAAAAACTAATAAATAAAAAATTTCAGAAATGTCAGAAAAAGAGATAATATAAATTGGTCCGATTTTATTATTAACAAGATATTTGTCCTCAGTTTGAGCTATCTAAGAATGTAATCGGATGAGTTGTTTTCAAAAGCCGAATTATTCAAAAATTTTGGCCAAAAATCTAGCAAATAACGACCAGGAAGTCGCGTAATCGATATACCAGAAAATCATAATATCGTTCCTAGGCTGTTATCGGTCTTCGTTTATTTTAAACCTATGATAGTTATGAAAAGTCGGAAAAGTAGATTTTTTAGAGAGGTCCTATAACAGCCTACTCGCTAATCAATAATTCCATGAAATATGAAAAATTTTCATGATATTCCAATAAAAATTTGACAAATAATGTCAAAAAAAAATTCAGTGGATTTTTGAAAGAGCGTTGCATTGGAACCTATAGTTAATAATTCAGGTGGGTACAGTAGGTGTACCCTTATCCGTAAGCACCATTATCCGTACGATGTACCTTTATCCGTACGATTTTTGGTCGAGATGAAAACGCTTATAAGCCTAAACGCCAAAATCGACCAATCAGGCTTTATTTTTCACATGTACTGGTTTGTGTGAAATTTTATTGCGCATTTTTTGGTATGAAATTTTTTTTTTAAAAATCAGCATTTTTCCAGTAAAATGATAATTTATCACGAAAAACCGTATTTATGACCAAAAAACGGGGTTTTTTCATCCGCCTACTCTCCGCGAGAACGCGCGAGAGAAGATTAATGTTTTTCTTAAAAGTTCAGCAGTAGTTCTGTGAAATGAAACATTCAAAAACCTTGGCTAGGCTTGGCTACTCGAGAAAAAACATTTTGAAGTTCGGTATTTCGTTTTTTTAACTGAATATTTCGAAAATTGGTAATAACATAATTTTTGTCGGATCAAACGGGCATCCCTTTTTTCTTACTTTNATTTTTTTCACAAAAAGTATGTTAATTTCATTAATAAGTGGCGTTGACCCAAAAACTGCCGATTTTGCATTTGTTTTAAATTAATTAAATACTGCAAACACGAAAAATCGCTATATTTTGATCAAGTGACGACCAAAATTTTTTTTCATAATTTTTTATTCCATTTTGCCATATATTATTCACCCCCAAGAAGTTTCAGAACAATCCACCCATTATTTCTATAAGTCGATATTAATGGTGGACACCTTACATATACAGGTGTAAGGTTTTTACAAACGTATCCTAATATGGCGTATTTTTAGGGAACAGTAAAGTACTTTTCGCAGGACAGTACTTCTAAAATCCTTAGGACGCGTCTTACTAAATATACTTTACTGTTTCTAACCCGTAATAGCTAGAAACTGCAGTGATTTCTTGTGTCAGAATGTTAGCTTTCTTGGGATATTTGTTTTCAAAACTTACTCGATCGTTTTCGTTCAAAGTTTGGTAGTCGAATTGGGCAATAGCAGCGGAAATCAAAAGCGAGAGTTTCATTTTATTTAAATTTATTGTTCTAATATCAGTTATATTATATTATACCGAAAATGGTATGATAATGAGAAAGAGGCTTGTTTTTTTGTCTATTTATACATTTTTCCTAATTTAATCGTATACTATGGTAAGAGATTATGAAACACGATTGCCTATGTTGCCAAGTTAACTCTCACGGGTACACACGGGTGCCATTAGGTGACCTTAAAATGCAAAATAGCAATTTATAATATTACTTCCGGAGTTACCCAAATATTTTTCTGAAAAATGAACTTCTAATACAGACCAAAATTGAAAGTAAACACTATATTCGCATGTGAAAATGGTTCAATTTTCAGTTTTTCTCACTTGTCAGCTCTCAGTGAAGAAAGTTTGGGCAATTCGTAAAGAGTGGACACGATATATCCCTTACCAAGCAAACTCCATCTCAAAAACGTTTACTATCTTTAAAGCTGATCAGTTTCAGCGGTCCCAATATCGAGCACCCTTGCCCATAATCATACTCAAGACAATCACTAAGACATCATTAGTGAGATTTGAACACGCGCTATTGAGATAGTAAACGTTTTTGCGATGGAGTTTGGGTGGTAAAAGGATATCAGGAAGTGCTTATGTTCTTTCAGACATTAAAAAAAATGGAAATATTTATTTCATCATGAACAGAAGTATTATTAAATATATAAGCAGAAATATAATAACATATTTAATAAGAATGCTCGACGAACAAATTTGCCACGATCATGGGTTTTTTTAATGTTTCGATGGCATCTTGAGCGACTAAGATAGCTTTAATAATTATAAGATTGGTTAATAATTTATTTCATTCACAACGTTTCGCTATTCGCATCTTCAGGTGTTTGGGAAATCATAAATTTTACAGTTTCAAAACTACAGAAATTGAAAAAACTATAAGATTATTGTCAGGGAGAAACAAGCTGAAATTTCCTCATGACTAAAAACATGAAAATATTTCAGACAAAAATTGTGCCAGATTTGTTCGTGTTATTAAATATATTATTTAAATATCGAATCAGAAAAGCGTAGTGCAATGACAAAATAAATGATGCAATAATATTTTTATCCATTTTGATTTTTCGGAATTCACCAATGGATATTAGAATGATCAATTTTGGCTTGAGGATAATAAGCTCAATTTGGCTAAAAAATTTTTGAAAGACAATTTAGACATCCAAACCCATTTTTGAGTTTTGAAATTTCTTATTTCAAATCGTCTTTATGCACAACAGAGACCCGTTGTCCTTATTTGCCATTTATCTTAGTTTTTGCTATATTATTTCAAGAATTACGATTTTTTTTTGAAAATTTTTCTGAAAAAAACTGTCAAAAAAAGTCAACATTATTTAGTTAAATTTTATCATGCTAAAAAGTTTTCTCAACTTCGTGAATCACGAATCGTGATAACGTTAAGGGGGGTTTGTCCGCAAATTGTAAAAATGTTAATTTAATTTTTGCCGATCATTTATCCAAATGTTTGATTCCGTCCGTTGTTAAAATATCCCAATGCATTCCCAAATAAAGTTTTATAAAATAATGGAAAAATTTAATTTCAATTAAAAATTTTCTAAGAACTTAATTTATGAAACTCATATTTGCGGGATCAATATGAAGGATTTTTTCTTGCAATTTAAATATATTTGGAATATCATTCATTGGCACATGATTTTGAGTATAAGCGCGCCCTAAAATTATTAATACACATTCAAACTTTTTTTTTAAATTTCACAAGATGATTATTCTACAGTAAGGTGCCTCTACAAGGACGAACCTAAGAACGGACACTTTGGTCAAATTGTTTGCCGCGGTGCTCCTATAAGGACGCACGGAGCGAAATCGGATCGTCCTTATAAAGGCACTTTACTGTAGTTAAACGCAAATAATGGCATCAAATGAGCTTTTTGTCTTCAACTTTTCTCTAAAACATATGCAAAAAATATTTCATTCGATATGGAATTTTAATAACAGTCCCTAACCCCTTGAAATGCAAAAAAAATCAAAAAAATAGGCATTTTAAGGGGGGCAAAGGGGATTATGCGCATTTCAAGGGGGCATGCCTTTTTTCTGAAAAAAAATGGTTTTTTCTTGATATTTTTATGTTTTTTCGATTTTTTGATTTTTGTTTTTATAAAAAATTAAATTTTTTGGTCCACAAATTTCGGTTGCGGACAACTCTGCAATGCATCTACTTTTGGCTCGAAAAATAATCTGAGTTTTACAGAATTGAAATTTCATAGTTTAAAAATATCTTTACTCAAGCAATTGGTATCACGAGTTAAATTCTTACGTTCGTTGTGAAACTCATCGGAGGAAATGGACCTTCTGAGTATGTGATGATCTTCAATCGTTTTTGATAAGCAGTTTTTAGCTAATTTTCGGCGAAGATTTATAATTTTTGAATTTGAAATACACAAAGCCATGTTATTTAAAATTTGAATACAGGGAATTTGTATAAACAAGTAAGTTTATTTAACTTAACTGATGAATACCAAGAAAAAATCGCAAACTCTACAGAAGTTACTCTTAGGCGCGCATAAATCAATCTTTAGCACATATTCCGTTTATCTCAGAAAGATTTTCTCACCCGTAATTTACAAAATTAATTAACTCCAGACTTCCAAATCTTTAAAGTTTTGAAACGTTCGAACATTATTTATCTCAAAAACATGATAATGCATCCTGCGCAGGAGTTGGCAGTTTTTTTTAAATCGTTTGCTCTGCTCTACCCTAATTTTTCAAAATGTTTGCTCTGCTCTAAAAAAAGTAGAGCAGAGCAAACTCTCCCAATCCCTGATCCTGCGGAACGTTGTTTAAAATAAAAATATACATTTCACCAAGAAAGTGTTAAAAAACGCAGAACCGATTTTTGAACTTGTTTATCTTTTGGCTGGAAATTTTCAAAATAAATTCAAGTATAATTTCAAGACAAATAATATACCAAAATTTTTCGAAAAATTTTTATTATTGGAAATCGGGACATAATTATATTCCCAATTTTTTTCTGGGTCAATTTCAGCATAAAAACTAAAAGTGCTCCAATAATGAATGAAATCTGAGCGGGTCATTTCTGCCATTCCTACCTTATCGTAAATATTATAGAAAAACCGACACAAAATATGTGTAGTAGTAATTTACGATTATAAATGAAATGCACTCATTTGTATTGCAAGTAAACTTATTCGAAATGCAAATTCCCAATTCCTTACAAGAAATAAATTCATACTTTTCATTGAAAACACTATTATGCGAATCTGGCAACTCTTTTTATATAGTAAAATTGATAGTTACGTGAAAGTCTGTCAAGAGTGTTGACTCAACACTGACAAAAGAGAGAATATTATCCAGTTTAATATTTTATTTCGTTCCATATGGTCACAAAATGTGGCGATAAATTGTGAAGAATTAACTTTTGATGAAGTAACATGTTTCATATAAAAAGGTCAAAGTTCACCATTCATACCATTCCCAGAAAACTGAGTCTATTGTGTTGACTTTTTTTTCAATAATTCGCTTTAATAATTTATAAATAAGTTGGTTAAAAAAATTGCGGACCTGAATGACGTCTACGCGCTTCAGTAAATCGCGCTATAATACAACAATAAATGTACAAATAATGTACAACAATAAAAGCAAAACGTTAGAAAATAAAATGAGAAGTAATTATACTAAAACGTTTTCACAGGCTTCATCTTTGAATCAATTTTTCTCAAACAATTATATTTTTTAAATGTTAATCGATCTTCGAAATTCGCATTTTTGATTTTTGTGTGGTGGCTCTAAATCACAAAACAACGTCCTTTGTCGAAGGGATATTTTCATGATATAGTAAAGCAAAAAAATTCATGGTATACAGGGGGCCGATAGGTCCGGCACAATATTTCCAAATGTTCCCCATATTTCCGAATTTAACCTACGCAAAATCACCATTTTTAGCTAAAATATTTCCTGTTATAGGCGCCCAGTACAAAAGGGGTTCCTCATATTTCCGAAAGTTCCCCATATTTCCGAATTTTTTTGCCAAATTTTTTTTGGGAATATTGCCCCCCCCCCTGTTATGAAGTTTCTCCTCAGGAGAAAAGTAGGTGTTTATTTCTTGAAAAAACAAACACATTTTATTGTACAAAAGTCTTATTGAAAATAAAGCAACATAAATATCGAAAAAAAGGTGCTCCCATGAACGAAGAACAGGACCTGTTCTTCGTTCATGGGAGCACCTTTTTTTGATATTTATGTTGCTTTATTTTCAATAAGACGTTTGTACAATAAAATGTGTTTGTTTTTTCAAGAAATAAACACCTACTTTTTTTCGATTTCAATTGCTTTATTTTAAAAGACTGGTACAATAAAATACAGTGGGTGAGACCAATGGGCAACAGTGGACTAAGATGGGCAACAGTGAGGACCAATGGTGCAACACTTTTTGGCAGATTTAATTTTTGCCAGACCTATGAGACCAATGGGCAACACCCTGAAATTTTTGCCTTATAATTTTACTATAATTTTACCCATAATTTTGATAAATTAAGTAAATTAAATATATATTTGTGAAATTTCACATATAATTGTTAAATTTATAATCTAGAACAAAACTATCGAAAAAAATGTGTTTAAGTTCTCAGAAAATACTTGTATCAAATTAAAAAAATCGGACTAGTGAGACCAATGGGCAACACCCTTCGTGTGAGACTAATGGGCACCAGTGAGACGCAATGGGCAACACTTATTACGAAAAGCTCGTGTGTTGCAATTGGTCTCACCTACTGTAGTTGATCACTCTTCATTGAAAAGTGTGATTTTTACACTTTCTAGAAATTTTAAACTAGAATTTCAGAACAGTCATTCTTCCTAACTGGCTCATTATTTGTTTTGAGTTTTCAGAATTTTTGATGAACTGTTCTGAATTGTACTCCCGGGTACTTCAAATGACGATATTTTCGAACCACTACAAATAACATTTTACCCAAGCCGAAAAAAGGGTGAGGTTTTAGATATGTCGTACTATAGGGGTACTTCAGTTTAAGGCTTTTTTGCCGTTTCAAGTTAAAGTTTGTTGGGGAAAAACAACAAACTTAGTGTAATTTGTTTTTTTTATATGGATTGTGAGAATACATTAAAGTTATAAATGATATTTTATGTACAGGTGGATTCCTATCATCTTATTTTTGATATTTGAGTTTGCATTTTTGATTTTCTGTTGTGTCAAGAGCTGATAATCATTTTCCAGACATAATTGGAGTCGACTCGTCCTTAAATTGAATTTTTGCTGAAAATAAACATATTAATATTGCTTGAACCAAAGAAAAACATCCTTTATAATTTGGAAATTTTGATTCTTTAGCTCAATTATTCGTTCCGCTTGAGAAGGTATGGTCACTGGTTTTATTAGGCCTCTGGGACATGAAAGGTACTCCAAATTGATTTGAGGTGATAACAAAGTTTACTACTTTTTGAATCATGTGATGCGAAGGTGAGATGAGGAGACAGTCGAGATTTCCCTACAAAAAACCTTCTCGAAGGTTCTTTTTTGGTCACCCGGATTCGAAACATATTATTATGGTAGTACAAAATAATTGTTTGAGAATTCAATGGTTTTTTTCAATATTTTTCTCAATATGAACTTCAAAATTAACTTTTGGTTTAATTTAATCACTATTATTTCAATAATAAATAAAATATATATTTTTATCGAAAAAATTCCATTTAAGCGACCAGAACCCCCGTAAAATGCTTTATATTACAAAAGAAAATTTTTTTATAAAATACACTCGAAACTACATGATGGCCAAAAACATGAAAAAAAACGAAAAAATCTATGATTAAATAAAAATACAATTTTTTTGTATGAAAAATTCTTTATAAAAGTCTTTAAATTGATAATTATGACCCTCAAGAACTTTGTCTATATCGGGCAAATAGCGTTTTTCAAAATAAAATTTGAATTGCCAGTGATATGCAGTTAGATTTAGTTTAAACATCTCAGACTTGGATTTTACACAAAAAAAGTTTTTTGCGCATTTTGGAAATATTGCCCCCCTGTATGAAGTTTCTCCTTTCTTCGTTCATGGAGCACTTTTTTTCGATATTTATGTTGCTTATTTTCAATAAGATTTTGTACAATAAATGTGTTTGTTTTTTCAAGAAATAAACACCTACTAGTAGAATTTATCCTAGAGCTAGCAAAAAGTATAAATCTCTAAATGTTCTCATGTTATATCGAAAATCATCCCTATTGAGTCTTTCTCAGCACGCGTCATTACTTTGAGAAAGTGACCAATGAAATCGCAGGATTCTTAAAATAAGTCGACAACACTATTGTGATTGGACACTGGCTCAAATTTATGACGCGTGCTGAGAAAGACTCAATAGGCATAATTTACTATATTACATGGTAATAAATGTTGGCAAAAGTTTGTTTGATAGAGGTAAAATATTGAAAGAAATAAAAATAAACAGATATCATAACGAAATTTTATTTAAAAAAAAAAATCGTATAAATTAAGAAGCCATAATTGTCATTGGAGAAATTGTTTTCAGTTTGTAAGTGACAAAAAAATTTAAGAATTGAAAAAAATGAATGAAAATGAAGAAGGTTTTGTAGATTATTTTTGTTATGTGAATAATAATTTATCAAATTAAAGCTGCGTTACCACCAAAAAATAAACATTCAATTTCAGCTTTTTCCGCTTATTACTTGGATACAACGAGGACAAGTTCGACAGAAAAATGGAATTGAAGGAAGTACTATTGGCGATTTAATTTTGACAAACTGTTGTTCTTGTTGTGTTATGATCCAAGTTTCTCGTGAAATTAAAATTGTCGAAAATACTGCTTGAATCTGCTTATCAGAAATTTTCTTAATAAAATAATAAAAAAATATTTGAATGTTAGCGATTGCATATTACATATGTATATGAATTTAGATTAAATTTTTTTTTGTAGTAAGAATTTATATATAATAAAAAGGAAAGAAACAAATTGATAAAGAAAACAATGAGTTCATTCAACCATTCATGAAAAACATAATTTAAAAAGTTACAAAAGTTGTTAAAATAACAGTACAACACAACCACAATTTTGAAGCTAGAAATGCTTAATTAAAAACAATTTTAATTTGTTGATTCGTTGTATGTTATTTGAAATACTTCCGTCAAAAATATACAAAAAACTATTCTTCTTGCTCAGTATGATTAAGTCTCGATCATCAAGAATGAAAATTAAGGTCCAGCCTCTGCAAACCAGTGACATATTGGGTCCTGAAATTACGATCTCAAAGGATTAAACATTTCACCGATTACCTCATTTGATTGAAAACATATTCCATATTTTACAGATTTTTTTTCGATAATTTTGAAGCTTTATTTAAAAAGATTTTTGAAAAATTTTAACAATGGTAAAGAATATTTTTGTTATTTTGTTGATTTTTAAATTGATTACGCAATTGTCATATTTGTGATATGAATCATTTTTTAGCAAAAATTAACTTGACAACTGGTTGCTCACGAAGCTTTTGACTCCCCTAAGTTCTAGTTCAAGGTGAAGTTTAATATGCCTGTCTAACCGGCGGACGAAAAAAACGCAATAAACGAGAATACTCAGGATGTAAATATTATTTTTGTTATCTTTCTGACGGAAGTTATACTCACAAATTGCATTATTTTTGTAGTATGAAAAATTACATACAACGAAATTGCAAATTCAATTTAGTCTGAATTATTAGTATAAGAAAATCAGCTCAAAATGAGCGGAGCACCAAAAGATAGAACAGTTTTGATAAATCAGTCTGATGGAAGTGAGTATTGTTTTTGAAACCTTTGAGAGTTATTATTGATTCATGTGCGGTGTACCCAACCTATTTATGAAAGTGGAAATTTTTGGAGCATTTGAGGAGTTACTGCCAGTATCATGCTGGTCGCTGGAATTGAATTTTCTCGCTAAAAATAGCCATACATGATATGGTCAGAAGTACACTACGTGTACTACACTTTGTAATCACCCGGGTCATTTTGGAGCATTTGTGATGTTACATAAAAGCCGTGGACAGTACTTCCACTAAATAAACATCTGATCCTTGGAAAATAAATTGAGATGCAAATAATTTGATGCACAATTTGAAATATGTCTACATGTATATTCCTTTATTATGAGGAAAATTTTTTTAATATATTTAGCCTTGAAAAATCTCCCAACAGCATTTTCTAACCAAAAACTGATAAAGGGATATATTTTCAAGAAGGAGTAAGTGGAAAAAAAGCTCAATTATCGTCACACACATTAAATTAACAGCTGCTTCAAATTATAAAATTATCATGTGTTCTGTTTGACTACGACCTACTATTATGTTAGTTCGTTTATGGCATTTTGAAGAACTCATTTAGCTCAATTTATGTAATTTTTATAAACCCCCCCCCCTAAAATGAGAATGCAAGTCTTATGATTTTTCAAAAATATCATTAGTTCAAATAAAATGTTATTTCAAAGTTAATAAGATATACTCCATTCACACTTCGCGAAACATCGTGGCCCTGTATAGTCAACGTAGTGAGTTTTTAGTAGCAGAGCCGGGATATTCCGGAAAGTGTGAATTTGGAACATTTTGTTCAAAGCTGGGAGGCAAAAACTAAAATTCTTAATAGGAGAAAATGCCATATTATTTTTTTTTTATAAATTGAAAATTAAACAAAACAAATAATATTAGTTATCATAATCAGGGATCGCATTTTTTGAAACTCTCACATTTTTATTTTGAAATTCTTCGGGTCGAGTCGGGTCGGACCCGGAAAAATCCGATCCCTGTTCATAATATTAATTCTTCTAAAATTACTTATCATACTATTTTAATTCTTGCAAAATTCTCAGTTTGAAGTCAATATCTTAGTGTGTAAATCAATTATTTCTTGATCTCTATCGCGTATGTTCGAATAATGTTGTATTTTTAGTTTGCGATTTTAATGATATATGGAATCACTTTCCACATGTTTCGTTTTATCAGATTCGTATTTTGGCCTTTGCGAGTTATGTAGGAATAGTAACCGGATTATCGGACTTGTATCCTGTTTTCGCACAATATGCTCCGGAAAACAGATGTGAAAGTGTGTTTGACACAAATAGACACGGATAAAAATCTAGGAAAAAATAATTTTCTTAACAGAAACAAAATTTAAAATTTCTTTTTTGAGAATTCATACCTACGAGAGCAAGCCGTAAGAACAAAATAAAAATTTAATTTCGTATCAAAAATTATGAAAAAATTGAATTTTCCACTTATTTCGATGTAAAAAAATATCGATGAACAAAATTCTCTAGTAAAATGACTCTTAAATTTTTTGGAATATTTAGTTCATCTATTTTAGTGTAGAAAGTTCAGTGAAGACTCTTCACTGAAGAGGATTCACGTGTTAAATGCCATAGGCACGTGACTTCTCGTCTATTTCCCTCGCCAAGGGTTTTCAAAAGCTAAAACACATCCTGTATCATTTTCTGAAAAATATTGATTAAAAATATATACAATCTGCATGTATATCGAAGTCAATCCTTGTGCTCGCTTTCTCACTAACGCGTCATAACTGTGACGTCAAGAAATATCACAG
>SCLH01001037.1:15157-31014 GCA_004367855.1 Oikopleura vanhoeffeni | reverse complement strand
CGAAGAATCATGTTATTTGATTGGTCACTATTCACAGTAAAGGCGTGTGAGTGAAAAAGCAGGCCGACGTATAATCTTCGATATAGGGTATTTTTATAAATAGTATTGGTATATAAATAATACAGCCCGAGTTTTCTGGTTTACTACGTTTTGTTCGTCCGCCGCGTAGACAGCAAAAATTGCCTATTTTTTCCTATAGATTACGTAATAATTTGGCTGTCTTACCGGCGGACGAAAAAAACGTAGTTAACGAGAAAACTCAGGCTGTATTTTATATTCTGAAAAAATTTGACAATGAATAAGTTATCAAAAACAAGTATATAACAATTAAATTTGTTAATCAAAATTTATAACAGCAGGGTGCGGCGTATAGTTGGAATCTTTTTCGCCAACAATTGCGTAAGTGGCGTAGGTTTTTGCGTAGATTGCGTCGGTTTTTGCGTGAGTTGCGTAGGTTTTTATGTAGGTGGCGTAGGTTTTCCCGGAGACTGGCGTAGGTTTTTGCGTGGGTTCCAACTATACGCATCCAACTATACGCCGCATCCTGCTGTATTTAATTTTTTTGAAATATTTATAATATCAATATTTAATAATAATTTCATTTATACAATTATATTATATTTGAAGGTTTATTATTTTGAAAAATATGCTGAAGACATATAGATAACCGACCCTCGGAGTATAGATCCCGAATATTTGAAAAATTCAAAATCTGAGCATTTGATTGGTTGATCCTTTCTTAAACTGACCAATGAAATCAGCATACTCAACAATCCAGGGTTTTGATTGGGTGCTTATATCTTGCGTTGTTTGGAGCATTCAAATATTCAGGCTCTGTACTCTGAGGGTCGGTAGTTCATATATTTAAATCCTTCGATGAAGAATTTAATTTTCTAACCTGGAATGAAATGAATGAATTGAACACATTTACGCCAAGCTGTCAAAAATACGAAAAACCAAAAATAACTGGATGTTTTTATTGTAATTTCACACTCGAAAATATTAATACCTGTCAAGATAAAGAATCAGTCGATGGATTATTTGAATGCACAAATTCAACAGAATTTCAAGCAAAATCAGAATGGGTTGAATGCGAAACCTTCAATTTTAAAAGATCGATTAACCCACATTTATATACCAGATTTTTTCATAAAGGTGGCGTGTGGGAAACTGCAGTTACTCAGGGAATATTCATTAAATTATTAAAAAAGATAGCCAGGAATTCGAATGTGGTTTAAAATTTGCAATATTTTAAAATTTTTCATGTAAAAAGTCCAGAACTTCTGTTTGAATCAATTTTTTTCAGTTTATAATTTACAAGCCATTTTTTTATATCGAAAATCTTGCCTAGTCGTCGAATTACAGGGTGCCGTCACAAATAGTGAAATCAAGTTATTATATGGGTCACTTCTCGGGAATCCAGTAATTTCATTGGTCACTTTCTATTCTTATGGCGTCACCCTAGAATTTAACGACTAGGAAATATTTTCAATATAGCTTATGCTAAACCATTAGGTGCAGAAAAATTGTTACTGACTTATAATGTATTATAACAAATGAGAAAATTTCCAGTTAGCAGAAATTTTTCGTTTTTGCGGAAAAAACTTTCTGTTGGGTAACTTGGCGGATTTCAAGGCGGTTCTGATAGTGCAAAACAATATCGGAAAGGGCAAAAATTGAAATTTTCGAAAAATTCAACAAAAAAAATTGAATAATTTCGTTTATCGAATAATGTCACAATTAAAATTTTAATATTGTGCCGAATTGTAGACTGTGCTGCATTATGCAGCCTGCATAGTCTATGCACTCGACCTTATTTAACATTAGCTTGAGTGATCGCGATTTATTAATTAATCCTTTCGAATCTTCAAAACAGTTCGAACTTGTGTGCGGCTCAAAATGGTTTAATTCACTTATCACTTCGATAACCTATCTAGGCCAGGGATCGGCACTTGAACACATAATCGGTTCAAGAACAGGAACACAAATAAATAAGATTTTTAATGAAGAACAAAATAATGTGTTATATTCTTTAAAGGTCGGAATCGGTTTTTGTTCTGTTCGGAGATTTTCAGCAAAAATATGTTCTTGTTCACGTTTTTTTCTGTAGAACGGTTCGGAAAAAAGACGTCCTTTTCATGATCGGTTCGGATCAAAATTTTTAAAAATGTCTTCATCTTCTCTTCAAGTTCTGTTCAAAAGTTGTTATCTTCGGCAAATTGTTTTGATTTTCCGCTGTATATTTCACAAAGTGATGAATCCGGTTGAATTAAGAAAAAGTTATAACTGTGAGTAATAAGTAAAAAATTAAAAGGATTTTTACAGGGAATGGCATCCGAAAACGATGTGAATAAATTATTGTTTCAAAAAATAATCTTCCGAATAAGAAGATATTTTGAACAGTTCGGAATAAATGTGATTCCCTGATAAAGAGATATCCTTTATCACACTTGTGTTAACATCCCGGTCCTGCTACTAAAAAACACATTAAGTTTGGTAACCAAGGCCGGGATATTAACAACAGTGTAATATAGGGATATAGATCAGTTCGAAAAAAAACGAACATGAACACATTTTTTTTAATTTTAATATGAACCAAACAAGGACAGAACACGTTTTTCCAAACTGTTTGAAATACTTTTTTTTATTTTGACGATCAGAAATACAGAAATAACTCAGTAAATACAGATAACCAAATATGTGGAATCATAGATTCGAACGCAGGACCATCGCATTGCTGGAATTCCCTAGTTTTGACGTTAGTTTTGCTTCGCAAATTTCACCTGACGGGATGATTGGCTCGAAGGCGCTACACACCACTCGACCATCGTGGATCGTGTTTGAATTACATTCTTATTCGGAAGATCATATTTTGAAACAATAATTTATTCACACCGTTTTCGGATGTCCTTCCCTGTAAAAATTATTTTTATTTTTGCTTTATTACTCACAGTTGGGTTCAAACTCACAATGGGTTCAAACTCGTTCGATGTATATCTTAAATCCCGGAAGAGGAGACTATTTTAGTAAATCAAGCTAAAATTTTGGCTTGATTTACTAAAATAGTCTCCTGTTCCGGGATTTAAGATATTATAAGATAAAAATTAGCAATAAAATTAAAAGCAAAATTTTCTCCTGGAAAATTAAAACTTGAGACATAAATAGGATCAAAACGTGCTATGAAAATAAGGATTAAAAATTCGAAATTTAAAACTTCGGATTTAAGAATTTGATTTAAGATTATAATTGTGAATAATAATAAATAAAATTATCATTGTGAATTTATAAGTATCAGATCTCGGTAGTCAAATAATAATCATTTGTGAAAATTATTCTAGATAATGGCACAATTTTGGCGCAGAGATGGCAGAGGCAGCCGGGAAGCAAAATTAATGGACTATGCTATTTGTGAAGAAAAATGCAATTCTATTGAAAAATACTCGGATATAAAGAATGGTGACAAATAAACGAAGCATGATCAGAAGAAAAGAAAAAAATCCTTAAGACTTAAAATAATGCTGAAAACATTATTCGAAATACGATTAAGGAATCTCTAATGCTCACTTTTGTATATAATTTTTTTCTCCTGCACTTAGGACACTACTTAAAAATAACAACTACGCTGCACACTCTTGAAAAAGTTCAAATAATAATAATGATTATAGCAGCCCGCTAAATTAGGACATAATTTCTTATTTATTTTAATCCGGGAACTCAGCAAGATATATAAATCAAGGGCTTTATTGACATCGGTTACTGTATCTAACTAAGTTCGCGTGGGTGGTAGATAAGGCTCAAATCAGGGCTTTCTTGTCGATTCCGCAACCGGGATTATGGCTCTTTTCCAAAAATTAAACCACGAGGAGTCATTATAAGAAATACTACATCATATGAACATGAAAAAAAGCTACTATGAAACTTAAGTAGAAGTATCCTAATAAGGTCACGTCTGAAAAATTTTAAACCCATCATCTAGGCACACGCCACAAAATTTTATCTTGTACAAAACCTCAGCACTGAACACCTCGGGACAGAACGGCGTGATTAGGTGTTGGAACTGCACTTTTTCAAAATTTTTGCATATTCAAATCTTTTCTAGTTATACTTTTTTCATAATTCAACCCGATATATCACTTTGTGAATTTTCACAGCGAAAATCTGAACAATTTCCGAATATAACACATTTTGAATAGAACTTGAAGAGAAGATAAACTCATTTTTTAAAATTTTGATCCGAACCGATCATGAACAAGGACGTCTTTTCCGAACCGTTCTATAGAACAAAATATAAACAAAAACATAATTTTGCTCAAAATCTCCGAACAGAACAAGAACATTAAAACCGATTCAGGTCCCGACCCCTGATAAAGGCAATATTCTTGGTGCATTGATAGCTGGAATGTACGCAGATGAGTGTTATAAATCTCAACTTTGAAAAGATATATAGTATATCCATTTAATGCATTACTGTTAATCTAGGATGTGCGGGTTTAGGGAACCAATCCTCACACTTCTTGGGCTACTCCTCAACCCGCAGATCGTAGATTGCCATCAATGCGTTAAAGGGATTTGGATAACGGGGGCTCTTGGTCTTTTAACTAGTTTTTAAGCCAAATTTTCTATAAAATTCGCCTTAAAAAACAACTCATCCGATAACATTATAAGATAGCTCAAACTGAGCACAAATATCTTGTGAAAAATAAATAAAAAAAATTAGTTCATCGTACCAATTTATTTTTTTTCTGAGATAAGTTATCTCAGATAACTGAAATTGTTAAATTACCAGTTTTTCTAAAAAAAATTGGTAACAATCGTTGGATTCGGACCAATATTTCAAATTCAATTATTTACCCGATATTTGTGCTCTGTTTTAGCTATCTAAGAATTCAATCGGATGAGTCGTTAGCAAAAGCTGAATTAAATAAAAATTTTGGCTAAAAATCTAGTAGAAAATGACCAGGAGCCGTAATCGATATGGATTACCGACCTTTTCGGTTTAGTTCCTGAATATTTGAAAGATGCACAATTCTCTCTGAGATTTGCATAAAATTGTGTTGAGAAGGCTGTTTGAAATCTTCATCACTTCAGTTTTTCAACTTATACAATTATTTTCAAAAACCCTATAATCCGTTATTATTGGCCGGAGGAGGGCCACGTAAACGGAGATTGAACTTCTGCGGTGGTTGAACCTTAACACGCGTTCTTTGCGTGAGAACTGTCTCATCCGTGGACATTACCCAAATTGGTAGCATTCTGCGTTATTCAAATATTTAGGATTTATACTGAAAGGGTCGGTAATCCATATATAAACTAGTAAGAGGGGTCGTCAGCAGTATTCTGAAACGGGATCGTGATTTAAATTTTAGTTTACTAGTAAATCGGAACCGAGACGGGAATCCCGTCACGGGATCCAATTTTGATATTCTGCCTGCAATTTTCAAATGGTTAGCGGCCTTTTTATATTTTTACCAACGGAACTCCATCTCAAAAACGTTTACTATCTCTATAGCGCGTGTTCAAATCCAAATAATGTTGTATTAGTGATTGTCTTGAGAATGATTATAGGCAAGGGTGCTTGATATTGTGACCGGTTAATTTGATCTGTGTGTAATCACTCAAGCAATCACTAAGACGATCTCTTAGACAACATTAGTGAGATTCGAACTCGGGCTATAAAGATAGAAAACGTTTATGAGATGGAGATCCGATGGTAAAAGGTTATGTGTTGCAAAAAGTGTTGTTTGTCAATTACTCATTATTTTCAAAATTTTTATTGATGGCTTTGATAGTTTATTTGTGCTTGCAATAAGCTTACACTGACTGACCATTTATGGAAACCCACTTTCGCGAAAAAATGGTTCCCATAAATGGTAATGAGTTTCCATTAAATGGGTTTTCATTACATGGAATTTTGGGCAAAATTTGAAAAGTTGTTTTCAGCCGAAAAATTTTGAAAATTTTTGAGGTTTTTTCTTAATTACATGTTCAGGGATTATATATAGTGCAGCCGAAATCAACAAACTTTTTAGAAGAGTTTGGAGCAAATTCAACACCAAAAAACAGAGTTTATTTAACTCAAACATGCCTTGTTTTTCAAAAATGGTGTCCATAAATGGTAATTCCTTGTTTCTCAAAAATGGTTTCCATAAATGGTTATGGGTTTCCATTAAATGGTTATGGGTTTCCATTACCGGGGTTTCCATAAATGGTTAGTCAGTCACGCGACAGCTCCTCTCAAATTAAAAGTGTCAACTCAAGCGATAAAATTAATGATATCTATAATATCTTTTTACAGATAGATTTGGACGTAAGAACGCAATTATTGTCTGGAAGGCTGTCAGTTTTTGCTCTCTAATGGCACATTCATTTATGCCAAATAAATATGAATTTTTGCTCTTCAGGGGAATAGAAGTTGTCTCAAATGTGAGTTAACAGTTTAAGGAGGCGGTCGTCGCTAAATGAGGCCCAACAAATTAATCTTCCCAATTTTATTGATATTATTTTTTATTTAAGGGTATGGTGGTTCCTACATTTTTTGCACTTATTATGTCACAAAAATGCACCAAATCAGTTTTTTATGTTTTAAAAACACAAAACAACCCGAATAAGAACAAAAACAAATCCGATATTTTTGAGTTTTTTCGATTTTGGTGGCTTAGATGGCTCTTGTGTCGCTTATGTGTGAATAAGTTTTAGCAAGTTGAGGGCTAGTTTTACAAAATGAATAATCTGAATAATTTCCTTAAAATCCTGTTGAGGTAATGTTTCGTCGAGAATATGTCAACTTAGGAACCACCATAGTATGGTGACCATACCCTTAAATATGAAACATGAGAAGTTGATTCGTAGTCGTTGTTTATTTTATGCATGGTCAAAAAACACTTTTTGATAACTTTTTCGCGATTTGTTCAACACAATTTATCGATTAAAATAAAACTCATATTCACAAAACTCGTTCTTAATCGATTTCGAACATAGTCACAAAAACTTAAATTAGCAAATATTAATCGATTCAAATCGTTTAGACAGTGGCTTGGATTGCATTATTTTCGTATTCTATCGAAGCTTTTGGTCCGTCTTGGCGTTCCTTAGGTGGCGTGATGGTCAATGTTTACTATGTTGCTGGCAGCATGAGCACATCATTAATTGGGTTTCACTTTCCAGATTGGAGAGAATTTACTTTGGTCATGGCTTTATGCACTGCAATAGGATTTGATTGACTTAATTTCTCTACAATATGTGTGTCAATAAAATTACTACCCATTTTTGCCTTCCAATTTTTTTTATAATTCACTTAGATAAATGTTGTCAAAACACCAAAATTTCTAAACATTTTTTTTTCTTAAAAATTTGTATAAATTATGTTGAAATAATTTTCGATTTTTTCTCACTCTGAAGATGCAAAACGAGAAACATGTCAAATAAATACAATTTTTAAATTGAAATAAATATATAATTATTACGTCTCGAACAATCAAAACAATTATTTTAGTCAAGGATTCCGGCACGAGTCAGATCACAGAGACCAAAAATATTTCTGCCAGTGATATATCGGAACAGACCCCCGAAAGTGCCCTTTATTTTTTATATCAAGATTTTTGGTGAGTTTCAGGAATTGCTCATCAGACCGGAAGTGCATTATTTAAATGAAATATTTTGTTTTATGCAGTTAAACCAGCACTAGAACCAGATAATAATATAAAAAAATATATATAAGGGTTATTTAGTAAATTTATTCTGTTGTCAATCATTGGAAAGTTTTTCTGACAATACCTTTCTACCCAGAATCACCACAATTTCTTTACACCAGAAAAAGGTAAATTGAGACGTTTTTGGTTATTCACTTTAGCTATGGAGCACTACAAATGATAAGATTTCAAAAAGACTAATTCAGGTATTTGGATGGCCGAAAGGTATTAGACAAATTGGCGAAAAAAACAAAAACTGAATTACCAAGAGGATTTCTTGATGAGTTTCAGCAGGATATGGCGACAACTGCTGAAATTTCAACTGAAGATGAAACTCAAAAATATTTTACAACATTGGATTTATTTAAATATCATAAAATGGGTTCAATTGCACTAAAGTTAGCATTTGTTTTTATGAAACGGATATAATTTAAAATCAATACGTTATTGTGTTAACATTTATGTTGATTAGTTTGATACTGAAATTAATGAATGTTATATTTTTTAGTTAGAACAGCCTAAACTGAAATTTTTAGAACAGATTATTTGAAGAATTTCACTCTCATTGGTGAGACAAAAAACCATTATTAATCAAATCAGAAAATATTTTTTTTGCGATAAACAATAATATTCAAATGTAATGACCTAATAGTCAATTCTGTATTAATAGATAATGGAAAATTGACCAGGAGTAAATATTTTTCAAATTTGACATTGGTTGATTTCAAAGATAGGGAAACCATTTTTGAGGAAATTGTCGAATTTTGGAAATTTTTTCATTGATTTTGTAGAGGATAAAAGTCATGTCCGGACTCCGGAGCCGAAATTTTAGGTCCGTCATGACGCGTCACGTGACCCAAACAATTTTTTAGTATCATGTTTCTTAAAAATGTGCAAAACGGAGGGTAAGTTAGAGCTTACACAGGTAATTAAATTGAATATCTGTTAATATATTCGGATTTAGCAAGTTTAACCCCCTTAAGCGTGTTTTGATTTAGCTAAAATATCAATTATGTGCCAATAGAGAGCAGTATGATCAAAATCGACGAATATATTATTATATTCTCAGTAGACAAGCAACGTAGTTTATTATGGATTAGTTTATAACGTTGTTGAATTACCTGGAGATTTATATGTAAACAATGTTATAAACTCAGCTGTGGAACTTATGGGTTATTTTATGGTTTTAGCTTTACTTGACGCTCTTGGAAGAAAATTAATGTTAGGAGGTAGAGCTCGGTATATATTGAAAATTCATTTCAGAAAAATAATACAGCTTAGTGAATGCTTTTTGAAGTGTAGGTTGCGAAATGGATCATCAGAATTTGTTCTTCGTTTATCAGAAAAACTTAAAGTTCAACTACTATCAATTCGAATTGAGAAACTTTGAATTAAAAAAAATATTTTAGGCTTATAATTTATAATATTTTCTTACCGTTTATTTACCATTCATGTTTGAGGCTTATCTTTAAGAACAATTAGACTTTTCTTTCATTAAGGTATATTTGAATCTGCTCCGGAACGTATAACATTGAATAGAGGGCTATACAAAATTAATGTTGTTAAGTTTTCAAGTTTCCTGGGTGTCCTTTTTGCTGATTAGTCAAGCAATCACGCTTCAATCAGGCTTCATACGGTAAAAATTATACCTCATATGTTTTCATCGTTCAAATAATACAGATTATTTTGAGTTTTTGAACAATTTTATTAACCATTAGCGAGATAATTTTCGGAATTTTTACACCGTAGACCTAATTGGGTGAGTCCCTCCATAAAAGCTTATATATAATTGGCTTTTAATAATCTGGCTCCACAGAACTGAACGGGCAGCTTTGTCATTTTTAACTGCTTTCTTATGCGAGTTAAAATTAGAGCCTCACTGAGCTGCATATTAATTTTTTCCTTATTAAAAGGAACTCAATTAGATATTTAAATATTTCAATCCAATCTCGTTTTCAGGATGTATGATCTTAGCTGGATCAGCTTGTATAATTTCAGTTACTTTGACAACAATTGCATCAGATGATAAAAGTGAGTTGCCAAATTTTAAATCCAATGATTCACACTAAAAAATAAAGCCTTATTTCAGCCGGAAAATATAATTCTGAGTCATAATTAATTTTTTTCGTCTTAATTTATGACCGTCATAATTTTTTCAGTCATAACTTATGACCGTCATTTTTGCTTTAAAAAAATTCTCTTAAATATTGCTATAATGACGAAAAACGGTAGTTTTTTTGGTTTATTAACGGTTGGTCTATAAATTCGGATAAAGAAATCTTCCGCATCCATACGGTGTTTTAAAAACCGGAAATGTTTCTGAATTATTTTGAAATGAGATTAAAAAATTTTTATCTTCACTTTGTCTTTTGATTAATTAAGCTGTGCTCTTAAATGTGATTGTTCAGCTGATTATAAAGACCAAACTTAATGCAAATTAAACATAAGGGTGAAACAGCACCAACAGTCTTCTAGGGACAGTGCTTTTTATAAGATACGTCGTTCAAATTTTAGCTAAGAATTAACCGGAAATAGGTCTCCTCAAGTTTCTGATAATGTCTCAGAATCATCAAACTCGGTTCTTAATAATATCTATAAGAGAGGCTTTATGAATAAAGCAACTTGTGTTGAAGGTATTCACAAGTTATATTCTGACCGGCGAGATAAATTAAGAGCATTTTTGGATGGAAATAAATCCAATACAAAAAATTATCCGATCTTAAAAGATTTGAAAATTTAAAATTTATTTCACAATCTTTTTTGGCTATTATTTCCAATCCATTAAACCACTTTCATCCCCAATTTTTATCTGCAGCCTTTTTTGCGACCATTTTCAAATTTGCTCGAGTTGAGGATCTAAACATCAATGAAAATTTTTTTTTTAATTTTTTTAATCAGAATTACCAACCTCAAATAATAATTCCTTAAACAATCTCTTGTTTAATTGTTGTTTTGACTTGTTTATTATCTGTACATATTTCACTATAAATAAAAAGTTGAAAAAATAAATTATTATTTACATTTTCACTCTAATTTAACATCTGCTCACGCTTAGCAGGAATCTCGGTTGGTTCCAAACTTAAAAATTGAGTTTAAAATTCCTTATAATGCGTGGGCGATTTTCTCTGATAAAAACACCCAAAAATCAGATTTAATTTGACCATCTGTTAAAAATGGGATCCATTCGACGGGCCCCCTTTTTATAACCATATTATTCACTGCCCAGAATTTAAGAAAAACCATAGGATTTTTAGAGAATCAAATTCTGAAGTGTTACTGTTTAACAACTTGAATTGAAAAATCACAGCTTAATTTATCACAAGAAAAAGTGAAAATGAAATTTTATTAATCACATTTCAAAATAATTCAGAAAAATTCTCGGTCTTTTAAACACCGTTTGGATGCAGAAGCTTTCTTTATCCGAATGGATAGACCAAGCCTTAATAATTGAGAAGAACTTGCATTCTTCCGTCTATTTTGAATTAGGCATGTTAAATTTTAGCTAAGTTATGAATTCTCAAACAAATTTTATCTGAAAATAATTTTCTCTAGATTTTGAAAGTTTAATTTACTTTGTTAAATTCTTTATGAATTTTCTTATTATAAAAATGGTTTGAAAAAAAACGAAAACTTTACCATATGAAAATCGCATTTTAAATTTATAATGAATCAACATGATAAAAAAAAGTTCGAAACAATCAAAAATTCTTTCCAGACTATGTACTACTTTTGGTAGTATGAGGAAAAAACGCCTGCTTATTTGCTTGCATTTTACAACTTTTTTATAAAATAATTGGTTTTACCTGGTTTTCTATTTTTTTTGCATTTTAAATTTTTGTAAAAGAAAGATTGGCACTTTAGTAGACCGGAAGTGAATTTTTTTGTCGGATGAAATCGAAAATAAGCTGAATTTATAGCCTTGCTTCCACTAACTTCAAAACTGCCAATTATGTTGCAAAGTTTTACCAAAATCTGAAAGTTAAGCGACTTTATAGATAATAATACTTAAAAAAATTTGAAAAATCCCAAAATTTTAAATTTTTTTTTGGGTGAATTTGAGTTTTCAAATGTATAACAATCGATTTGTTGGCATTTTTATGACATAATAATTGCAGAAAAATGTAGGAACCACCATCTCCTTAATTATTTATTACTTAAAAAACTTTGAATAAATAATTTTATCAAATAGGTTTGGATTTTTGAAATGGCCAAATTGTTAAGTCATGGGTAAATTCGCCATTTCTGGATCATTTTGTATGTATACATTTTTGCTGCCGGAATTTTTCGCAACTGAAGTACGATGTATCGGGATCGGATTTTTGCGCATGATGGGTAATTAAGCCGGGCTCATCACAACCGTTATTTTACTTTTGTCAAATTTTGATGGACTAGAATTTGTACTATCTTATATTTGGGTTTTTATTAGCTTTTGTTGCTGGATTTTTGGTAATATTTTTACCCGAAACAACAGGAAAACCGATTTTACGAACGATTGAAGAGGCTGTTAGCTTTTATGATAGAAAACACGATTCAATATTGCAAGATTTTGATGACCAAGAACATTTGACTGCTTTATAAATTACTGAAAACACTTCCAATTCAAACGATATGATATCTTCAAAATCTCAAATTTTTCAAACTGTCTGAAAAATCAAATAATCATTTTAATAAAGCCCGAGTTATCAACCATACCGATATGATTATCTCTCTAGGCGCGCCTTATCACCTAGGCGTGTTATCTCTTAAAAATATCAGCAGCGAATTTGCATTGGGAGGGTTAAGTTAAATGACAACCGTGAACTTTCAGGGATATTTTAGAAAACCCGAATCTATTTCAGTGAAAATAAGAATATCCCCTTTTCACACTATCTGAAAAATCCCTGCCGTACTCTTAAAAAACATAATTCGTTAACTATTCAGGGCCGGGATATCCCGGATAGTATGATAGTCGGATATCTGAGATGTTATATCTCGCTTAAAAATTGTTCCGGAAACTGAGGTGATACGGTATGCGACATTCGGGGCCTCAAAGGGTAGTTTCTACATACAATAAATACAGCAGCCTAACTAGGAGCAGACGTTGCTGTATTTGCGAAAACAATTTCGAGATTATGAAAAAAATGCTCCCTCACCGGGAATCGAACCCGGGCCGCCGCAGTGAAAATGCGGAATCCTAACCCCTAGACCATGAAGGACATGATAAGTAGTATAATTTAATTGAGAATAATTTATCATTATCAACGCACAAAATACGGGCTGTTGAAACACTTCAAATCACTACAATAGAAATATATAAATGTGATAAGTATTGTTAACCATGTCCTTCATGGTCTAGGGGTTAGGATTCCGCATTTTCACTGCGGCGGCCCGGGTTCGATTCCCGGTGAGGGAGAGTTTTTTAATTACATCACCGAAAACTTTGAAAAATAAGTGGCTTATAGTTTTATTTAATCAAAGTGGTTCTATGTCGATTACGGGCCCGCATATATATAAGCTGATGGTTTAGCCAACATTTTTATATTATTCGGCTTTTCCGAAAAAAACGGCTCATCGGATTTAGTCCTTAGATAGCTCAAACTGGGGACAACTATTTAGAGAAAAATGAATTTTAAGAATGATCTGAATAAGATCATTGTTTCCAATTTCGAATAGAAACTGATAATTGAAAAAATCAGTTATCTCATAGAAAAACCGAAAAAAAACCCGTTTTTTATTTTATTATTTACTCAATATTTTCTCCAAAATAAACTCAGTTTTAGCTATCCAAGAACTTAATCGAATGGTTCGTTTTATCCGGATCCGTCTGTGAGAACCCGATTAATATTTCAGTTATAGCGTATTTATTGTCTAACTTGTCTGTTAATCGTACATGTTATTTTTGTAAAATAAACCCCTGTGAGCACAGAAAAAAAAGTGTCGCCAAGGCACCAGAGCCTATATCATAAAAATTCCTCAAACCGATTGTATATGTTTTTAAAGACCAAAAATTATCAAATAACAATTTTTTTTTTAAATACTCCGATTTTTTCCTTGTTTTGAGTTTTTTCTTAGTATTTTTGTAGTTTATAAACGAATTCTGTTATTTGTGGACTTTATTCTGGAAATTTCCAAATGTCGTAAATAACTTTTAAATCAGTAAATCGTCAGCTGTATTCTAGTGGTATTATAAATCTCATCACGTTAAAAAAAAATCATGTTTTGAATTTTAGTCGGAAATTGCAAAAAAGCTCGTCTCAATCTGTTAGGAATGTTCTGATGCGTAATACTATTTTGAGCCATTTTCCAAATGTATCCTCGGAGGAGATGGGTTTTGAACTCTATATTTTGCTAAGTACGGCGCTTATTTGCAGTTCTAGAATTTTTTAGTCGCCGAATCAAAAAAATCGTCTCAAAGGATGGACATACTACCGTTATTTGAGCTAAATTGGATATATCGTCCGGAAGGTGATATATTTTGCAGTTTGGAAAATGTCATCTAGTAACGATACTGTAAACCATGATTTGATATTTTCTAGATTTGCTCAACTTCAGATTTTAGTTTTTCTAGTTGTAAATGCTAATCAAATAGTGAAACTGTTGTTTAATTAATAATTGATACTGTAACTATTGGTTTATTTATCAAAAAACATGTGATGATTCAAACTGATCATAAAAACGTTATATTTAATGGAAATCAATTCAAAAAAACGTCTCATGTATTGAATAATGTATAAAATAGATTAATTGTAGTTTTGTTTCGCAAACTAGTCAAACAAATCGATGTCTGTTCTTAAGTAAAGTTTGGAACCCATTGTTAAACAAAAATAGAGTTTCATTAGAGTGTTATAATATCAAAAAATTGTGGTCGATATAATTCCGACTTAGAATTCCGCCGAATTCACTTTGTTACTCACAATGACTGTTAAACTTCATGGGCACGGTTGTATATCACACTTTTTTATATCTCAGCCCTAATACATTAAGGTGTGATAAGAAATATCCACTTCTCATAGTGTAGTCTAATAGTGAAAGGACTGGTTGAATTTTTTTATAGCCGAAGAATATATATACAAGTAACAATTGCAGAGCAAATGAGGGTGTTATTTAAGGCGAAAAACTATTTGACAAATCTTCAAATTGTAAACGGGCGGATCAGTTTTGTTTTAAAATTTTAAACTTTAAAATGTTGTTGACAATGACGATTCAGAAAATTTGAAAAGTCAAAAATTCGTATAAATTTTACTGGCTTATTTTATTGACAATTTTTCGACTTCTTAAAGGTACATTTCAAATCATCGATCATCATTCATTTGGAATATATTCAGCAGAAACTCGGGGTTTACTTCATAATAAAGTTATCTTAACTAACGGTGAATACTAAACGCCAATAATGCTATAAGCAAAATAGAGTGTTTATAAGGATACCAAATTTGAAGTTTTAATTTTAGAAAAGGTGACTTTGTCTTGACTCATGCCATATTTTATTCTGTAAGATCCAGGAATAAATTAATTGATATCTTCGAATTATTTTTGAAGTTTCTGACCTGTGGACAGCCTGATACCAATTTCATTTTTATATCTGTATTTCAGAAAACTACTTACGCCTGAGGGGGTTAATGAATTGTAAGTGACTGACTATATGACAAATGAATCATTTTGCGTTATACAATAGTGCTTTTATTCAACTATAAAAACAATTTGACGCGGACAAATTTATTACACAACTTTGAAAACAGATTATTTTTGATAAATGTTTAATTGTTCACCTAGCTTTTCTCAGTTTGAGATTATTGACAATTTGTTCTTGGAGGTTGAAAATTCTTTTGCGGGGAATTAACAGATTTGATTTGGGTGATCTTGCAGATTTAAATTCCATAATAATCGAAAATGTTGAAGATATCAATTTTGATAATATTGAAGATTTAAATTTCGATTTCGGAGATTTTAATTTTGATAATTTGATAAATTCGGCAAGTAACTTTTTTGCAGAAAACGAATTGACTGGAGAAATATTCACTGATTGTAAGTAACTGAAAATTGTTCAGATTTTCAAAGAGAGACCGGAATTATCTCGAGAATTGTTGCTTTTAATTTTCAGATCTTTCTACTGATTGTAAAAAAACAAATTGAATCGCGAAAATAGTGTCTTAAACATTGTACAGTATGTGTTTTTTTCGACTTGCGAAATGA
>SCLH01001036.1:181530-201921 GCA_004367855.1 Oikopleura vanhoeffeni | reverse complement strand
TGTCCTCGTTTTGTTTCTTTGCTCTTGTTTATACTCTGAATCATAATTTTTGCACCGAAACTAAGGTTTGGCAGAAATCCATCGAAGCCCTCTTTTATCAAGAATTAAAAAAAAATTATTACACCGAAATTTTCCAAATTGGTAAGCCGACCTGTCGACGTTTTAAATATTCAATTTAAGCGAACTTGGTTATAAACATGACGTCGCAGTCGGTAAGCAAGACGCGTCTGACTGTGAAATTTTCCTGTGACCTCTCATATTGAATTTTTTTTCTGCAATACTGCGGACCACATAGATAAGATTGTATCAGAGTCTTCAATTTCGACTTTGTCATAAAAAAGTATTTTATCGCGATTAAAAAATTTTTAATCACGAAATTTTCGATCGAAATTTGGATTTTCTGAGAATTTGAATTGCTGTTTTCCGAAAAAACGAGATACAAGAATGCAAATTTGTGGACCTTAGGGCTCTGCCCGTATCCTTCAAGAATTGTATTCATACCAGCTTAAGTTTCATTGCCGTCAAAATCCCAGGGAGGAGTAGTATTTTCTCGAGCACTCAAAATAGGCAAAAAAACAGTTTCTTTGCTTATTTAAGCTCCGATGAAATTTAAATGAGGCAAGTCGGGACCTTGTGGTTCTTGCCCACGTTTTCTGTGGTCAATTAAAGTATAAAATATTTATATCTTCAAAACTCATGGAGGAGAAGGCTTTTGAAGTGAAACTATTGCCCCGTTTTGAAAGGTCGTTCCTGGATTGGTCGGCCAATCAAGAGTCTCCGATTTATTTTGTGAGAGCATATTATTGTTCAATCATCTTTAAACTGAAATTTCATATTTCGTGCTGTTACTTAGTATTTCATTGAGGCGACACTGAAAACCCTGTTTTTGGGCCTTAAGGGTATCCCTGCTCCTAACATTTTCTAGCAGTTCTATCATGTCATTAAAAATGCACAAATCAATTGTTTTATGTTTTTGAACGGCAATAAAACAACCCAAATTGACAACAGAAATTGTTTTCGAAATTTTGCGTTTTTTAAGTTTTTTTCTAGTATTTTTCTCAAAAATTATGTTTCAAAATAACGTTTGTTGTCATTTGCCACTAAAACTTCAAAATATCGGGTTGACGTAAGCCAACTTTCTTCTTCAGTGTTTTCCTCAGCTTTCTTTGAGCCTACTTTCAAAAAAAATCGAAGCACATTTTTTTTTCGGAATTTTTTTCACGTGACTTGAAAATTCATTGTTTTTTGTTTGGGATCGGAAATTGAAAAAAAACGGCTCCTTCCAGAAGTTTTTATTTGTTTCGAGCTCCTTGTGCAAAAATTTGACGTGAATTTTTGAAATTTACCCTAGAAAGGAGATAGATTTTTCGATGGGACTAAAGTTCAAAAAACGGTGGTTTATCGCCCATGTTTCTAGAAAATATAGCACTTTATCGACAAAAACGCTTCCTCAGAAGTTTTAAATACTAATTATACAGATTATGTCAAAAATTTTAGGGTTTTATTTTCAAAATACAACCTGGGAGGAGATAGATTTACCGTTTTACTTAGGTCCACTTGTTGTCGCTTAATGTGGAAGGAGAGTGGTCATACAAAAAGTTTTGGCATATTTTTTTTCGGCGCAAGTTGAAGACTAAGTTCTACAACTGGCTAATCTGAATTATATCCTCGGGGCCCTGTTTGGCTAATATTTTATCGAGAAAATGTCAAATTAGGAACTACCATACCCTTAAACTCATGAAAAAAAATATTTCTTTCGATGTGCTAAAATTTCGGTTTTTTTTTCAACAATTTAAATTTTCGATTTTTACGTAGAAATCGTATAAAAAGAAATTAATTAAATTTCAACTGGTGGTCGAGACCGTTTTTAACGGCTTCTAATTAAAAAATAATAAAAAAAAAATTTTACTTAAATTTAGACACCTTCGATAGCAAACGCGCGTTTTTTGAGTGTTTTTTCAAAAGAAAATTTATAAGGTAATAATACTCGATCTGAAAAAAATCTGATTATACAAAGTAAGCTCAAAAGTGGCAAACTTTGTTCGAAAAAGTTTTTATCCGAAAATTTTGAAGTGGCAAAAATTTTACCATCAAGAGAAAAAAAAATGAAAAAGTGCAAATCTGTCAAAATGCACCGACCCCCTTAAATTTCGCCGCAAAACTCCCCGAAAAAAAAATTAGTTTTTAAACTGTTTTTTTCATTTCCAGACTCTCATCCACAACCCCATTTAAAAATAAGTTTGGTTCTTAGTCTACCTAAAATAGTTAAACACTGTGTTCAGTCACTGGGGAATCGATATTTCAAATTCTGAAAAAACAGACAAAACTATGGCCGAGATTGAACTTGAAGTTAACAAAAAAATCGGGAGCGAATATGCTAGCATCGTAGAATCTGGCGAAGAGCTGATTCCGGCTTACGGTCCAAATAGAACTGGTATCAGAAATCTTGGAAATTCGTGTTATATCAGCTCCGTTTTACAAGCCCTGTTTTCACTTGACGATTTTCGTCGAGGATTTCAAAAACTCCCAGAATATGAATCAAATTGCCACGAAAATTTCTTCTCGCAGTTTCAGCGAGTTGGATCGGCTTTGGTTTCTGGAAAATATTCGAGGCCGATTCAAGCTGAAGGTCCAGAAGGCTTGGTAAAACAATCTGATGAACAAGAAGGGATTTCGCCTGGTTTATTCAAATCTGTTGTTTCAAAGGTTAATTTCAACATACAATTAAGAAAATTTGAACAAATACGCGAAAAAATCACCAAAAACATACATAGGTGGGATATAAATTTAGCGGTAAATAATAATAATTCAATCGGGTCGAATGTTCTGAAAACGGTACATCCGATTCTAAATTTTCAGAAACAGTATATTTTAAGATTTTACTTGTTTTTATCGGTATATCGAACATCCCCTGGCAACGGAAATAGTATATTTGCCGAGAAAAATGACAGAGTAGGGTGGGTGGAGTTAAAAAAACTACCTAAACATTAGAAGTGAACACTTTTGAAAATTTTGTAATCGAATGTTTTTCCGTTTTTTAAAGCAAATGGATCTATTAATCCAATTGGATCTATTATTATTCGCCGCTTAATTTAAATACCACCATAATCTTTTTCGATATATCTTAAAAGTGCCTAATTATCTATTCAAGAAGTGTTTACATTTTATTCTTAAGAATAAAAAAATAAACGGAAAAATGTCAAAAAAAATTTTAAACGTTTCACTGTTTTCAAGTCCAATAACAAGGTCGCTTTTTTTTGCAATTGACGATTTTGTGCATCTGAATCTTGACCGAATTTGTAGGGGTGAAATTTTTTTCTTTTCTTCGCGTGGAGACCGGTTTGCCGGTAATTCGCAAAAAAGGGTTATTTTGAGCAATAAATCGAAAATTTACTGGTTGAGTCATCTGTTTTGTATGGTTTTGAGCGGTCTTAAAAAAATGATGACTCAACCAGTATAAAAAAAGCCAAAAAAAAATTTCCTCGTTTATTTTTTCCTGAGGTTTCATATGCAAAAAAACGTTTTTCGCTATCTTGTCTAGATCTCTCAGCCGAAATCCGAGTGGACCCATTCAAAAAAAGCGACCTAAGCTAAAATTTGTTAAAATAACTATTAACACTTTATTATTGTTTCGCGCCAAAACAAAAATGAATTTTTAAGGGTCACGCCGATTTCCAAACAAATCAGCAACAGGATGCTGTTGAGTTTATGCTTCATTTATTCGAGGTTTTAGAACGAGAATCACACAAAGCGAAAAAAGAAAATCCAGTTAATTCATTCAAATTTAAATTCGAAGAAAGAATCGAAGTTAGTGGCCAAGTCCAATATAAAAATATTGATGAGGTAAAAACCTGTGAAAAATAGAGTATTTAAGAAAAATTTAAGTAATTATTCCAAGTTGCATAAAAATCGGTTAACATCGTGTATAATCGTGATTTTTCATTTCAAAAACCGATAAAATTTATTCAACCTCTAATTTCCTGGGGTTTTGGAAAAGGTTTTGAACATTCATGATACGGTGGAAAAAAATTCTCGTTCGATATGGGGATATAGAGATATCAAAATATTTTCCTCTCCGGGCGACAATAATAAATGTAGCATAGGCGAAAAATAAATTTCGCTTGTTTAAACAGTTGAAGTCCGAAATTCATTAACTCAAGTACTTTGGTGTGCGTCCATAAGGACAATATGGACAAAACCTTCGCTTTAAATTTCGTTAAGGGGGTTCTATAGGCAGCCCATATCTTTTGTACTGAAAATTATTTTGACTGGATTTTCGAATTTTTGATCTCCACGTAGATTGTTTAATTATATAAAGAAATGAAAATTTGAAAAAAATTTAACATTCTGGAATTTTTTTCATAAAATTTGAAACAAGCTTATTTTGAGTATATAGGTTCTATAGGCAAGTCGTATCTTTTGAACTNGATTGAATTCTTAGATAGCTTAAACAGAGCACAATTATCTGGTTAATAATTGAATTTAAAAAATTGGTCCGAATCCGACGATTGTTACCATTTTTTTTAAGAAAAACTAGTAATTTAACAATTTCAGTAATCTCAGAAAAAAGATAAAATAAATTAGTCCGACGAACCAATTTTTTTTATTTTATTTTTCACAAGATATTTGTGCTCAGTTTAAGCTATCTAAGAATGTTATCGAATGAGTTGTTTTTAAAGGCCGAATAAAATAGAAAATTTGGCTCAAAAACTAGTAAAAAGGGACCAGGAGCCCCCGTAATTGATATAACACCTGTTTTCAGAAAATTTTGTACGAAGAGCAAAAAAAAGGTCCTCATTATTTTCTGACCAAAATACGAATTTTTTTCTCGAAATATAATTACCGCGAAAAATCAAATTTTTTAGACCATTTTCGGAATACCTGTTTCTGAAGATGATATCACAAATAAAGATGACGTTCTTGAATACGAAAAGAAACATGCCGAATCCGTTGTAAATAAAACCCCAGAGCCTCCTATTGTCCGTGGCAAAATTTTATTTGAAAGTGCTCTATCTAGATTTAACTCTGGAGAGCTAATTGATCACTACATTAGCCCAGTCGACCAAAAGTCAACCACTGCCAAACGAAATCTATCATTTTCCAAATTTCCAAAATTCATCCTTTTACAATGCCGTCGGTTTACTATAGGTAATAAGAAAAACGTCCGGAATTTGTTAGTCAAGCTATTTTGGCAGGTTTTTTACTACTGTGGTGCACCATGGTGTGCGTCTAAAAAGACAAAATGGTAATATCTCAGCTGTCCTGATAGACGAAAACCACAGTATTTTTTTAAAAGAAACGAGTTCAAAGTTTAGGTTTGACATAATTTTGTCAAAAGAGTGATTTTCAGTTAAATTGAAAATGAAAAATTTTATTTTATGAACCAATTTTATTTTATTATTTACTAGATATTTGTGCTCAGTTTGAGCTATCTAAGAATTTAATAGGATAAATCGTTTTCAAAAGCCGAATTATATAAAAAATTTAGTTAAAAAAGTGGCATAAAAGCCCCCAGCAAGTGCCGTAATAGATATAGTATGAACAAAATGTAATAAACTATTATGATAAATATTTACTTATTTATTAAATAGCAACGTTTCGAAGATTCATTATCAGGCTAATGGGAGATTTTAAGACTTTTAAGTTTCGAAAACATAAAGTGCAGAATCTAGAGTTTACTAATTTTGTGAAATAATTGTGGGCAGTACTCAAACTAATTTTTAGGCCCACTTCAAAATAGTGTGAAATTATTATGATAAATGTGTAATTAACAGCTCTTAATATTTTTTATAATCATTGTGATTAATTTCTCAGAAATATCAAATTTAAATTTTCAGGGTCAAATTGGCAGCCAAAAAAATTAAATGTTTCGCTTGAATTTCCCGAAAAACTCGATTTAGAACATTTGAGAGCAAAAGGTTTACAACCGAATGAAATTGCGATTAATTCTGCTCCTACAGGACCTGTGATTGATGAACAAAAGATTAATGATTTTGTAGACATGGGATATCCATTTAATGCAGCTAGAAAGGCACTTTACTATGGTGGCGGTAACAAAGAGGTATTAAAAATTGATTTTTGTAAAACGAAAGATTGCATGAAAATAACTCCGGTAGCTTTTTTTTAAACATAACCCACCCTAATGAGTAATTTTTCTCGAAGACCATTTCCGATATAAACAAACGATTTTTGGCCATGTAAATTTTTGGCTACCAAAACTATTCGTTTTTCCCGGTTAACTGGTAATTGATGTTCTAAACCGGAAGTTCATAGGTTTGATTCTCAGTAAGCCCATGTTTTCTCTATTTCGATCGAAATGTTTGATAATCGGTTGATAAGTGGTGACGGATTAACAAAAAACGTGGGAAGAACAACAGTTTAAATTTCGTTTTTTCCTCAGAAAGACCGTCATTTAAACGGTCGATTACTGACGAACCGGTTGATCGAAAAAAAAACCACAGATCAACTTTGCTACACATTTCAAAAACTATTTGTTGATATCTGATATGGTCTCCGAGAAAAATGACTGAAAAAAGTGGTTGTGGTAAAACTACGTCGAAATTAATTTTTCTCTGAAATATAACCCGAAAATTTTTCGTATCATAAATTATTTCTTTGAAAATTGATAATTCTAGGAGGCAATGGAATGGCTAATGTTGCACATTGGAGATCCGGATTTCGAAGAACCTTTAGTTATTGCACCTGCTTCACAATCAGCTGAAAAAGCCTTTGATCCTGAAATGATAGCAATGATTACTTCTATGGGCTTTACCGAAAAACAGAGTAAAAAGGCATTAAATGGTACATATTGTAAATATCTATGTTTATCTGATTTTAGGGTAGTATGATAGTATCATAAATTATGATTAATAATGATACCACTGGTATTTTTCAAATTCGGGAAAATCTATTTACAATGTAATAAAATTGAAACAATTGCCTCTGTTTCAATATTAAACTGTTAAATTGGCGGTGGTATATTTCGCATAGAAAACATTTTTTTATTAAAAACGTAAAAAACCATTAAAAATGTATGTGATACTTTTTTAATTTGAACAATTCGACATGAAATTATCATAAATTGATTTTGAAAATTATGAGGAGTAATGTCCGAATCAAGATTGCGTGAATGAATGTGAATTTTGACATTGTGTGTATAATTTCATAATACTTTACGGAAGATCGGGCGCTAGCCCGCATCTTGCGGCAATGATATTTTATACGGCGAAGATTCTTCGCAAAAATGATCTGACGATGGTTTATTAAAATCGAAAGATTAAACCCTCTCACACACAAAACGCCATTCGGGGACGCTACTGTGGCGCTTGAGATTAAGGATAGACTTAAATTTTTATATTATTTAATTAACATTTTATTTACCCCGTAGAATAGTGACATTTACAAAGTGACCTTCAACCTACGCATGTGTCATTGTGAGAAAGTGAGAGACCTCAGAACAAAAATTAATAATGGAGGAGATTCAGAATTAAATTTTCTAAATCGTGACTTCCTCAGAAATAACCTGCAATTTTCAGTCTTCTATCTACAGGTGTTTTCCGAAAATAAAACCTAACCTACGCAATTTATCGAAATCACCTTTAAAGAAATAAAAATTTACTCTAAGACGACAGATCAAAAATTGAAAATGGAGCAGATTCAGATTTTTTTTTCCTAAAAAGTGTGTTCCTTAAAAGTAACCTGCGATTTTTGGTCTCTAATCTACAGGTGTTTTTCAAAATGGCTCTGTGTGTGAGGGGGTTCACCTATTAAGGGGGTAGGTGTCGTAATTTTTTGAGCCCCTTATAGAATTAATTTATGATAAATTAATATCGGTTATGACTAAAGTTGACCCAAGGAATCTCGTGGTGGCAATTTTTTTTTTCAAAACAATCTAGAACAAAATCTAGAATTTTCAAAATTCGAATATTTTTTTGCTTTAACCCGCATAAAACCGGTATTCCACCATGATATGAACATTTTTTATTGGTGAATATGACCCACCGAAAACGATGCATGACATTAAAATTATCGGAATGTCTTAATCGGATTCTAGAAATTTCAATTATTTTTAAGCCAAAATGTTAAACCTAATTATCGAATTTGACGCTGATTGGTTNTAGAATAGACTCACCACCTGGTGGTGTGATGTAACAAGGTTGACTTTGAGATGTGTAATCGTTAGACGAAGGCTAGATCTACAAACGAGTATCCTCAGAATTTTTACAACTGCCCTAGATTTGTTCTGAGGCGTGATTGAAAGGTACCAGATTACGACACCTACCCCCTTAAATGCCATATTATTTTTGGCCTCAAATTTTATTTTGATATCCTTATGAAATTTGACCCCGTGAAAATATCCGGTTTTTTATGATAAAATTATTTTTTTTCAGAAAATTTGAGAAAATCTAATGTTTTTTGTTGATAAAATTTATTTTTCTCTAACAAATTTTGCTGAAAAATCAAATTTCCAATGAAATTTGACACAAAACTAAGGTAGTATTTTTTAAGGTCATTACTCTGTGACGACATTAAAACCTAAAATATACATATATGGGAGAAACTATCGAAGAGAAAATTTTTGACATCAATTTTTTTGACTCCGACACTATCTGATCGTGTTAATAGCGTTTTAAAAGCTTCTTTAGCGGTGACCCTAAAAAAGCTACATTTATTGTTTACATTTCTCACACGTCCCCGCGAAACTTAAAAATCGTATTCAGCAACTGACGGTAACGTTGAGCGCGCAATCGATTGGATTTTTTCGCACATGGACGATCTTGATGCGCCCCTTGACACCACAGCCGCGCCTTCAGAAGAACTTGGTGGTTCCGCCCAATACCGCCTACGGGCATTTATTTCACACATGGGCTCCAGCACCGCGTGTGGCCACTATGTATGTCACGTGACGGAAGCAACTGATTCGCAGTGGATATTATTTAATGATAATAAGGTGGCGGTCAGTAAAAACCCACCGAAACATTTGGGTTATTTGTATCTTTATGAACAAATTTAGAGAAAAAAAATATTTTTAATTTTCTTCAACAACTTATCACATGTAAACATGCCTGTAAAAGACCGTTTTCATCAAATTTTTATTATTTTTTTTCTATTTTAGAAATCATAAAACTATGAACTCCCTTTCACCACAGAGAAAAAAACTTGCACCAAGAAATAAGAATTTGGTTGACTCTAGAAAAAGTCAAGTCCTCAAGGGTAAATCGAAAACAGCTGGAAAAGTCACAATTTATAAGGTTTGTTTATTTACTCACGATAATTAGAAGTAAATACAAAGTATATCCAAACAGGCGATGGTATTTTTAAGATGGAAAAACATAAAATAAAACCTAATACAGGGGGCCGATATCGCCGGCTCAATATCCATCATGATGCCCGAGTAAATCTCTCATTTGCCTTTTAAAAGAATAGGGAATAAGAGATTTAAGTTACTCGGGCATCATGATCGATATTGTCCAACAAAACCTACGCAATTTTAGATTTTTAGCTAAAATACTTCCAGTGCCAATATCGCCGAATGTGCCAATATCGCCGATATCGCCAATTTTTTTTGAGATTTCTTTTACAAATTACTTTGTGGGCGACATTGTCGTGGAGAACTCAATTCTACGTATTTTGGTGATTCAATTCATTCGAACCTACTGTAAAACTCCGTATGGAATTGAACAAAATTTCAACATATTACGTCATTTTGAACGCCTACGCGTTTTTTTCATTTTTGAACAAATTTTTTTATTTCTGTCCCCATATCGCCGAATTTTTTTGTCGAAAAACTTTCGGCGATATTGAGCCCCCCTGTATCATGCTGAAAATATTTATTTTCTATTAAGTACAATCATACTGGAGACACTTACGACTAAAAAGCGTTCCAGTTGAGGAGAGTGTTCCAGTTAGAGATCCCCTATGAATATTTTGCTACAAACTACATTGCATATTAAAAATTGCTTTAATGTTGTGGTCAATTTCGTTGGTAAATGAAAGAGAAGTTGTGTATATATAATTTTATATTAACAGAGTCAAATACAGCAGGCAGTTTTGTTCATTTTTTTGAAAGAAAAAACTTGGTTCATAAGAAGTTTGCTTTTGTGTTTGTTTCTTGTTAAGCGAATTTCTTAAACACTAACCAACTGTTTATTAGCGTCAAAATTACGAATTTCTTTAGAGCAAAACTTTCTCTGGAATTTTGTTGTGAATTTCTTCATGGGATGTACGTAGATCTGATCAGATTTTCAGCTCTTGACTCTGTTCAGATAGCGAATTGATAGAAAATTAATTTGAGTTTTCTGAAAGTGGATCGAAGTAATCGAGACAGCAATTTCATGAATCTGTTTATTTGCTGTTGTTGTGAAATTAAGCAATAATATTTTGGTAGTTTTATCATCATTTAATAATGCTTATATATATAGTTATATGGTTATTAATGATATATTATCAGTGAGGCTTTTTAGAAATATAATCTAGTGATATTGAGAATCAAATGTAAAAATGTCAACAAACGCCTTAAACTCCTAATAATGTTATACAAAACTAATAATTTGTACAATTTTTGGAAAAACCAAAAAATCTGGGATTCGAACTTGGAGTTTTAAAATATATCGTTCTAATAACATAGTTAAAAAAATACATTTTTTTACTGTAGTTAGAGCATAAATTAGCCGGACTAAAAAGCGTTCGCAGTTAGAGACGTGTTCCAGTTATGGTGGTCCAGATGAGGTTGTGGACAGGCTTCAAGGGATGCATCCCCTCCGATTGTCCATCCTATCCCGTTTTATCCCCAAATTTTTTTTCTCGAGTTCCGGGTAAACGGAGTATGATTCATCGGAAAATACGCTAATTTTTTGGACTAAATATTTATCCTAAAATACAGTAAAATTTGAAGAAGTGTTTATATTTATGATTATCAAAAAAGGGGATAGGGATAGTAAAAGGGATAAATAGGGGATAGGACGGAAAAAAGGATAGAAAGGGATAAAAAGGGGGATGGCACATTCCATCCCCTATCTCTATGGCTCTGAATTTCCATCTACCCCTCGGTTTTCCTTCTATCCCTATGCCTTTGGAAGCTGGTTGTGATGTATATAATTTTATATAAAAGTGAATTTTTTTGCAATTTTAAATTTACAATACCTATTTTTCAAGCACCATTAAAATTAATTAATTTATTTTTCCCGATAGCTCTATTTATTTTTCTCAAATTTTACCTTGTGATATTTTAAGGATCAATTAACAGTGAAGCCAATTTTGAAAACAAAAACAGTCGTGGAGTCTCTTACCACAGAAGATACAAATGAAACTTACTGGAAAGATCTTGCAGAACAGAGACGCCTCGCGCTAGAGAAAGCACTAGAAGAAAATAAAGATGTAGGAGAATTATTAAAGGTAAATTCATTGGTCGAATTTTTAGATCTAAGAAACAATTTGAAGAAAATTTTGCAAAATATTTTTTCATTTTGATTCTCGAGATCAAATTGCGAGTCAAAACACTTTTTCAACATTATACTAAACAGATTATAGTCTTGACCATCGTCTGGTTTGGTACCGATTGTAGGCGAACGAGATATCAGAAGCAAAAAAATATTTTTGTAGGCAACCAAGAAGGTTCAGGACCCAAACTTGGCAGGGGTTTGGTGTCATTCGAACCACCGGTTAACCGGTAATTACCGGTTAAATCTTAAAACCTCGATATTACGAGACTCGTAGGCCCTAAGGAGTTCATTTCCGGCCCAAAGTCTTTAAAAAAATCGAAAAAAAGCCGAAAATTTTTTTTGATCATTTGGTCGGTAGTACACTTTGTTATCACCCTGGGTCATTTTGGAGCATTTATTATGCCCCTAAGGCCCCATAGAGCCAGCGACCAGTACCCCCTTAAACTTTTGCAAAGGTATGACGCGTGATGTAAAAGGCCCAGTATGGATCATTTTCGATACAGGCATTTTCAGTATAAAATTTGAGAAAAAAAATCGAAACTCGTTGTTTTCTTCCAGGAATTCATCAAAAACACTTTAGTGCGTTAGTTAGTTTGAAACACTAGCTTTCGAATGAGCTATCATACAACTTCAATCTATTCAATGCTACAATTTACCTACTGTATAACTGAAAAAAACGACGTCATTGTTTTCAGGGATTCCAAAGTGTAGGACCTAAACTATATTTAATCGAAAGTGGGCATATTTTAATTCGATTTTTTCAAGTTTGTTCGGATTTTTTTTATTCTTAATTTTTCTGGGTTTGCTTTCGAATTTTATTTGATTTTTTTTAAATTTGATTCATTTTTCTAATTTAGATCTAGTTGTACTAATTTCAGTCAATTTTGCTCACATTTTATGCGTATTTTCTTCCCAAAATAAATTCGTGAAATAACCTCTATCCCAGACCAGAAATGAGGAGCACAAATCTCTTCAGGAAGAAAATGATGAACTTTTAGCCGAAAATTCAATTTTACGAGAAAAAGCGCAAAAAGTTAACGAATTAGAGAGTCTGATCGCCGAACTTGTGTCTGGTGCCGATGAAGAAATTGAGGGAGGAGAGGATGAACAAAAATAAGAACTGTGAATCAAATCCATCCTTACATAGTCCCAACCGCATCTATCTTAGAAAAAGTTGGCTGCTACCTCGTCGATCTTATTTTATTTTCATGATTTTCAACTCAAAATATAAAAAACGACGCGATTTTGGTTACTTTAAAAAAAATCTAATTATATTTTGTACACTGATAATAATCATCGCGTATTTTCCTTTGAAGTTTTTAACGAGTGATACTCACAGTGAAGTTCTCGTGAAACAGTACCTGAAAAACATTCTCCCGTATAAAGAGACAAAAAATCCATAATGAACTTTACACTCAAATTCAGCTAAAAACAAATGTCAAACAATAAAATAAACCGATCATGAAAATCATCATTTATTTTCATTAATTTAAATGGTGAATCTCTAGTAGTTTTTCGGTTGGAAGTATCCTAAGTACAGACATTTTTCATGTTGCAATAATATACAAATGTTACATGTATAAAAAAGTAGGCAGGAAAAACGTTTTCTCTGTTTTTTCGCCATAAAAAATATCATGCTAAAGATATCACCGATTTTTGGCCGAACTTTTGACGTTATCTTATCGTTGTTTTTCGAATTTGAACTCATGTTTCCGAAATCGCGTCCGTTGATTTATACAATATGGGTTAAATCTTATAGAATAAAAATATTTTTTTCTTATTTTTCTTCGCGGTGACTTAGGTAACTTTTTTTTAACTCCGCCCACCTTACTCAGTTATTTTCTCGAAGACCATCCCAGATATCAACAAACAGTATTTTGCTGTGTGTCCTACACTGCGTAGCCAAGTAAATTTGTGGCGCCCAAATGTTTTTTGTTTTTCTTAGTAAAAAACCGTTTGTTGATATCTGGTATTGTCTTCGAGTAAAATGACTCAGTAGGGTGGGCGGAGTTAAAAGAAACTACCTTAGTCCATCGCCATTTAGGCCAGCATGGCTTATCGTTCTGTCTTTCCGAAAATCTGATTTTTATTTTTCGACGACTTTTGGTCGAAAAAGGGTGATGTTTTCACTGTTTAAACTTTCTGTTCGAGTTAACGGTATATCGTACATTCAATATTTTATTCCCGCTAAACATCCTGCTACAGTCTATCCTGCAAATTAAAAAACTCTAATATACGAAAATTTCAATAAATTATATCAAATTTTTGAAAAGATACAAGTTTATGATTATTATGCTGAAATTCATGTTAAATAAATGTGTTGGCAGAATTTTTTGCTCAACAAATATTTTTTTTTAATAGTAGTAAAAAATACCGCGGCCAGAAAATGTTGTTATATATCTATAACGGGGCCTCCTGGAGACTATTTGCTATTCTGGCATTTTTTTAACACCAAAATGCCAAAAAATCTCCAGGCAATTGAAATTACACGATAAAAGTTATTTGTTATTTGGATTCAATTGTGTCATATAATATGACTCATATTGTTAAATTTAAAGCTTATATATTCGACATCAAAACGTGAATCTTTTCGAATATTTAATATTTTTTAATGCAAATTATTACGATTTGAACATATTTGTTTCTTGAAAATATCATTAGAAAAATCAGATTTTTATTCTTGTTTACGGAAATTATCAGTTTACTTTTTAGCAGCAGCATCTAATACGGATATGTATATATCGGCATATAATTTCCGAACACGTTATCAACTCTTACTTGGAATAATATGGCCAATAAAAATGTTGAACATAAGTTGGCGAAATTCTATTGATTAAGTAATTTGTTAACAGTGGAAATCATGCTCTTCGGAAGCGCGATTAAAATCGGGGATCGAACCCAAACCATTGTTTCCAGAGTCCCAAAAGACACCACTAAACCAAGGAGTACATATCAACATATGGAAATTCCTCTAACGTATACTAATTTGTCTAGTCATATTAGTTAAAACGGCGAGGTATCTGTCGCATAGATTTTTTTTGTATATTAAATTATTTTTTTGTAATTTAAAAATTTCAATATGAACGCGTTTTAAGGTAATTTGTATAAAAATTTCAATGCTAGAGATGCGTCCGTGAAAAACATTATATTTCCAGATGAACGATGCTGACGCTACTTAACTTCCTTACTATAAAACCATGAGATAAATTCTCGCTGTACTCATCTATTATTTTACCAAAAAACTGACATAAAAATATGTTTCTTCAATAATATCTAAAGATAAATTGATTATTCATGTCGGGGCGAGGACGGGGCCGTGGTCGCGGAATGGCCAATTTTGACGAAAACCAATCTTCTGGTGGATCGGGACTCGGGGAAGGCTTCAACAAAGATCGGAATTATTCGCAAATTGGAAACGATTCCTCAAATACTGGAGGAGGTTCTGGTTATGGAGCGTCCGGTGGTTCGGGTTTTGGAGGTTCCAGTTTTGGTAATAGTGGCGAAAATGGATACGAAAATTCTGGAGGGTCTAGAGGTTTCGAAGGGAATGATGGTCGCGGAGGCGGTAGGGGCCGTGGAGGTTTCAGGTTAGTTCCGATTTATGGATTTACCAGATGAATTTGTTCGAAATCCACAACAAAACTGAGACTGTTTTTTTATCGAACCCTTTTTCAGTGGTTCAGTTGCATGAAGATGGCTAAACCGATTTTAAAAATACATGCTAGTCAAGTGTTTGATACCTTGCATAAAACCTTTTGATCTTTGGACCGTATACTGGCATTCTGGTTATTACCGGTAAAATGTTAAATTTGTGGTTTCTCGGTCACTAGGATTTCAGTACCAAGAAACCGTCAATTTAAGATTTGACCGGTAATTACCGGAATTTCAGTATCCCGTCCGAAAATCGAAATGTGTTATGCAAGGCACCAAGCCCTTGACTATCATGTATTTTTGGAATTTTCAAAATCGGTTTAGCCATCTTCGGGAAAAACTACAGTGATATGACTTTAAACGAACAACCCGGACGGACAGGGTCGGGCCAAAAATTTTGCCACCCGTTTTTAAACTTTTGTCACGATTTTGAACGGACAGGTTTACGATTTCTAACAGTCCGTTTAAAGTCATCACTGTACTGAAAAAATGTAATCTGAAAAATATACTGCCAATTCAAATTTGTAATTCAGAGGTCGAGATAGAGGACGAGGAGGATACTCGAATGATCGTTCGGGACCTTCAACATTTTCACAAGCTCCAGATCAAGGACCTGTCCGCCGAGAAAATGGATTTGGCGATGACCGTATGAACCGTGGACGAGGTCGCGGAGGCTACGGTGGAGGTTCCCGTGGTGGTGGAGGTAATTATAACAATTGGTTTTATATATTTATTTATATCAATTATTATAATGGTTGAAAATGAACAGTCGATGCCCACTTGTCACCTTTAAAGAGGGATCTTTGAATGGGAAAAAAACTTTTCGGGCATTGACAATAACAATCTTGAAAAATCTTTGAACAAAATTTTTTTGTAAAAATACGGAGTTAACAATAAAAATTTTATTTTTTTAAATTTTATGAAAAATCGGTGAATAAGTTTTTATTCCTAAAGATGTATGATTTTTGACAAAAAAAAATTCTGGTTGAACAAAATTGTTTTTTCAACGCCAAAAAAATTTTTCTTCATGTAAAAATCTGGTAATAACCGTTGACTCCTTATAACGTACAAGGGCATCGACTGTACATAATTTATGTACTGTGGTTCTTGGCCAAGCGAAAACAAGTCTAAGCTGACAAAACGGGCAAAACCTACGCATTTTTTCTGAAAAACGGGATTTCAAATTCTTTCCATTTAGCCAATACCCACAGTAGTTCAAAACTCGATAAAAATGAATAAAAATTTCACGAGAGTCCGCCTTCAAAATAAAATAGAGACTGTTCTTTGCAAGCAACCGAAAAATACAATTTAAGGGGGTATGCGACTCTGATTTGACATTTTCTCAGTGAAATATACTGAAAACTAATTGTTCATGAGACGTAACAAGGTGACATTTTCGAAACTGCAAAAACTATCTCCTCCCAGACGGTATATCAAATTGAGCTCAAATTTTTACAGATCACGTAACGGTAGTATGCCAATCTTTGCTCATGAGCTTTTTTTGATCCAGCGACAATTCTAGAACGCCAAATAACCGACGATTTTTCACAATTTTAGACTTCAAAATCTATCTCCTCCGAAGATATATTTGCAAAATGGCTCTAATGTTTATCAAGTATTTCTAAGAACAATTGTAAGAGACTATCGCGGGCTTTTTTTGCAATTTCCAGCTAAAACTCGAAATATGATTTTTTTGGTCATTTTTCAAAAAATTATAGTCTAAAGAAATAATGCGATAATTTCGAAAAAAATTGTTTGATGATTGGGTTCGTAGTACACTTAATTATCACCCCGTATCAATTTGGAGCATTTTTAATGCCTCTAAGGCCTTTATTAAATCAGAGTCGTATACCCCCTTAAGTAATTTATTATTACGATTCGCAGTAGTTAAAAAATGAACCACAAAAATTGATTATTTTAAAGGTTTCGACGGCGGTGACCGCGGTAACAATTTCGGTGGTGGTTTTGGTGGAGGCAGAGGTGGTGGTCCACCTGGTGCAAGCGACGCTCCAATCGAATTTTATTCTGGTCACAATCCACAATTATCGGATTTATATAATGAATGCACAACCACCGGGTTGAATTTTGACCAAATGCAACAGATTGATATTGCAATTTCTGACTTTTCTGATGCTGATGAGAAAATAACTTTAGAGAATTCCAAAAGAGAAGAGTTCGAATTGATGGATCTTACTGATGAATTACTACTGAATATAAAACGACTAGGTAAAAATTTTAAAGTAGTGTCAAGTTTGTTTAAAAAGATAAAAAGTAATTTTGAAAAGAATGTTTCTCTATAAAGACTTGAAGATCATGTAATATCGATTACGGGGGCTCCTGGCACATATAAGCTACTTTTTTAGCCAAATTTTTTATATAATTCTTTTGAAAACGACTCATCCGATTAGTTCTTAGATAGCTGAAACTCAGCAGAAATATTTAATGAATAATAAAATAAAAAAATTGGTCCGAATCTGACCATTTTTTGATTTTTTTCTGAGATTACTGAAATTGTTTAATTATCAGTTTTTGTTAAAAAATTGGAAAACAATGGTCTGATTCGGACCATTTTTTTAAATTTATTTTTGTCTGAATAGTTGTGCTCAGTTTGAGCTATCTTTAGATCCTTAAGGACTTTATCGGATGAGTCGTTTTCAAAAGCCGAATTATATAAAAATCTTGGTTAAAAAGTAGCTAATATTTGCTAGGAGCCCCCGTTATCGATATGACTTCCTTTGAAAGGTATAAAATTTTGTCGGATTTGCAATAAAAATCTGCCTCGATGCCTAAGTTTCATTTAGGTAGCTTTTTTTTTAAAGGGACCACCCCCCTGTAGACCAAACGGTAAGAGATATCGGGAAACGGTTTTTTGTATCCGGTAGCCAAGCAAATTTTAACCGTTGAAAAATTTTTTCGATTTTTGACCTCGACCAGTTAACCGGTAATCCGCGGAAAACACCGGTAATTGGCGGTTTTGAGAGAACTAATCATAATCTCAACATGATTTTATACTTAAAGGGGTGACCTTTGAAAAAAAAAATTTTGGGCTATTTGTGTTTTGACATCCGACACCACCCGGTGTCGTAAAGAGCACTTTTTTGAATATCGACACTGGAATATCATAGGGGCCTTAAATCGTACTTATTTGGAGTAACTTTTCAAGAAAAAATTTTTGGCATGATTTATTTTGACATCCGACACCACCCGGTGTCGTAAAGAGCACTTTTTTGAATATCGACACTGGAATATCATAGGGGCCTTAAATCGTACTTATTTGGAGTAACTTTTCAAGAAAAAATTTTTGGCATGATTTATTTTGACATCCGACACCACCCGGTGTCGTAAAGAGCACTTTTTTGAATATCGACACTGGAATATCATAGGGGCCTTAAATCGTACTTATTTGGAGTAACTTTTCAAGNTTAACCCTCCGAAGCATATTAAAAAAGTTCCGCAGAGGCATAATAGCCTTTCAGGAGGCTATACCTTGAGCGTTGTTTACAGAAAACTCTTATAAGATAAACCTCAATTTTTCCTTTATAATCAAGTTGAAGAGCTAAATTTTAGAGAAAAATTCATATTCTAGAAATTTTATGTTTAATTCTAGAAAACAAAGTTTGAAAAGCAAGGTTAATTAAACCAGGTGATACTACCTCATGGTAGGCTCCAGAAAATGTATGTTTATCTGAATAACTGCGCAGTGCTCTGTTTTACTCATTACTTTTGTCTGATTGACTATCATATATATGATATCGATTTACCCTAGAAACGAAATTTCGTTGAAAATTGTTGAAAAAATGCGTTTGAAAAAATGCTAAAATTTTGATAAGTTGATTTCTAGCGGCACTTGTGGTCATTTTTGAAATTTTTAAAGGTCATTTTCGGTTTCCCTGAGATCGTTTTACCCTAGATAAGAAAAATTGTTGAAATTGTATATCTTTTCAAAAAATCGAGTCCCCAGCTGACGGTCCCTAACTATATCTGTTGGGAATCAAAAAATAGTTGAAATAAGTTCAAAATATTCATGAAAAAATACGTTTTTTTAGGAAAAAATTGTTAGTTTTCTCGATTTAATGAAATTATTTGTATTATATTACAATATTAAGGTATCCCGTCCCTAAATTGACATATTCTCGATTAAAATATTAGCGAAACACGGCTTCAAGGATATTAGATTAGCCAGTTTGTAGAACTAGCCTTCAACTTGCGAAAAAAATTTGCCAAAAACTTTTTTGTATGACACACTCCTTCACACATGCAAAGAGCCACCTAAGCCAAAACGGAAAATCTATTCTCTCCAAGGTTTTAATTTGAAATAAACTCAAATTTTAACATAATGTATAATTATATAAAAACTTTCACTGGTAAGCTTTGTCGATAAGTGCTATATTATTCTCGAATACGTAAAAACCGTTCCAAAATACCGGTTTTTGGACTTTTTTAATGGAAAATCTATCTCCTCCTAGGTTAAATTTCAAAATTTACTCAAATTTTGCAAAAGCTAGCTCTAAAAAACAGAAACTTTCACTGGGGCGTTTTGTCAAATTTCGACCAAAACAAAAATATGAATTTTCAAGGTCACGTGAAAAAATTTACGAAAAAAAATGTGCTTCGATTTTTTCGAAAGTAGGTAGGCCTCAAAGAAAGCTGAGGAAACACTGAAGAGAAAGTTGGCTTACGTCAACCGGTATTATGAATGTTTAGTGGTCAAATGACACAGACCGTTATTTTTGAACATAATTTTGAGAAAAATACTTAAGAAAAAAATCGAAAAAATCAAAATTTTCGAAAATTTTTTTGTTGTCATTTGGGTTGTTTTATGCGTTCAAAACATAATCTTTTGATTTGGTGCATTTTTATGCCATAATAACTGCAGAAAATGTAGGAACCGGGATACCCTTAAGGTCGCTTTTTTTTCGGTTGCTCCACCTAAGGGGTATCTGTTCTGAGAGAACTAGACTAGATAGCGACAAACGGTTCTTTGCATCTTAATCTTAACCGAATTTGAAATGCAGGATTTTTTTCTTTTTCTCCGATGATTTCCGGTTCACCGGTAATTCGCAAAAAACCGTTTTTTTCGGTCATTTAGAGCAATTTCGATGACTGATTTCCGGTCACGTGAGCAACCTAGGAAGTCAAAAAAATTTTCTACCGCATATTTTTTTCCAAGGTTTCACGTGCAGAAAACTATTTGTCGCTATCTTGTCTAGTTCTCCCAGTCGAAATCATGGTGGAGCAACCGAAAAAAAAACGACCTAAACATTTTCGTTCATCATGAAAAATTTTTTTCGATATTTCA
>SCLH01001036.1:159126-176157 GCA_004367855.1 Oikopleura vanhoeffeni | reverse complement strand
TCAGTGCCGAATGGCACTTATCGATTGTACAGTCAAGTGTTAAAAATTTCATCAACAGTTTCAAAATGACAAACGTTTGACCACTTTAAAATCGATATGTTGTTATTAAATAAAAATTAGGTTGAAGATAATTGTTTGATCTATGTGCCTCAGCCTTAACTTTTTCATCGGATAAGTGGTTCTGATTTTATGATTTTTTAAAAAGTGCTCGTACAATTATGTACGAGTGGTGCGTACCGGGGTAATAAATTATTGGTGCGTACAGGTTAACATAACTAACTATCTGTGAAAANCAAAAATGTGACTTTTATCGCTGAAGGAGTGTCGGTTTTGAGCCCTTCGAAATTGAAAAAATACTATCTTAAAAAGACAAGTTTGAAGATATTTGTTTGAACTTTCTTCATAAGTCGTAACTTTGAAATCGGATGTGTGATAGTGATTTTTTGAAAAGGGCTTGTACAATTTAGTACAATAAGTGTGTAATGGGATAGAAAATTATTGGTGTGTAATAGTTAACCCGACTATAGAATTTTTTTAAAGACGATATTAATAAACTTCAGACATTGTCGGGTAAACTCCGCTAATTAGTTCCCTAATTACTCCGCACAGTCGAAAATTTCTTAAATATCAAAGTTTTTTTTCCATGAAAAAGGGTAAAAATTGGCAAAAAGTAGAGAAAAACAGCTTTTTTTGAGATAAAAATTGACCTTAAATCGCGTTTTGATATTAAAAAATGTCCTGACTATTAAACAAAATGGCGCCTATTACACCCACCATTTTATTGGGAATTTTTCACAGCCATAAAATTTTTAAAGATTCAGTGCCGAATGGCACTTATCGAGTGCAGAGTCAAACACTTTTAAGGATTTTGGTGCAATTTTTAACTTGGTAGCGTCAAAAGAAAACAAATTAGCGCACTTTCAATTTAAATCATAAATTAATCAATAATTTTTGTTTTCGGCCGCCAAAAGCGTAGGTGTAGGCGTAGGTGGGATTGTATCAGATTACTGTTGAATTACAAATCACCGTGAAGAGTTCTATAGGAGGGGTTCTATAGGTGGGCTTAATCTTCGGATCTAGCATAGGTAGACTTTATTTTTGAATTCTACGTGGCTTGTTTAATCAATAAATTGATAAATATCTAAAATCACTAAGAAAAAAATACGCCTTAGGTAGCTTTTTTTTTAACTGGCACCACCCTTCTCAGTCGTTTTTCTCGAAGACCATAGCAGATATCAACAAACGGTTTTCTGTTATATGTAGCCAAGTATATTTGTGGGATACAAATTTTTTTGTTTTCAACCTGGTCAACCGGTTCACCGGTAATTAATGTTACAAAACCGGTTATGATTTTTCTCAAGAGAATCAAACAATATTTATATGATAATATACATTTCGGGGTAGTTTTTAAAGAGAAATTGTTTGGCATTAATTATTTTGACATGTGACACCTCGGAGGGTGTCAAATTACACTTTTTAGGATTGCCTTTAATATACAAGGTGTTTATATGATAATATACATTTCGGGGTANATTTTTAATTTATCTAAATATAATTATATTTAGATAAATTAAAAATAGGAAAAATTTTTTCTGAAATTATTTCGAAATTTTTCTAAGGCGTATTTTTTTCTTAGTGCAACTACCGACATAGCAATTTAACTTAAGTTTCAATTAATTAATAACTGAAGGATATTTATTATAATTAATTATTAAAATAATAATTTTCTAGGGTGGACAAAGCCCACGCCTATCCAGCGTCATGCTATACATATTTTGGGTGGTGGCCGAGATTTAATGGCCACTGCTCAAACCGGAAGTGGTAAAACTGGTGCCATGTTAATCCCAATGATTAATTATTTGATGAGTGCTGGACTCAATAATAAACCCAGAGGAAATATACAGGAAGTCGACGGAATTATTGTTGCTCCGACAAGAGAATTGGCTCAACAAATTTATGATGATGCGTATAGATTGTGCGGCAATAATACAGGAATAAGAGCGAATTTATGTTATGGACAAGCAAGGTAAATTGAACTTTTGTCGGTGAAGGTATCTATCATGAAATTTACTTTTGTTTCTAATATTAATATTTTATTTAAAAATTGAGTGAATTTTTTTGGCGTTATACAGTATAATAACATTACAATATTAGAAATTTTTTTGGAGTGCAAATAAATTCAAATTTTTTTTTGTGTTTTTAGACAATTTGAAAACTAATTATGACAACGATACTGACGCGGAATGTATTCACATGCCGTCATATTAATTACTCGACGCAATTAACCTTTTTATTAGGACCCCAAAATGTTTATAATATTTTTCCAAACTTTACAAAAATTGTCGTTCGACGCCATTTTTGAAATTCGGCCTTTGTATACTCCTTCCACTGAAGAAAAGGCGTTTAAGGGGGTATATCTGTCTGATTAAATAAAGGCCTTAGAGGCATTAAAAATGCTCCAAATTGATATGGGTTGATAATTAAGTGTACTAAGAAACCAATCATCAAAAAATTTTTTTCGAAATTTTCGCATTTTTTTCTGAGTATTTTTTAAAAGATGAAGTTAAAAAATAACGTTTGCTCAAATTTGACGTAACGTTGTACGTAACGTTGTAAGCCAACTTTCTCATCAGTGTTTCACTGGCTTTCTTTTGAGGCTACTTTCGAAAAAATCGAAGCACTTTTTTTTCGGAAATTTTTTGGAAAATGACCAAAAAAATCATATTTCGAGTTTTAGCTGTCAATTGCAAAAAAGCTTGTGTTCATCTCTTACATATGTTTTGAGGGGTACTTGATAAAAATTTGAGCCATTTTGCAAATATATCCTCGGAGGAGATAGATTTTGAAGTCTGAAATTGTGAAAAATCGTCGGTTATTTGGCGTTCTAGAATTGTTCAGTCACCNTCCTATGTCTATAATTTTAAATAAATAAATAATTTTTGCAAGCAAATCCGATATTCTAGAACTAGTTATTCGATAGTAATGAACTTTTTTTTAATTGCAATCAATTTCTCGTGTGCTGAATGGTCGGATACAAGAAAAATAATACCGAATTTGAGACCGTGGTCGAAAATAACTACTGCACCCACAATCCCCTTAAGGGGGTATACGACTCTGATTTAATAAAGGCATAAAAAATGATACTAATTGATACGGGGTGATAATTAAGTGTACTAAGAACCCAATCATCAGAAAAATTTTTTCCTATTTTTTAAGTATTTTTTAAAAGATGAAGTTAAAAAATAACGTTTGCTCGAATTTGACAACTAAAACTTTAAAATATCGACTTGACGTAAGCCAACTTTCTCATCAGTGTTTCACTGGATTTCTTTTGAGCCTACTTTCAAAAAAATCGAAGCACTTTTTTTTTGGAAATATTTTTGAAAATGACCAACAAAATCATATTTCGAATTTAAGCAGGAAATTGCAAAAAAGCTCGTCTTAATCTCTTAAAAATGTTCTGGAGAATACTTGATAAAAATTTGAGCCATTTTGAAAATATATCTTCGGAGGAGATAGATTTGAAGTCTGAAATTGTGAAAAATCGTCGGTTATTTGGCGTTCTAGAATTGTTCAAGCGCGGGATCGATAAAAGCTCTTCTCAAAAGATTGGCATACCACCGATACGTGATCTGTGAAAATTTGAGCTCAATTTGATATACCGTCTGGGAGGAGATAGATTTTGCAGTTTGGAAAATGTCACCTTGTTACGATCCCGTACCTATTGGTGTAATGCTCAGAAATAATTTGTGTTGCACTTTTTCGCAAGATTAAAAATGGATCTACAAATAAGCATTTTCGGTTTTCCTCATAAGCTCTTAGTTTCCAGTATATTTAACCGAGAAAATGTCAAATCAGAGTCGTATACNTTGGGGGAGATATAAATTGCCCGAATGCTATAACATCTGTTATATCGCACATCAAATTGTCTCGATATGCTGGCATTGGAAAGCCCAACTGATGACTCACATAATCAAACTGAAAACTTACAATACATAGCTGCCCGTAACGACATCATATGAAGAAAAAACTTAATCATCGTCGCCGGCAATTAAAAAAACAATCGCTAATTTGTTAGATCCTACCTTAATCTTGCGACAAAATACATCACAAGCTGCAGGTAATAATTTAGCTTTGCTGTCGTCTAATTGCAGACATATTGAGTAAACAACTAATTTATAAGAAGATCGCTGAGCATTATACGTATGGATAATAGGATATGATTACATCACTCATATAATGTGATCAATCAGCAAAACTCCAATGGCTTCAAAATAACTGTGTCCACTAAAGATGACCATTTTCAAACTGCAAAAATCTATGACATCTCCTTTCACCACAAGGACGTATATCAAATATACTTCGATCGTACTCAGATAATTTTCATAGTAGCTCGTTGTAGAAGCTAGTTAGGAGATAAGTTTGTGGTACACATAATTCTTTTCTATATTTTTCATCTTTTCCTCACCGTTTTTGAGTATATATGTCCTGTTTTTTTTCATCAAATCCGGCCCGAACCTGTAAAATCACAATTCTAGAGCCCAAATGCTAACACCGAAATCGAATTGCTTAGATCATAAAATTCCAACAAATTTCGAACTGAGATCAAAATATTAAATCTCAATCTTTTGGACTCGACGGAAGGGATTTATCAGCGGTTATTGTCAAAATTGGTCTTCTAGAAGATACTAATAATTTCAACGTCAGAAACAATTAACATTGTCACGAAGATATGATTACTTCTAAACTTGGATTAAATAGATGATGAGGCCTCAAAAGTCTTGCGGAAATGCAAAAAAACGATGGAGCGACTCAAAAAGACCGCACTAGATATTTAAAATTGAAGATTTGTTGAAGGTGAATGGTGAAAATTGTGATCTACAGGAAATATAGTTTAAGCTAATTTATCGAATTACTTTTTGATATAAACTAATTATTGTTGATTTGTAAATTTTTAAATACATTGAGGTTTTTCTGACTTAATGTACCTTATATTTCTTCTGTTTGGTTCTAGGTCAAGCCTGTTTAGTCAATGTAACAACTAGTATGATCGGCATTTTTCAAAACAACAAACAAAAATTTTAATGTATAATATAGACTGCAAGCTATACAGAGTGGCGAGAGCAGTAAATAAAATGGCTTACACATCATGTGGAGGGGAAAGTCACCACCTTAACTAACTTATTTCGGTGAGATATCTGAGAAAAACCGTTGTTGTGTTGTTGGTGCAGATTCAACTGCCGTCCAGAACAAATGTCAGGAGAATTTTCAGACTGGATAAAACTTTCTTTATCTAGTAGCTGAAATTAAAAACTCCTAATTGGACGCAAAATTTGATGTATGTGCCCTTTTTCATTGAGGGGAGTAGAGTAACCTTAAGTGTAATAAGTTGGAGGTTCACCGGTTAAGACCGGCTGCGGATTGATACGTTATTAAATTACAGGGAGGTCATGGCCAAACCTGAAATCCAGTTTTGCTGGGTATAAAATTTGCCGTAGGGGAAAGACACAGAAAAGCGGACATATAACTTTATTGTTCGTTTGTGGTTTTTTTTTCCTTTGGCGTAGGTCATATGGGCCGGTAAAGTGAAAGGAAACTTATTTTTATGTTTCTAGAACCCAGCAGTAAATGGTGTAGGACAATCGGTGCCTGCTATAAGGGCCACATCTGGGCCATATCATGGGTCATTTTTTTACGAATGGAACCAAACACAATAGAAATGTCGGTTAGACTTTGCGCGGGACTGATTTCCATACGAAAATATATCTTTAGGGTCCTCAGTCGTATGTATTTCGGACGATATACACGTACTTCTAAGAACTTTATTCAAAAAAAAAAATACATCCAGCAGCTGGTTAATAAAAAAGCCTTAACAGAGTGACATGGGTTATTCATTTTATAACCCAAAGGAAGCAGTAATTTGCATGATCAAGCTATATTAACTATAATATTTTTGTATCTGTACTTTTGCTATTGAAGGCATTTTTTTAATGGATGGCAGTAGAAAGAAAAAAAAAACACGAGGTATTTATGGCTAGAATCTAGTTTGACTATGCAGATGCAACACGTAAATGGTTCCTGACATAGGATGAAGAGCCGGGATTGACCTCTAAAAAGATAAAACTATAGTCTGACTTATGTAAAAATATATCTTGGTTTTTCATGAACACATATGTATAATAGCGGAATTATTATTTTTTTTGGATTGATTGAGGTTCAGTAATGTACACATAACATACCTTAATTATCACACGAGCGTTCTTTTCGACCAGGGCGCTAAAGTCCACAAAATGGCCGATTTTTCTAAAAACTTGGGCGCTGGACCACACAACCCGTATTAAATTTGGTATAGGGGCAATTGGCAATGCATCTAAAAATTAGGGCCATTAATTTTTAACAGTCAGAAGTCGCATACCCCCTTAACCATATGAACGATAAAATGTATCTATTTTGCTATAAAAATCCCATTCCCTGAAAAAAACTCTTGGCTATTGGTTAGCATCAGTCTGTGGATGCTTACCCTCACATGTCAAACATACGATCTCTGGCGAGAGAAATAAATGGAAACCTTTTTCCCCTTGTTGTTTTATTAATTCTCTTACGAATAAAGTAACTAGTTCAATATTCTTCTCTTCAAAATTAGGTTTCTCTCAAATAACGCGATAGTTTATAATTCCTCTCGCCGAATACGAGAGCTTGTCTCGAGACTAAGAAGGTTTTTATGATGAAAGACAAATCATTTCAAAAATAACTCTAATTATGATTGTCTTTCAAATCTGTCGACATATATTATTGGTGGGTCGAATCTGCTGTAATTTTAGTTTATCGAACGCCAATCAGAGAAAACTTTTTTTTGGGGAACCCACCGCTCTATGCCAGAGCATACAATATAACTCGAAGGCATAAGAGCAAATTTAATATAAATATATAACGTTGTTCTGTATCATGTACACAGTAAAATTTGTGAGTAAATGTTAAAAAAATTGGTTACTGCTTTGCTTTTATTATCAAGTAATGCCAAAAATCCAGTTATCGGTTATTTAAACGAAAACGTATCAGAGAGTTGTCGTAAATCTAAAGTAGTCTTTTGACAAAGATCGCAAAAATATGACTCACTTCTAATTTTTAGCCTATTTTAGTGGAGATATTCTTTTGGTCCTTTCTTCATAACTGAGATCAGGTTCGTAAAATTGTGGTTTCACACGTACTTAAAGAAAATGGAAAATGATTAGTTATCTCTAAAAATTATTTCTTAACGTGATATTCTTGCAAGAAAAAATAAAATATCGGGAAAATTTTACTCAAAAATTCCATGTTGTGTCCTTCAGAAAATATACCGTTGAATGTTAAAATGTTTGCCTCGCTCTCTGTGTGTAAACTGTGTTTACATGGCCAAATTTATGTAGATTTATTTTTTCGCAACTTATTACGGAACAAAATAGCACTTCAATCTTATGTTATGATGTATCAGAGAATCCGTTTGTGAATATGAAATGAGTTTATGTGTGATCTCGTATCAGAATGAGAAGGAAGTCGCTTTTTGATTTTAAGTATTTCTCCCAATAAGTCAAACTTTTTTTCGGTATTAGGGTAAGGAATAATCATGGTAGAAAAAAACGCAAACAGTAATATTTTATATTACAATTTCAAAAATGAACCGCAAAAGCCGGACGTGGATCAAGAGAAGAAATTCCCAGTTACTAGACGGACCATACTTATAAGAGTCCTCTCGGAGTTATTATGCTGACAAGGTTATCCCTAAAAAGCTTAGCCTCAGTTAAAATATCATACTAAACTTTAAGGTTGCTACGTTTTGTTGCACGGAGAAAATTGATATTGGATCCTAATTATAATACCATCATCTATAAAAAAGAAGACATATTGTCTATCACTTTGAAAATAAGACATATGTGGGTGACTTTTCGTGAGAGAGCATAGTGTGTCGTTTGAAAACAGATCCAGACGCGAAAATATGAATGGAGGTAGGGAGTCCCCGACCTATGTTGGGTCCCACTGACGGTAAAAGACCGCAGGAAAGTCGAGAATTCAACTAATAGGTTAAGCTCTGAAACATGGTCCACAAGAAAATGACCCGAGAGAGAAAAAAAAAACGCAGAGACTATAAATCGACAGTTGGTCTCTTAATAAAAATATCGTCCTATTGGACGATATGCGAGACCCCAGAGAATCGGCGACGAGAATGCATACAGTATCATAGGTATAAGATCTTCGAAATTGGATCCATAAAAGAAACTGCCGCTAGAGATGCAAAAACGCGGCACGTTGCTAAGCGCTTGTTAAAAAAATTGTGCACGGCTACGCGACTAATTCATGTCGTTTATTTGTAAGTCGGGTAAACGACTCAGAAAAAATTGCACCATTGTTGAGGGAAAAATTTAAAAAAAGCCCCCACTCCAGGCGCTAGAGGAGCAATAAGGTACAAAATTAAAGAAGAATGTTTTTTTTGAAAATAAGTAGATGTTCCTTGTTTGCCAATCAAGTGTAGCAATCAACTCCATTATGAAATTGGCCTTTTTACTCAAGAAAAGTTTTATTTTTCGATTGTTTCTATCATCGAAAAAAAATAATCGAATTTACTTTTTTGTCTTATCTAAAATTCTCTCCGCCAGGGACCAGTAGGGAATTTACACTCTGATGAAAGTGAAAAAAATTTTAGTTCGCACAACATAATTATAGGTATAGTGACATAATCAGAAATATCATAAGATTTGGTCGCAATTGATTTCATGATGCGCCCTTCGAGTGTCGATCGTATAAGTAATATGCTAGTATAGGTATAAAGATTAATGTTCAATCTATGCTGTAGTTAGTCAGGGTCTTTAAATCCAGAGAGAGACAAATAAACATATATTATGTTCGTTAAGGTCTAGTCTTTTGTCTAGAACATATGAAAAGCTTTTTTATGCTTCCACTTTTGAGTCAGCGATAACGCTGAGAATTACTAACCGCGAGATCTGTTTTATTAGGCCATGGAATAAATTCGCAACACAACCAATGTTATTTTCGTAATCATGTACCAAAGTAAATAATTGACATGGGAAAACTTTTTGTTTTTTCCAAGTCACACCTCTGATAAATATCAAAAGAAGAGACTATTTGAAAATTTAGTGTGCAATACAATGTTAGCTCACGCTACAACACAATTGAGAGAGTAGTTTTTAATGTACTCAGAAAAATAAATTCTTTAATTGTCGAATATCAAGATTTGAATTAACCGTTGACAGTTAACTGATGTAAAGCAGATACCTAAAAATTTTCTCTATTCTGAATGCTTAATTTGATGTCATATTGGATAATAAGACCAAACTTCTCTCGTGGCGAGGCCTCGTAAGACCCTTGGAGAAGACAGACTGTCACTGAATAAAATATTGTGTACCAACGCTGATTGGCCTGCATGACAGAAAACTTTTTCGACTTAGTGAATAATAACAAATACAGAGCATAATAGAATGTAAACGAGATAATATTATTGGTTGTCTCATTATAATGAAGCCGAGATAGAATCAAAGCAGTACTTATAACCGCAAATAACTCACCACATTAATAGGGTGAGATAGTATAGCTCTCACGTACCTGTCCGGTGAATTTTTAAAAATGAATCACAGGTTGATATGATTTAGTTCTTTTTTTTGAGAGAACTACTCTTCTATGTTGGACGCTTGTATGTATATCAACTTTTGAAAAACATATAATTTCCAGTAAATACTGCTAATTGGCTTCACCACCCGGACGGGGTCTTCCTGCTGCCGGGGCATATTTTATTGTTGAACTTAGGGGAGAGCATGCCCAAAACTTTTTAAGTCTTAAAACAAAATGTTTGTAACCTGATTTTACCAAACAGCAATGTATTTGGTCCCGGTGGAATAGTACAAATTTTGTTCAAAAAGGTAGATTTGCTTCTCCCGGCTGTTGGTCTTGCACGGGGGGGATTAGCACATGGGATTTTTATACAATTTTGTTTAAAAGACAATTGTGTTGAATACTATAAGGACATGAAGGAGCACATAAAATTTTTTTTTCTGAATAACAACAAAGAACAATGAGAATGTTAGATTTCAAAAAAATAAAAAAAGTCTCTAACTTTGTTTGTTTTATAAAAAATAACATATTAACTGCGCATCTAAATATTTTATCTAATATAGTGGACATAAAAATTTACAACTCAAATTTTCATAGTATTATAGGTAAAGAAGCACTCACCACAGGCGGCGCGACCACCCTGATGAGGCGACTACGAGAGGTGTAGAGACCGGGTCAGCCAACCATATACATATTCTGTAGATATTCCACACTAGGAGAGTTAGAAAACACATACTCGATATTGCGACTTTTGTAAGATTTGTCTACACTAGGGCGAATATTTTTTTTACTTGGGTTCTTAGCCTTCCTCGTAAAACATAAGGAGAATAAATAATACCAAGTAGTGAGAATTGGTATATTAAACATGTTATTAGGATGCCAACGATTATTTGTACGTTATAGTTGCCGAATCAAGTTGGCTGATCAAATATCAGTGAAAGACCTGGGGCATTGTGGCATTTAAAAATAATGCGATATTATAAAATTGAATCACTCACTTTTATAGAAAGCATATTTTCAACTTATGATATAAATCCCACAGAAGATAAAAAAAAAGCCGGCGTCTCAGTCAGCGCGTATCACAGAGATGCCCACGCTCTTCTCGGCGATTGCCCGCGTCGAACGTAAGATAATATACTTTTTTCAGGTTGGAAGAGAAAAAAATAAAGTACTAATAAGTGTTGTATGAGTATTTTAATATATAAAATATGTGAGTCGGGTGTTGTCTATTTACCTACGCGGTAACGCCAGCTACTACAAGTTCGAATTATTTATTAACTTCACGCCAAACATTAAACCCATAGAGTTTTTCAGCTTACTTCATATATGAATACAATTGGCGTCGATTTATCTGTTTATAAACGCTCGAATCCATAGTAAACAACGTAGTTACGCCTTACCCACTCGTTTTATAAAATCATCTGTCATATGATTTTATAGCTATTTTATTAAGGAAAAATATAACTCTTAGTTGTAGAACTCTATCAAATTTTTAGTATAAAATCAGGTTAGAATAAGATAGTTTTAACAATAACACTTCGGTAGGCATTCACGAGCAAAACTCTGTTTATAGAGTCTCACTGAGAGATAGCAAAATCTAAAGGGTTTGGTGCCAGGCGCGCCAGGTCATCTCTGTCAGCATAAGTGAGCGTCACACCGATTGGTGGGTTAATCTGATGCTCAATAATTAACTCCCAACCCCAACTAATTAATTTTGTCGCTGAATCAATAACTAAGTTACGCCAAACGGTATATAACCGTGATCTCGAGACAACGTGAGTGTTTTTCAATCACATATTTTTATTCTCTTAAATTTCTGAGTTTAAGATTATTTGTTAAAATTTTCGCCAATATGCATACATAAAATCTTTCGTGAGTATATATAGTATGTGTAACACAATTTTTATGAAAGTGGAAATCTGCAACTTCCAATATACACTTATTATAAGCTACTTGATACTCTCCAGTAGATATATATATTATTACGAGGACAATATGTGCAATTAGAGGAGAGGAGTCTTATGTCTACGACTGCTTATTTTGAAGAAGAAATCTATCTATAGTATGAATAAAAAACTATTTTGTGTTTTTTTGTGAGGATTTTCACAGTTGGGAACAATAGAGAATAGATGATTTGGATCTATTTTCTTGATATATAGAGTTTGTGAACGTAATATAGGGTGATTCCAAAGAATTATAATCAAGACATATCAAAGATACTCTGAAGATAAATAGATTACAAATACATAAGGAGGTCAAATTTGAACGTTTTGCAAAGAATAGTATACTCATAAACTATTGCACTTTCTCTACAAGTCGAGCATAGAGTGAGAATAAACTTTTTGGAGAACAATTTAAAGTGTGTTACTATAAATTTTCGATCTTTCCTGTATGAAACACACATGTAAAAACCTTTTGTCTGACTCATAGAGAGCGAACGAACAAAATAAATAAATTATTATTAGATTCTAAGCATATATAAAATTACTTTTCGCAAATTTTCTCTCATCTATAAGAGGATCGCTGGGAGTAGCGGAAAAAGTGTCAATTAAATTATGTGGAATATCTCGGCTCGTGATATTCCACGGCGTCGGCTAAATGAGATAGGATTCTGGATCCAAAAATAGACACAAATATAGACTCTCTAGGCATTCGGAGAAAATAGGGGTACTGCCTTAGAATTCGAAGGTTATATTATACAGGGCTGCCGTCACGCGCTTCTCTTCGATTATCCTTGGTATCTCTACTTATATATTAAGGGATCAGACAGTTATCGAAGATAAACTCTCAAAATAGTCCAGATTATCCTTTCATGATATTCTCGTAGAGATAAATGTTTCGAGACACACTCTCCTCGCTCACTCAAATTTCCTGTTCGTTAGAGACATAGATAAGATAAATCATATATACTATTGAGGTAAGATAGCAAAAGAGTGGGAGAGTTATTTTATATTTCAATAAAATAGAGAGAGTGGATATCCATTGACGATCATATAATAAGACGACTCTCGCAGTTATATTTAGCATCTGTGAGTTTTTCACATAGGAGAGACTTAATTAAGCGATTGATTAGAAGAAAATAACACACCGCGCGAGATACCTTCTCGTGAACCAGTCCATATCCGGGAAATGCTAATTGTAGATCTATCCTTAATCTTGCGAAAAAGTACATCACAAATTATTTTTGATCATTACACCAATAGGTACAGTATCGGTAACAAGGTGACATTTTCCAAACTGCAAAATATATCTCCTCCCAGACGGTATATCAAATTGAGTTCAAATTTTCACAGAGCACGTAACGGTAGTATGTCAATCTTTATGATCCGGCGACTGAACATTCTAGAACGCCAAATAACCGACGATTTTTTACCCAAGTTTTTTCACATCAAAAGGTGTTGTCATGGCCAAGTGTACACAATAATACATACAGGCTCCGGTAGGGCCCGCCGGGAGACATTACTATTGAAAATAGTATCGAAATAAAAAAATTTAGATCAATATATACATATATATGCAAAAATAACATATTTTTCGAAAATTCCCATGTTTTTCCTCAGAAAACCGCTAATTTCAAAAGTCTATTACCAGTTGACTTGGAAAAAAACAAAAAGTTCCATGTCATTATTTACTTTGTACAATGATACAAAAACGTTTGTCCGATACTCTTAAATCTCGGAGTAATTATGCTACAAGAGCAAATAAAAAGACTTTCATTAAAAAAGCTACGTTTTAACTATTTTTTGTTTGAAAAACCCTGCTACAGTAGTTTAATATACAAATTAAATTTCGTAATCACGGGAATAAATCAATATTTTATATTTCACGAACAATTTTTTTAGAAAAATTTTATATCGATGTAAATTCGAGGCGAAATTTAGAACAAAAAGTAAATTCGATATTTTTTTTGATGAAGAACATCGAACAAATAAAAAACTTTTCTTGAAAAAGGCCAATTCAAATGAGTGATTCTGAACTTATTTGATTGCAAACAAGAACATCTACACATTATTTCAAAGAAACATTCTTCTTAATTTGTACTATTGGCTCTCTAGCGGCTGGAGTGGCATTTTTCAAATTTGTACGGTCATTTTCCGGCTTTATCCGATACCAGAGTATCCCGTCAGCCTCATTTTTTTAGTTGCACATGGCCCCGTTTTTGCTCTTAGCGGCTTTCGTGGTCAATTTTCGAGCTAACCTATTTTCGGAATTCGGATTCCTGGGGTCGATTCGTACCCAATAGGCGGTATTTTTTTAGCCTGCATATAGCCTGCGTTTTTTTTCTCTAGCGGCTTTCGTGGACCATTTAGAGCTATATTTGAATTCGATTTTCCTGAGGTCGTTTTACCGTCAATGGGCCCCATGGCGGGGCCATATTTTTTTGGCCTGCGTTTTGTACCCTTGCCGCCCAAAGTCCAATTTTTTTTTCAAAATAAAAGAAAAAAAATTTTTATGGTATATGAAATTAGGATCAATATCAATTTTTCTGTGAACTTAAATATATCTGATAATTTTAACTGAGGTAGCTTTTTTTAGGGGATAACCTTGTCAGCATAATAACTCGAAGACCATAAGTAGGGACCGTCAGCTGGGGATTTTGCTCTCCAGCGGCACTTGTGGTCATTTTTGAAAATTTTAAATGTCATTTTCGGTTTTCCTGATATCGATTTACCCTAGATACGAAAAATTGTTGAAATTGGGAAACTTTAAAAAAAATCGAGTCCCCAGCTGACGGTCCCTAACCATAAGACATATCAACAAACGGTTCTTGTATCATGTACATAAGTGAATTTGTGATATGGAAAAAAAATCATTTTTTCCATGTAAACCAGTTCACCGGTAACAAAGCTTTTAAATTACCGGTTTTTCTGAAGGAAAACATGGGAATTTTTGAAAACGTATTTTTTTTCGGAAATATGCCGTACGAAAATTTAGTTATTTCCACTTTTCTGTTAATACGTTGCCACATAGAGACCGATTATTATGAAGAAAAAATACATTTCGATTAAAATAGGCAAAAAAAAAGTGTGTCTATTGTCAAAAGACTATTGAGATTCGAACTCCTGAACTTTCGGTTAAAAAACCGATGAACCGGTTGACTTGAAAAAAAAGCAAAAAGTTTTACATATCACAAATTTACTTGTGTACATGATACAAACAACCGTTTTTTAATAGCTCTTATGGCCTTCGAGTTATTATGCTGGCAAGGGTGGGTTCCCCTAAAAAAAGTTTCCTGAATGGCGTCTAATTACACAATTCGACCCACCAAATATTATTCGACAGATTTGAAGACAATCATATGGTTATTTTCGAAATGTTTTTTATCATAAAACCTTCTTAGTTCTCGAGATCAAGCTGCTCGTATTCGCGAGGGAACAAATATCGTTATTGGAACTATTGGAAGAATGCTTGACTTTATCGAAAAAGGAATTATAAACACAGGAAAAGTTCAATTTGTTATTTTAGATGAGGCCGATCGTATGCTTGACATGGGTAAGACCAAATGATTTTAACAATAGCAAGAGTTTTTTTTCAGGGAATCGGATTTTTTATAGCAAAATATAAGATACATTTTATGTTAAGGGGGTATGCGACTCTGATTTAATAATGGCCTTAGATGCATTAAACATGCTTCAAATTAATACGGGGTGATAATTAAGTGTACTACGAACCCAATCATCAAAAAAAAATTCGCATTTTTTCTAAAGTACTTTTTCTAAAGTAGTTTTTTTTTAGGTCAACCCACCCTAGTCATGCAGATAACCTCGATTTTTTTTTATTGTATCAGATCTTTACCGGTTCACCGGTAATCACAGAAAACACCTTAATTAGCAGTTTTGCAAGAGAACTAATCATAATTCAACATGATTTATACATAGAGGGGTAACTATACGAAAAAAAATATTTTTGGCTATATTTGTGTTTTGACACCGACACACACCGGTGTCGTAAAAGAGCACTTTTTTGAATAAGACACTGGAATATCATAGGAGCCTAAAATCATACTTATTAGAGTAACTTTTCAAGCGAAAAATTTTGGCATGATTATTTTGACATCCGCCACACCTGTGGTGTAAAGAGCACTTTTTTGAAATTCGACCACTTGTATATTCATAGGGGCCTAAATTTTTTTTCGATAGTTACCCCTCTATGTATAAAACATGTTTGAGATTATGATTAGTTCTCTCAAAAACCGCCATACCGGTGTTTTCGCTGATTACCGGTGAACCGGTAAAGTCTAAAAACCATAAAAAAAAATTTGAGGTTAAATTTTCGCTGCTCACGATGCAAAAAACCCTTCTGATTATCCTACTACGGTTTTTGCTCAGGGGCGAGGTTGACCTAAAAAAAAAGTTACCTCTAGTTGTAAATATCGGTTGTGTCTTGAGAAGGTGATTTTTCACCGGGGGAACCGAAACAGTGCAACTCAAGTTGCAAGAGTTTCGTCTACATAACTTATACGCAGATTTTTGCGTTTTTCTGAAATTTTAGAATAAACTCGAATATTTCCATGCTAAAAATACTTTCACAGTTTTCTGAGCAATAGCTCGACAGACTTTAAACATTTCAAAGGATTTTATATGGTTTCGAGCGCAAAAAGAAAATTATTTTGTTACAAGCCGGATAACTAGCACTTTCCATTTTCGGCCAAAATCGCCAGTTCAGGTTGATTTTTCAAATATATTATATCCCAGGTGGTTTATGTGATTTTATTGCGAAAATTTTATTCATAATTTTTTTCCATATATTATTAACCCCCTTGGGAAGTTTCAGAAAAATCCACCCATTATTTTTATAAGTCGATATTAATGGTGGAAGTGCTACGGATAACAGATTTTACCGATCAAAAGTCGAATTAAGGGTATGCGACTCTTGATTTTACATTTTCTCGGTGAAATATACTGAAAACTAGAGCTCATGAGAAAACCAAAAATGCCTAATTTGTAGATCTATCCTTAATCTTGCGAAAAAGTACATCACAAATATTTTTACATTACACCAATAGGTACAGTATCGTCACAAGATACCTTTTCCAAACTGCAAATCTATCTCTCCCAGACGGTATATCAAATTGAAGCTCAAATTTTCACAGATCACGTAACGGTAGTATGTCATCTTTTCTCACGAGCTTTTTCATCCGGCGATGAACAATTCTAGAACGCCAATAACCGACGATTTTTCACAATTTCAGACTTCAAATTTATCTCCTCCGAGATGTATCATTGCAAAATGGCTCAAATTTTATTCTCAGAACATAATGTAGAGATTCTCACTGATGAGAAAGTTGGATTACGTCAAACGATATTTTGAATTTGAGTGGTCAAATTAAGCAAACTTATTTTTTACTTCATTTTTTTTTAATATTAGGTAGCTTTTTTTAGGTCAACTCACCCTTACGTTATGACGACTTACGGGAACCCATATGGAGGG
>SCLH01001036.1:131131-142830 GCA_004367855.1 Oikopleura vanhoeffeni | reverse complement strand
TTATTTTGAATAAATAAAGAGTTTTTGGTCAACTTGACACAAATTGTGGAGGAAGCAAATATTGTGTCCCACTTGAAGTATCTCATTGGTCCAAACTACTCTTCATTAATAATTCAATTATGTTATGTAATTCAACAATGTTGCTCTTAGGTTATTCGCAATGACGCTTTGAACATTATTGTTTCGCACGTGACGTTTAAACTTCTTGTTATTAATAATTAAAGTAGCGCATGATAAAATATTTGGAGGTTGGGAAATTTTAATAACACGTTGAAACCAGGTTTGTAAATATGCGTCAATTTCGTTTTTCTTNACACTCGGGTTTTTCGAGTGAATAAGCCTCAATATTTGTTGCCGCAATGAAACCGGAATTGTCATTTTTGCGTTTCGAAAACAATTGAGTGCCTGCTCCGAATTAAGTGCTTGCAACAGAAAACAGGTTATTCTGAATAATTGGAAATTTTCAAAATTCAACAATTATATTTATCAAATTGCTCTTATTTGATATTTTTCTTCGAATTGCCTTGATTTGACTTTTTCCATGATATTGCAATGTTTAAATATTTTCGTGTTCAAAATTTCACCATTGTACGTTATTAATTCGCCGTATTGCCCTTTTTAGCTTTTCTTCAATAAATACAATAATTGTAGTAAAAATGCGTTTTTGACCGTAGGAAGCACTTTTTTTCGCAAAGTTTGCCAGACCGTTTAACAGGACGCACTCTCGAAATCGGTGCGTCCTGTTAAACGGTCTTTACTGTAATTATTTTGAATAAATAAAGAGTTTTTGGTCAACTTGACACAAATTGTAGAGGAAGCAAATATTGTGTCCCACTTGAAGTATCTCATTGGTCAATATCTAATATCTTATTGGTTCATTATGAACTTAGTGATGTCTAAACTTCTCTTCAATAATAATTCAATTATGTTATGTAATAATAATATTGGTTCACACGTAATGTTTAAACTTCTTGTTATTAATAATTAAAGTAGCGCATGATAAAATATTTGGAGGTGGGGAAATTTTAATAACACGTTGAAACCACTCTTGTAAATATGCGTCATTCTCGCGTAGGGGGTTTTCATTACATAAAATAATTGAATTATTAATGAAGGGAAGTTTAGACATCACTGGGAATAAATCTCTTCCAAACCCTGGTGCTACCTTTCTAATTGGGCGGTTCCAACACGTTATTTACTTTTAATAAACGCGGTGGGAAAAGCATAATAAATCGAAAAAGACAAAAAAAACTCTTTATTTAGTCATTAATAATGTGCTGATTCTAAATAATCCATAAGTTTTTCATAAAGATGCATTTTTAGTCATTTTTGCAAATGCAATCATTATTTTTCTCTAATTGATTTTTTGAAATTTTTGTTGCAAATGATAACTTTTCATTTAGTCGATGTTATGCCGTCAGAACCAGCTAATACTGGACCAGTAACTGATTTCAAGCCGGGTAACGATGCTGATGATTGGTAGACAAAAATACTATCGACCTTTTTTTGTAGATATTTCGTTTTTGAACAAGTTCAAATTAATCCTTTAGGCCCAGGATAGTTATATAAAACAACAGCCTGTATAAAAAACCTAGCACAGAAAGCCATGAATTAAATATTATCATAGTGTTACTTGTTCAAAAAACTGGGCACACTGGAAAAATGTGTACTGTATATACTAACATATTTGACTGCCAATCAACATGACCTAGTAGGTAAAATTGATTAAAATATGCTTATTTCAAAATTGCCCATTGATATCTTATGCGACTCTTTTAAATATCGGATCTTGTTTTCTTGGCGTGCAAAGAACAAAATTTTGAATTCATTCATTCATGAATTTTTTTTTCAAATATTATTGTATTTTGTCTGAAAAACCGGTAATTTCGAAAGTCGATTACCGGTTGCCCGGACAAAAAAGAAAGAAAAAAATTGGTCGTCACAAATTTCGTTGGTTTAACCTTAATAAATTATAATTGAAATTAGTCGTTTTTGATATCTGATTTGCTAAACACTACTCACCATTTCCTCAGACAGATAAACTATTAGTTACCGCCGTATTTCCCCCATTTACTTCTTCAGAATCTGCTCGTGTTAAAAAAATATTACCCTGATAAAATTTCCTACAAAAATTCAGAGCGAAATAAATAAATTAAGGAAAACTGCGAAATTTCGTTTTCAAATACAAATATAAAAATATTCTGTTAGGTAATTTTTTTTAATGAGCACCCTCCCTTTGAATATCAAATGGTAAGAGATATCGGGAAACGTTTTTTGTATTCGATAGCCGAAAACATTTTAACCGTCAATAATTTTTTTCGATTATTGACCTCGACCGGTCATCAGCTCAAAAATGTTAATATTTAAGGGATATAAAAAGTGCTTTTTACTCCACCAGATGGTGTCGGGTGTCAAAACAAACATTGCAAAAAGTTTCCCCGTGCAAAGTTATCCTATTGCCTATCCAAAAACCGTTCCCCGATGTCTCTCACCGTTTAGTTTTCAGAGGGGGGGGGTGCCAATTAAAAAAAGTTACCTTATTGATAACAAATCTGATTCGCAAGTTTTTAAAAGGTTGTTGACGTCTAGTATTTCCTAACCAGGTGGATTTCCGGTACTCCAGAAAACCAATTAAATGTGAAAAACGAGCTATTTCGAAAACTTAGCAAAATTTCAGATTTAACGAATTTCCACTTGTATACCAGACATCTACCAATTCTCGAATTAGATTTACCGCTACCAAGCAGATTTGACCAGACTGAATTATTCTTAATTGCCGCTGAATTTATTTCCCGCCCAGAATTTTTGGTGTCCATACTTTCAGACTATTTTTCATTTCTATTAATCTTATAATTTTTTTTTTAAATATTATAACAAACAGTTTTCAGATTTCATGGACGATCGTTTTTTGACTTTTGAAAGTTATCATTTTAAACCCTCCAACCTCGATAGAGGTTTACCAAATGACTCAGAAAATTCTGAAACATTCCTACACTCGACTTTCAAAGCTTGTTCGATGAAATCTATTCATCAAAATAAATTTTTAGCAGTATTATTCCAAAAATATATTGATAAAGATTTTGATGGAAATGAGTACTGTCGAGCACAGGGGTTAATTTTATTGATGTCAAAACTCGACGATGACGCAGAGTTAAAAGATATCCTGACGTTTTGGCTTACAAATTCTGATTCGGAATTTTTAAATTTTGATTCATACTGTTTTTACTATTGGATGCAGATGCTGTCAAGACTGTTCGGATATTATCAAGGCTCGAAAACTGACACTGAAAATTTAGTACCAATTTCTAGAAAACTTTGCTATTTTCAACAAAACCTTATTTCGCTTATATCGACGGAGCGATCAAATTTTCATTCTTCAAAGCCCCTTTCTGCCGAATTTTCACAAATAAACGAATTTCAATTGCCCGGCTTCATTTTAGTTCAGTGTTCAAAATCAAAATTAATTTAGCTTGAAATTTATTGTCGAGAAAGCCGATTTTATCATCTCGAAACAGAAAAATGATCCTAGGATCTGTTTTTTATGCCTCCAAATGGTCAGTGAGATCAGAGCTGGTACTCGGTCTTTTTCTCAAATTTTTCGTCATAATATAAATGCTCAAGCTAAGTGGCACTGGAGTCTGTTTTCAAATTTTTTTATCTGTTTACTTCCAGGAAAATAACAAATTTTAATTTTGACCAGAAAAAAACTCAAAATTTCATATTTTTTCTAAGTATTTGTTTTCGAATGTAGTTGACTGTATTGCGTGATCTAGATATCGGATTTGAGTCATTTTTTTTGACATTTTTAATGCTGACACTTAAGTATTAAAATAAAAATATTGTTTTTCGTCAAAAATAATTTTCAGATATACAACAAAATCATATTTTTGTCGAACTTTTAAGAGTCCGCATAAAAGTATGACCATACAAGATTGCGATAAAAACCTCCCATGGAAATTATTTGCTTGGAATTTCGAGAAAGTGCTTCACAAAACTAAAGTCCAACCGCATAAGTTATTTATGCGGCATAACTTTTATAAACTACAGTGAAGTGCGTTTATCAGGACGCGTTCTATTAATATAGTACTATTAAGTTAGTATTAGAAAGTACTGTCTCGCATAAAGTACTTTATTTAATCCCCACCTGCTTGCGATGTTATATTACCCACCTGCATCTGGGTGTTTTAAAACACACTAGTATTTGCTAACTATGAAACATGGCTTCAGCCATCAATCTAAAAAAATATGATTTGGAATTTTGAGATTAATTTTTATGTTGCCTAATTTTCTGGGTTGAAACTCGATAAAAAAAAGATAAATATTGATTTTTCCTATTTAAAAACGGCAAGATCGCGACCGCAACGAAATTTAGGTTTAAACAGAATAAATAATTTTTGAATAAGTTTGAAGAAAAAATTTTAGTTATTTGATGGCAAAATCTTAACCATCGAAATGCGTAGCACGAAAATAATGTTTTTTTTGATAAAACTTAATTTAGTTTCGGCTATCCGAAACACTTTTCATTTGTCCTACCGTAAACGGTATAATTTCACGGGGAATTTCTTGCGCGCGATGCGCACCTTCTCAAATATTCAATTTCAAATTTTGACAGCCAATTACACCACCAGGTGGTGCCGGGTACCAAAATAAATAATGGCAAAATATTTATCTCCGAAAGTAACCCTTAGAAGAAGGGGTCGGCACATTCGAAAAAAATTTTGGATCGGATCGGTGGACCCGCCGAAAAAATTGGATCGGATCGGTGGACTCTCCAAAAAAAATGGATCGGATCGGTAGGGTCCCCAAAAAAATCGGATCGGTTTTTCGTAAAAATTGGATCGGATCGGTGGCCTTCTCGAGAAAATCGGATCGGTGACCTTCTAGAAAAAATTGGATCGGATCGGTAGCCCTCTCAAAAAAATTTGATCGGATCGATTTTCCCGATCCAATTGTGCCGACCCCTGCTTAAAAGTATATTTGTAGATTATTATCTGGTTCCAGTGCTGTTTTAACTGCATAAAACAAAAAATTGCATCCAAATCATGCATTTCCGGTCTGATGAGCAATTTCTGAAACTCACCAAAATTCTTGAAATTAAAAATCAGGGGAACTTTCGGGGGTCTGTTCCGATATTCCGCCGGCCAAAATGATACTTCCCCAAAATATTGTTGGTCTCTGTCAATATTTTTATGGCAGTGTAGTACTTTTCGCTAGACAGTACTTTTAATATTGATCGGACGCGTCCTGATAAACGCACTTCACCGTAACAAATTTGGGTATTCCAACAGAAAATTCAGTTTTTACATCGATAAATGAAGTTGTACCAGTAAAAGTCGAAAATGACTTTTTGGACCGGTACAAATAATGGTACGGTCATAGGAAAAATTTTCGGTTAGAATTTTTGAAAATTTCAGACAAAGATATCCTTGATTACAATCTTTGAATATTGCACAAGTCTCAGAGATCGTAGGATTATTGTATGAAAAACAGGTAATGGCGTCGGGAACTGTCTTAAGGGGGTACTGGTCGCTGGTTTTTTGAGGCCTTAGGGGCAATATAAATGCTCCAAAATGACCCGGGGTGATAACAAAGTGCACTACCGACCAAATCATCAAAAAANTTTTTTCGAAATTTTCGCGTTTTTTTCCAAGTATTTTTTTCAAAATGAAGTTCAAAAATAACGTTTGCTTTAATTTAACCACTAAAACTTCAAAATATCACCTTGAAGTAAGCCAACTTTTTGATCAGTGTTTCAGTAGCTTTCTTTTGAGCCTACTCACAAACAAATCGAAGCGCTTTTTTTTCGAAAATTTTCTCGTGGGTCCTTAAAAAAATCATATTTCCAGTTTAAGGTCGAAATCCATTACCGAGTTTATTGTTCGTATTTGTATAAGCTAGCTTAGAAAAAAGAATGAATTTGAAAAAATTCATAGGAGGAGATAGTTTTTCCGACGGATAATTGCCAAAAAACGGTGGTTTTCTGCATATTCTAGAAAAAAGAGCGAAATTCGAAATTTTGATCGAGATTAAGTTTGGCCTACCACTTTCACAAGTTATGTCAAAATTTCAGATAATTCCGACATAAAACGTGGGAGGAGATAGTTTTACCATTTTGGCTTGGGTCCTTTTGTATCACTTATGTGACAGGGAGTGAACAAAAAAGTTTTGACAGATTTCTCACGCAAGCTAAAGGATAGATCTACAAACTGGCTAATCTCAATAATATCCTTAAGGTGGTACTGATCGGTTCACAGAATTTTCTAAAAACTGGAGACCAGACTAATTACAGCAAAAAAATGAGAATGGAAATATTTTTTTTCTTTTTGATCACAAGTTTGGCCAGGCGGCGAGTTTAAAGTCGGGAAATGAGCCATTTTGAGCTAAATTAGAGACCATTCCTATGTAACCATTCTCGGTAACCACTGTGCACAGCCAAAAGTTAGCCTTGGTAAAATACTGAGCAATAAATATAACAAAACAAAACCACTCATCCGATTTTTAATTTTGGTCTTTTTATACGATGATATTATGTGGGACTCGGTTGTGGCCGAGCTGTATTCGATACAAATGTAAATTAAGGGGGTAGCGGTCGCAATGTTTCTAGGCCTCAAAGTGCCTTATAAACTTGACAACCGCTGCCTCCTTAATTTACATTTGTATCGAAATCGACTCGGCCACAACCGAGTCCCACATAATATCATCGTATAAAAAGACCAAAATTAAAAATCGGATGAGTGGTTACCGAGAATGGTTACATAAGATTGGTCTCTAATTTCGCTCAAAATGGCTCATTTCCCGACTTTAAACTCGCCGCCTGGCCAAACTTGTAATCAAAAAGAAAAAAAAATATTTCTATTCTCATTTTTTTGCTTTAATTAGTTTGGTCTCCAGTTTTTAGAAAATTCTGTGAACCGATCAGTACCCTTCAAGCCCTGGTTTGCCAAGATTTAATCGAGAAAATTCAATTCCAGCAACCAGTACCCCCTTAACCTCGTCACACCCAGAAACGAGAACTTCGCCTCACACCCAAAAGCCTATCTAAAAGCAATACTTTGAGCGCTTATCACGGAAAAACTGGGAAAGATATCAATTTACTTATTTGTCACTGATTGAGATCAAGGATAAAATTAAGTAACAACACGTAACATTTTTAAATTTCGAAGTTTGTAAACTAGATAACTGCGAGAGAAAAGAGAGGTTCACTAACCTTGTATTTCTTGAAAAACCATACATTTTTTACAATGACATATAAGTTACAAATTTAGGAGTGAAACTTTAGCTCTTGAAAGCTGGTCTCAAATTTGAAATATGATATCTTGATCGCTTACAAAACAATTATTNTGAAAAAATTATTCTTCGTATAGAGACTGCAGATAAAATAAACTTATATCAAAAGAATCCTCAAATACTCTCCTAAAAACTTGCTTCCTCAGAATTTCGATATTATGTATCGTTTTCACACAATTAATTTTTTAAGAAATTTTGACAAAAATCCTAAAAAAAAAGAAGGAAAAAATAACTTTCGAACGGCTCATCGTATGAAATTTTCAACAATATTTTTGGAAATAAAATTGCAAACTCTATGACATATTTGAATTGTAGGTCTGTGAGGATGTTATTTCTGCGCCGTTTTGGCTCCCGAAAATTTTTTTGCCTTTAGATAGTCAAAGGGTGTGAGGGGGTTAAGCTTTCTTGCGGGTAATTTTTGGTAAAATTGAAAAAACAGCTCTCCAGTGGCTTTATTCATGCGGAGAAGTTATATAATGACCAAAAAATTCAAAAATAGTGCATGTTCCAGATCCGAACCGGCCATTCGGAGGCCTTAAAAACAGACATGCCCGCAGTTAAAATATGAGTAAATTCGACTCTTTAGTGGTGTCTTATTTCAAAAAAAAGTTTGACAAAAGGTTGCACAAGTAGAAAAATTATTAATCACGAATCAGGCACCGTTTTATCAAAACTGTCTTTTTGGTTATGAAGTCCAATAACTGGTAAAACGTACATCTTATAGGGAACGAGTTTTCCATGTACTGTTATCTTTTGCCTCTTGAATGCACAAATCCGTTAAATATCTTACGGTTTGAGTTTAATGTATCTTCTTATAGGTCCTTAAGATTTCCTTCGGAAACTTTATCGATTACGGGGCCTCCTGTACATTTTTTGCCACTTTTTAGCCAACATTTTTATATAATTTGGCTTTTGAAAACGGCTCATCCGATTGAGTCCTTGATACAGTCCCTGACTCTTTAAGCGCATTTTGAGTTTTTAAAATCTGTCGCTTTAAGGGGGTTGTGGGTGTAAAGAATACATGAGTAAAAGAAAATAGTTTAAACATTTTCTAGAATACTTTTAACAATAATGATTTCTCAAAAAAAAATTAATTAATATTTTGATTGGTTGAGCGAGGTGGGGGAAAGAGGCGAGAGGACACCACGCCTCGAACAAATGATTCCTGCAACTACTTCACCAACACAGAAATTATATCGTATGAACTTCTTTTACGTATAAAAACCAACAGAGAATAATTTTTTCAACGATTTTTCTTGTAATGTATGGCAACATTTCATACGATTCATAAATATTCTGTTTTATTCAATTTGAAACAAAATTGACCGAGCTTATTCAGATTGAAAAGAAAATTTCTGAATTTCATTTTTACCGCCTAAAAACCGAAGGCGATTTTTTTCTAATTTTTTTTCCTGGTAATTATTTGAAGACGTCGTACTTTTCCGAAACATCTTTGTTTTATTCAATTTAAAGAAAATTGACTTTTGTGTGGTTTTTTGTTCCTGAGAATAACAAATTTTTCACCCAGTCTTTTTCGATGGCTGCAACCGGTGACCATCCTTTCAACAGAATCAAAAATTTTTTACTTGCATGTTGATGCAAAGAGGTTTTTAGATCTCGCGTATTCTTTTTTAATAGTTAATAAAAAGTTGTAAGAACAAAGAATCGCTATCTACAATTCTAGTTGTTCCGTTATCGTCACGTTCAATTCAACTTTATTTGTGCTGATGACTCGAATTCATCGGGGTGTATATTACAGGTAAAAATATTTTTATAGTAAAAGTCGGTCTCCTGAACTGTTTTCTGCATTGAAAAATTATTAAACAACTTTGTTTCAACAGGGAAATTGGTTTTATTTTTTCGATGTCGAAAGTTATTTGTCAACTTTCAAACCTCCTGTTCAATAATGTAAATAAGTCTTACAGAACGTGCCCTATAGAAGGACGCACCTAAGGACATGAGCCTTTGGGAAAAAGTTTGGCCGGCGGTGCTCGTTACTAAGGACGAACATTCTTCAAAAGTTTGCCAATGGGGCGGGTTCCGCTTTGGGGTCCTAAAGACGAGCATTTTTCTATTTTAGGCCCAAAATTTGGGACGCAACACATCTTGCTAATTCCATTTTCATGAGCTTTAAAGCATTAGATTATTTAAGATTATTATCAGGTGAAAAAGTATAGAGGAATACCATTATGACTTAAAGCAGGCATAAGATTATTTAGATTTATTTTACCAGAAAAAGTAGAGAAATTCCATTTTTATGACGGCTAATAAGGATTAGATTAATTTAGATTTAATTATCCAGGAAAAGTACAGTAAATGAAATCCATTTTTTATGACCTTAAAGAGGCATAACAAATTTTTTTATTTATGATTTATTTACCAGAAAGAAAGTAGAATGGAAATTTTCCATTTTTATGACTTCTTTGAAAAGGCATTGATATTTGGATCTTATTTACGCAGAAAAAAGTAGATGGAAAATTCGATTTTATGACGGCTTAAAAGGCATAGAGTTATTTAGATTTATTTATGTCAGTGGAAAAAGTAGAGGAAATTCCATTTTTATGACCTTAAAAGCGCATTAGAATTATATTAGATTTATTTATCAGTGAAAAGTAGAGGGAAATTCCATTTTTATGACCTTAAAAGGATAGATATTTAATTTATTACGGGCAGAAAAAAGTATAGAGGAATTCCATTTTATTATGACCTTAAAGCATAGAGTATTTAGATTTATTTATCATGGGAGGAAAAAGTAGACAGGAAATTATGCCATTTTTATGACTTAAAAGGCATATTAGACTTATATAGATTTATTTACCTAGGAAATAAAGAAGAAGAAATTCCATTTAAACGTCCTTCAAGGCGTTAAGCATTTACGATTTATTGACCGGGAAAAGAAGAATAAATTTTCATTAGTAAAAGGGGGGGGGGGGGGGGGGGGGGGGGGTGTTTGGGGTGGTGGGGGGGTGGTCCTTTGCCAAGGGCGTTAGTGTTAGTTTGGATTGCAGTTGGCCAGAGTAGCGAAAGTGAAAAGAATTCATCTTTACTCCTTTATACAAGGTGTGGTATTTATTTAGATTATCTCAATAAAGAAAAAACCCACCCCCACCAAAAACACAAAACAGAAAGCTGACATGTGATGTTGATGAAAGCAATCCCCTGAGAGTGATCTGGTATCATAGTGCATCCCCCCCCATTAGATGCAAAGACACATGAAACCATAAATATGAATTAGATGTCACATGAAGGTTAAAACACAGACACAGATTTATGCGAAGCTGACGAAAGGCGGACATTGATCTCTACAAATACAACACTTTTCACGATGAGATAGTAAAAGCAGCATTTCCGACAAATTCGGGATCATGGATCCAAAAAGAGGAGATCGGACTCATCGATTATGTTGTAAATAAATCTGGCAAAGTACCGCTGAGGGTTTCCCAACAAGCAAAGCAGCAGTTGTATAAATAGGTAACAGCTATTGATGGTTTCCTCCCAAGATAGAAAAAAAATAAAAATAGAAATTCTAGTAAGTAAAGCTTGCTCTGCTGCAGGCTTTCGTAAGAAACAGTTAAGTTCCCTCAGAAGAGTCAAAGAAATATGTGAATCTAAAACATACACTAGACAAGTTCAAGCATGTCGCATGGAGATGCGAGAGAATTGCCAAAGAATATGTACTTTGGGTCGACTTCATAAAAAAGTAATCAAGAACTGACATAAATTACGTGGAGACTACGCGACGTCGTGCATCAGCCAACTTTGTCAATGAAATTACTGTATTTACTTGCTCACTCACAAAACATCGTGTTGCAAACCTGATAGGGCTAAAGGCAGAAGAAATTTGCTACAATTACAATAATTACCTGCTTGGCTACGCATACAGAAAGCCAGTCAGAGTCGATGAAGCTAGACAATTCAATCACAAGAAGTAGTGGTACGAAAACCATCGGCAAGAACTAATTGCAGGATACATCAGGAATGTTAGCACCTTAGAGGAATATACCGCTTCGATAACACTGCTGAACTGGCCGTAATGAAAGGGCAAGAAATGATCTGCGACTCATAAAGCACCTTAATGTGATAACNTATGACCTTCCAAGGCGTTATATTATTTAGGTTTATTTACCTGGAAAAAGTAGAGGAAATTCCATTTTTATGACCTTCCAAGGCGTTATATTATTTATATTTATTAACCAGAAAAAAGTAGAGGAAATTCCATTTGTATGACCTTCCAAGGCGTTAGATTATTTAGATTTATTCACCAAAAAAAAAAGAAGAAATTGCATTTTAACGGCGATCCAAGGCGTAAGATTATTTAGATTTATTAACCAGAAAAAAGTAGAAGAAATTCCGTTTTTATGTCCTTTCAAGGCGTTAGGTTATTTAGATTTATTTACCAAAAAGAAGAAGAA
>SCLH01001036.1:71920-124081 GCA_004367855.1 Oikopleura vanhoeffeni | reverse complement strand
AATTTTCTCACTAAAAAGGTACCAAAGCTGGCAAAAAGGATTGTTTTTTGCTATTTTGGCCATGGAAAGTTGTATTTTTTTTCATGCTACATGGTAAACTATTTTTCCGTACACTATAGTTATTCGTTAAAATTGTTAACAAAACTGTCATGCCTGATGTAACGATTTTATTTTTTAACTCCCAGGAGTACGATTTGAAAATTTATTTTTGAGATCCATTTCGTCCAATCAGTTTTTTTTTAAGACCAAACGATTCGTAAGTTAACTGTTTTTGGAAACGGTTTATAAACTATGACCAAATATTTAACCGTTCGAGCGCTAGAGCAGAAAAGATTTTTTATTTTCGACACTCAAAATATTTTTTAATATTTTTTCCGAAAATTTTTGGTAATTTTTACGATTTTTTGAGTTTAAATGACTAAAAAAGCCACGTTGAGTTCAAAAATCATAAAATCAGAGCTCTAGCTCCTTTAGTTTAAAAGATATGAGTTGCCTATAGAACCTATATACTCAAAATAAGCTTGTTTCCAAAAAACTCATGAAATAGAAGCCTCTAAGCTCTTTTCAGTTCAAAAAGGAGATTAGCCATATAGACCGGATATACTCAACAAAGGCTTGTATTCAAAATTTTATGAAAAAAACCTTCCAGGAATGTTTAAAAAATTTGTTTTTCAAATTTTTATTTTACTTATATATATTAACAATCTACCGTGGAGAATTCAAAATTCTTACAAATCCAGTCAAAATAATTTTCGACTTTACAAACAGTATGCGAAAAGTTATAGACCTCTGTTAAGGGTATGGGTTCCTACCTTTTCTGCATTATTATGTCATAAAAATGCACCAAATCAGTAACTTGAGTTTTGAAAGACAAACCAACCCAAAATAAAACAAAAAAAAATTTTCGAAATGTTTTGCGTTTTTTCGATTTTTTCCAAGTATTTTTTTCTCAAATTAGTTCAAAAATAACGTTCTGTGTCAAATTGCCACAAGAACTTCAAAATATTACGAGTGACGAAGCCAACTTTCTTCCTTTCATTGTGACTTCTTCTTCTGAGCTTTCTTTTGAGCCTACTTTCGAAAAAATCGAAGACATTTTTTGTTTCGAAATTTTTTCCCTGACCTTGAAAATTTCATATTTTTTGTTTGGTCGATTGGACAAAGAAACGCCCACAGTGAAAGTTTCGTTGTTTAGAAGCTAGCTTTTGCAAAAATTATGTAAATTTGAAATTTAACTCTAGGAGAAGATAGATTTCCGATTAAAAAAGTCCAAAAAACCTATTTTGGACCGGTTTTTACGGTATTCGTAGAATAACATATAGACTTATCCGACAAAGCTTCCTACAAAAGTTTTGTGTTTACTATTATACAGGTTTAGTGAAAAATTTTAGTTTTATTCAGAATTATAACTCAGAGGGTCAAGTAGGAATTTCTCGTTTGGCTTTAGGTGGTCTTTGCCGCTATGTGGAAGAGTGTGGTCATACAAAAAAGTTTTCAGAGCAAATTTTTCTCGCAAGTTGAAAGCGCTAGTCTCAAAATGGGTAATCTGGATTATATCCTCAAGGCCCTGTTCGCGCTAATATTTTATCGAGAATATGTCAAGTTAGAACACCATACCCTTAATTTTCAATCGGCCAAAAGTGTAGCTAACAATTTTCGTGCGTCTAAACGGACGATGCTTCTAAACATTTTTTTTGCATATTATTCTTACTTTTTTTTGACTCGATTTTGACGGGATTTCAAAACCATAAAATCATATGGGCGGTGTTAATTTAGCGCTTGCCTAGATTTTCAATGCTTCAGACCGCGCCATCCCTGAACTCGTATAGAATATTAATAGAGTCGAGTTTTTATTGAAAAAACTTCGCGAAATTTGTTTTTATAGAGGTTTCAACATTTTCACAGTTACAATGCGGCTGTTGATGCTGAAAATTTGTATTCGCTCTGCTCATATATTTTTAGCCAAATTGTTGGGAGCATTTTGCTCTACGACTGGATTTCAAAAAAGCGTCTCCCTTAGACAACATACACCAGTAGTCAAAAATACAGCGAAAACTTACAGAATCGGGTTTCGAAAATTCTTACCATCCTGAATATGATTTTTCTATTAGTTCAATGCTTAAAAATAAGTCAGTGACATGTTAGATTTTACAAAAAAATGGTTTTGATAAATAAGTTGTGTTTATAGGACACGCCTCTAATTCGGTCCGAATTACAGCTTTTACAAAAGATTTAAAGGTGTCAAATTTACGTTTTTCGTAACATTTTAGGGGGTCAATTTAGAAAAAAATAATTTGCATAAAATTATGAGTAAAGATTTTAATTTATTGACATAAATAGCTGAGGACGCATCTGGCGTTTCTTCATAACCGACTTTTAAATTAGTAATCGATCAATTAACCGAAAATTCGGGTGAGGAGCGCGTCATTTTGATAAATTTATTTTCAGGTGATCTCAATAAACGAATAAACATGTATTTCGATTTGCATGCCGGCGATTTCTGTAAATCATCACATGCATCGGTGATCAATGTGCTCATATACCCAGAAACATCAGTGGATTTCGAAACAATCGTGGGAAAGTTTCATCTGAACTTTCATGTGGGCTATGTGTTTGCAAAGTGGTCGTGAAAAAGTCATCAGACAGCAGTCAGGGGATTTGAAATTGAGAGAAAGATTTAGGTAATATAAATAAAAACTCATCGGTATTTATTAAATTACACTTCTGCTTAAATTATGGACAAAACAGAGAAAACTCTCAGATTTTCTGATTTTCAAGAAGTAGGTGCCTATATGACAAAACTAATCTGAAAATTTTGGAAAGTAAATCTTCACAAGAATGATTTATTGTTGTTCCATAATAGAGGAGCGCGTTGTAACATCAAGGTTGTTACATCAGGGCCGTTGTACAATAGGGCCAGTTAGTTTAAAAGTTTTCAGGAGGGCCGTTTGGTAAATCGATTTTGGTGTGCCGTTGTAGAATTATAGGGGACCCGTTGTACAACCCTTGGCCGTGTACAGTTTGTGGTCGTGTACGGCTCCTACCTCAAAAACCATAAGATTGTAGCGTATATTTCGACTTTCTATTCTTTTTTTCGGTTCTTTAACCCCTGGAGCCCGACTATTTTAAAAAAACCTTGTAGATTAAAAGACCACAGACGTTGCAGTGTCTGCGAAATTGATTCACTTTAATGAAAAATTTATTTCTGAAACTTTCTGCATTTACAATTTTTGTCTTGACGGGCTGAGTAAATTTTTATTTTCTTTAAAAGTGATTCGATAAATTGCCATAGGTTAGGTTATTTTTTCGGGGAAAACAACCTGTTAGATAACAGAACCGAGAGAATTGCAGCGTTATTTATGAGGAGAGTCACTTTTAGAAAATTTAATTTGAATCATTTATCCATTATTTAATTTTTGTTCTGACCGTCCCCATTTTCTCACGAAAAAGAAATTGCCGTAGGTGAAGCTCAATTTGTAATGTTACTTTTTATTATAGGGTTAATAAAGTCCAAATCATGAATTACATATATATAGTTTAAGTCTCATCCTTAATTCTCCGGAGGACTAGCAGTACAAATTAAAGTTGCAAGCACTTTTACTTTCCCGTGAATAAGGCATCCTCAAACTACGCACACTTTAGTGCCGTGTTGGAGCCTCCAAGGGTTAAGCTATTTTGAATGAATGCTAATGAATGTTCAAACAACACCTATTTTCGGCAGATAATGGATAATCTTCTAAGAAAAATAATAAACTGTTCTTAACGAATGTCAACGCAAAATTGACCAAAAACGTAGTTTGCTAGTAGGTTTCCGCATAAATGTAGAAACGAGAAGATATGAAACCACCAGACAAATGAATATATTGACGGCGTCCGAGTCTAGGGTCATAGTTGGTTCGCAGCTGTAGTCACTTCACGCCGGAATGACGCTTTTCAAAAATTTCTCTTGGAAAATTAAAGTATATCTCCTCCCTGAGTATTGAAAGGTATGACTTGAATTATTTTTTTTAATGACAGAATTAACTTTGAGACAGCAAGCCACAACATAGTGGCTTCAAGCATACCCAATCATCAGAAAAACGGGATCGTAAATCTTTTCTTTCGAACACATTATAAAGAATATTTGGATTTCGGTTCCAAAAAATAAATTGATTCTTTTTTCGAATGTTGTTCCAGTATTACGGGAGTTGATTTATTTGGAGTTTTACTCTTATGTTTCACTTCCGAAGAATTATTTCGGAAGTAAACAAAAACTACATGTGAGATAGCCGTTTTTTGGAAAGTGTGTGATGCATAACATATAATAAAATTTATTGGTATCTAGGGCAGAAATTTTTTTCGGAAGTGAAATTTCTAAATTTTCAACTTCACAGTTCCAATGAAAAATTCTATTATAAAAGTGGATTAAGCAATCAAAAATTGTCTACAGTTTACTTAATTACCATAATTTACTTGAAAATAATAGAAAAAGTGAATAATCTGCTTTTATAGGAAAATAAAAGATATTTCATCAAAAATCATTGATTTTCATCAAACTTTTTTTGACTGTATTAATAAACATTACTATTGATTTATAAGATAAAGCCAAAGGCGGACAAAAACATTGAAGCTATGCCAGATTACATTGTGCATACATTTCGACGAAATGTAAACTTGTGAAGACAACTGTGACCTGATTTTTAGAACTAAATATTAATTCTAGAAATTAATGTCGGATGCAAAAATACTTACCTTTCACTTCTTATGACAAGAAAAATTGAATTTCAACTCTTAAAGGGTTGTATAGGCAGTCTTATCTAATTGAACTGGAAGTGTGTCAAGTTATTTCACGATTTCTAGATCTCAACGTAGCACTGTTTTAGTTATTATGAATTTAAAAAATTGTGAAAAAGGATCGAATTTCAAAAAAATATTGAAATTTTTCAAGTGTCTAGAAATGAGACATAGTTTTTTGGCTCTTGCGCGAAACCGTATATAATTTGGCCCGATTTATAATCGTTTCCAAAACATGGATAGTTGCGAATTCTTTTGATACTAACTGAAATTTATACAGGCTTAGCTCAAAAATAATTTTCAATCTGTGATCCTGAGTAAAGGTTCCAAATTTCACGTCGGCGATATTCTTTTCACAATTGCCTCCGAAAAGGTCTGTATGCATAAAATGAGTTACTAATCCAACGAAAATACGACTTAGTGCAAACATGCCAGAAACCTAATTTTGCGTTTATTTTTAAAGCACTTTTAGGGTGAAATGGGAAACGACAATTATCAGTTTTTTTCTTGATATGAAAAATAGGCTTATCTGTGTGAAAATCAAATTGTGTTTGAATAAGGCGGAAAAAAATACATTCAAAAAAAATTTGCTCGCGCGGTAAATCATTTTACGGTTGTCGAAACATCTATAGAAAGTTAGAAGTGAAATGTTTCTAGGTTAGGAACTACTATTCTGATAGTGTTTATATGTTTATGAAGTGACGATTAAAAGTATGGGAGCCTTGAAAAAGCCTTTCCAGCCTATACAGACCCTCGAGTGTTGTCGCTGATTTGGAGCCTCATCCAAGGTCGATTTCCCCAATAGCCAAAGGTGAATTCAAAACATTTGGTAACTAACAGAACAACCTTCGCGCATTTCTTGAATTTGAAACAGTAATTGATCACCATCCACCGTACGACCGACACCTCGCTTTTAAAACGCTTACTTTAAAAAACACGCCGTTCGTACTACTCCCTGTCAATTTCTCATCATTTTCATATATATTTTATGTATAGGCTCCTGAGATGTCATCAAAATAATCCAAATTCTTCTGTTATACAAATTGTTGCTTTCGGCGCAAAAAAGCCAAAAAAAAGAACACAATTATGTTTTATTATGATTTAAGAACGTGACGCTAATTCTGTTTTCTTTACTGACTACCGAGGTTAAAAATTCGCACCAAAATCTTGAAGTGTTTGTATTTACGGAAAATATTATGAATTGAAGCATTTTTCTTTTTCTAATTTGTCAAATTTAGGCTAAATGAAAAGTTGAACATGGCCCCCAAGAGACGCCGAATTCAAATTTTCAAAAAACTCTCTAGTTCATTGTCAAACAATCTTGTGCTTCAGCATGCAGTATAAGTCAACTGTATCTCAAACTGGTGGGGAATAGCTTTTGCCTTGAGCCTCCCCAAAACTGACCATTTCAAATTTAATTTTTGTTTTTTCGGTTTTGTCCGCCTCGAAAGCAAATTTTAAAAACAAACGCGCTTTTGTAGCGATCCCTTAAGGATACGCCACAAGCCCCGGGCTCCACATTTTTTCTTGACTTTCAAATTAAAAGTTAAAAAATAACGTTGCTCGAATATTGACACTAAACTTACAAAAATATCGATTGACGTAAGCCAAACCTCTCATTCAAGTTTTTCCTGGCTTTCCTTTTGGAGCCCTACTTTCAGAAAAATCGAAGCACTTTTTCTTTCGAATTCTTCGAAAGACCAAAATATCATAATTTCGAGTTCTCTACTTCGAAATTGAAAAGTTTCGTCATCTCTTTAAAATTTTCTGAGGAATACTTTGATAAAAATTTGAGCCATTTTGCACATTTCTACCTCAGGAGGAGTAGCATTTTATAGTCTGAAAATTGTTAAAAACAATCTCGGCTATTTGCGTTTCTAGAATTGTATCAGTTGCTCGAATCAACAAAGCTCTCGATGAAAAATTTATATATGACTACCGTTAGTATCTGCTGAACAAATTGGAGCCATATGTGATATATCTCTGGGAGAGAAGTTTGAATGTTTTTGAAATTCCTCTTTACGTATCTGTACCGTTTGGTGTAATGGTCAAAATAACCTTGTATGTATATTTTCGCAAGTTAAGATAGATCACATTAGCTTTTCGGTTTTTCGTTATTAGCTTTTAGTTTTCAAATATTCACCGTAATATGTCAAATGTCAGCAAAAGCTATTCTTCCTCACCAGCAGTTTAGAGATACAGTTTCGACTATACTGCATCTGAAAGCAGAAGACTTGTTTGACAATAAACTAGAGAGTTTTTTTTCGAATTTTGCTTTGGCGTCTCTTGGGGCCATGGCAACTTTTCATTTTGACCTAATTTTTGACAAATTTAGAACCAGAAAAAATGCTTCAAAATAATTATTTCCGTTAATACAAACACTTTTAAGGATTTTGGTCCATTGTTTAATACGGTAGCGTCAAAAGAAAACAGATGAGCGCACTTTCAATTTAAATCATAAATAAATCAAATAATTTTTGTTTTCGTTTTTTTTTGCTGTTTTTGGGCGCGGAAAGCAAAATTGTGAAAACAAAAGCAATTTTGCATTATTTGTTAGGCTTCTCCGGAGCTCACGCAAAAAAATAATAAAAAATGATGAAAATTGAAGAGAGTAGTACGAACTGCGTGTCCTTTTTAGAGAAGCTTTTTAAAAGCGTACGGTGTCGGCGTAGGTGGATTGTATCAGATTACTGTTAATTCAAAATTACCGAAGGTTGGTTCTGTTAGTAACAATTTTTTTTGGAATATCACCTTGCTAGTTTTGCGGGAAATGGCTCGGAAGAGGCTCAAATTGCGACACCACTCCCTTAAGGGAGTACTTGTCGCATTTTAAGAGCCAAAAACAGGTTTTCAGGCGTCGCCTCAATGAAGTACTAGAAACAGCACGAACATATGTATTTGCGAGTTTAGAATAATTGAACATTATCTTGCTTTTCACAAAACAATCGAAGGCCTTCGATTGGCCGACCCAATCGAAACGACCTTTTCAAACTGGCACTATTTTCACTTCAAAAGCCAATCCTCCTGAGTTTTGAAGATAGAGAATACTTTTATAGGCTTTTATTGAACAGAGACGCTGGGCAGAACCCAAGTCGAGTATTTACTCCAAAAACTTCATCCGGCGCCTTAAATGAGCAAAAAACTGTTTTTTTGGCCTTATTTTTGGTCGCCTCGGGGAAAAATACTACTCCCTGGATTTTGACGCAGACCTAAAACTGGTATGTATAATCCTTAAGGATACGCGCAAACCCCAAGTTCGACAATTTGCCATTTTGTATTCTCGTCTTTTGGAAACCGCATTCAAATTCTCAGAAATTTCCAAAATTTGAAAAAAATCACACTGAATATGTTCAAATTCCGATAAAAATACTTTTTTTATGACAAATGAAAATAAAAAGACATCTGATCAACTTATTTTTGTCCATATTTTCAGAAAACATTTTAAAACTTGTGGCTCTGGTGCCTTGGCGGATCTTTTTTTTATATGCTCACAAGGGTTAATAGTATCTCCAAAACTTAACTCAAGGAATTTTCGAAAAAACTGCATATCGCTTGAAATCTAGAAAAACGGTTATTTTAGCCTAAAATCCTGAGTTTTCAAAACGTATCTAGTCCCTCAATTTTGAAAATTCATTTTTTCGATAATTATCTCTGCAAAGGTCCAAAACTCTTTAAAAAAACTTGACTCAAGGAATTTTGATTAAACTTCTTTGTTGTTCTCCAGAGGGGTCGTAGTCACATGAAAAAATTAAATTTTAGTTGGAAAAAAATAATATTTTTTTTTAATTTTCATTCAAAATTAAACTTTAATATTCTTTCTGACGCAGAATTCAATGCAGTTTCAAGAATATACTTTTGATATTTCTGCGATAAAAACTAGGCTGCAAAACTCAAAATCAAACTGCCAACAAAAAGACTACTTTCTAGAATAGTACTTCAGGGGTAGTAAGGACGAATAGTATTGGTCTGAATCCAAATTATTTATTTAGACCAATTTGGGGTCAAGAAAAGGTTTACTTTCTCTTGACCCCAAATTGGTCTGATTGAAAAATATGTTGTGAAAAAGGCAACGTCATGACTATGCGTCATAAGGGTGGTCGAGGAATTTCACCGACTGCACTAGAGCACAGTGATAGGCATAAATTATGCGACATAAGTAGGGTCAGTACCGGGAGACTTACCTGCAAAACTAAACTCCTCAGTACGGATTCTTTGAGTTTATGGGAATAAACTTTCTCAAAAAGAATGATTTCGACCAGGAAAAAAAAATTGAAGCCACCAAGTGGTCACAATTTGAGTATGAAAAAACAACCTTACGGGCTTTGAAACGCGCTATAAAGGTTGATTTATTATTGATTTTATTTTGTTATTATCCCGATCGCCTTACAAAAACTTAAAGAATCCGTACTGAGGGGTTGAGGTTTGCAGATAAATCTCCTGGTAATGACCTTACTTATGCCGCATAAGTTATGCCTATCACTGTGCCCCAGTGCAGTCGGTGAAATTCCTCAACCACCCTAATGCCGCATAATCATGACGTTGCGTTTTTCACAACATATTTTTCATTCAGACTAATTTGGGGTCGAGAGAAGGTAAACCTTTTCTTGACCCCACCAAGGCAATATATACTAAGGACCAAAAAAGACGATTTGCCAATTTTGGGTCAAGAAAAGGTTTCCCGTAAGGACTCTAAAAATACCCCCACCTGCACGAGCGTGTTTCAAATCACAGAGACCAAAAATATATTGGGGAAGTGTCATTTTGGCCAGCGGAATATCGGAACAGACCCCAGAAAGTTCCGCTTATTTTTAATTTCAAGAATTTTGGTGACTTTCAGAAATTTCTCATCAGACCGGAAATGCATTATTTGGATGCAATTTTTTGTTTTATGCAGTTAAAACAGCACTGGAACCATATAATAATCTACAAATATACTATTAAGGGTTATTTTTGGGAGGGGTATGTTTTGGCGTTATTAATTTTCGCACCCGGCACAACCTGGTGGTGAAAAGATAAATTTCTTCTATCTCGTGACTGGGACCAAATATCCGTCTATAAATATACTTATAGGGGTAGTTTTTCAAGCGAAAACGTTTTGCATCAGGAATTTTGACACCCGGCACCACCTGGTAGTGAAAATAGCCTTCAAAACACCTCTTGCGTAATATTTTTTATTTGAAACCGGGGTAAATCTTGCAATTTAGACATCATAAATATTAATGTCAAAATCGAAAAAGCTATTTTTTGAGGTCAGCAGGTACAACATCTAGTGCAGGTGGGGGTTAAGGGGGTACTGGTCGCTGGTTTTATGAGGCCTTAGGGGCATTATAAGTGCTCCAAAATGACCCGGGGTGATAACAAAGTGTACTACCGACCAAATCATCATTTTTTTCTAAGTATTTTTTTCAAAATGAACTTAAAAAATTACGTTCGCTTTAATTTAACAACTGAAACGTCAAAATAGCATCTTGCCATAAGCCAGCTTTCTGATCAGTGTTTCAGTGGCTTTATTTTGAGGCTACTTACAAAAAAATCGAATCACTTTTTTTTCTAAATTTTTGTCTTGGGTCCTCAAAAAAATCATATTTCGAGTTTGAGATTGAAATCTCAAAAAGTGCCATGAAGTTACTGTTTGTATTTGTTTGAGGCAGCTTAAAAAATTGAATGAAAGTTATAATTTTTCCTAGGAGGAGATAGTTTTTTCCGAGTCATATTGCCAAAATACGGTGTTTTTTTCACATTTAGAGAAAATATGCGGCGGGTATAACACCAAACACACGCAACCAAAAAAATATCTCATCGCCTAGGTGACGCACGCGAGCTAACAATCCGTGAAAGAAAACTTATTCCATTTCAGATTTATTCGCTGGTCGTATTCTTCCTCTGTTATACGACTTTTTTTACATAATTAAGCGATAAATGTTATGTTTCTCTGCAAATATTTGTTATCAAATTTATACATAAAACGATTTTCAGAATAAAATTATTTAATCTCGAAATGTTCATGAAAAAAATCGAGAAATTAACTTTCACCATAAAAGCTCTGAAAACTGGATCAAAAAACGTTTTTTTATAGACAAACATTTTTATCTCAAAATTTTAAGGAAAACAGATATAAAAAAGGGTAGATAGTAATTCGTTCGATGCACCACATTAATTATGACCAAAATTTCATTTTCGGGTTTCGTCGTCATAATAAAAAATAAATGTCTTATTTAACTTTCAGATCTACGGCCTTGGTGTATTCGGTCCAAAAATTCAAAAGCCAGTCCAAATCTTCTTTTTTCTCTGGTCGTCTCTTAATCGAATAATCATCGTTAAAACTTTTAAAACAAAATAAATCTGCTATATTTCAAAAAATACGAGTTTTACAAATTACGATAAATTCTATTTCTGATCATCCAATCAAATTCGCGCAAAACATATTTAAGATGTTAACCTACTTTTATGAGGGCAAACTCCGCCCAGATCATAAATCGGTGGCACTATAGAGGCCGCAAAAAAAAAGCAATTATACCGGAAATATTCGCGATTTTTTATCAGTATTTTATATTTTACATTTTTAAATGTAAGTTTTTCAGCTTATTTTATAAAAGTTTAGCAACAAATTTGTAGCATACTTCGGTTGAAATACTTTTAGAATTCGAGGATTTTTTGTGATTTTCCAAAAATATCAATTCACAAAATCGAATTTCAGAATCTTTTCTTCGAATTCGATTGAAATTAAAATCAGCGAATGTATCGAATTTTCAAAAGCGTTTTTGTATCTTATGCAGGAATTAAAATTAGCTCTTATTCACGGCTTTCCAGAAAATCACTCAAATCTACGATCTATATATAATAAACTCAAGGGTAATTTTCTTGGCAATTTTTTATCATGAATGATTTTAAGAAGTTGTCCCCCGGCGGGCCTGCCAGGGCTCTGACGTATTTAATTTTTATTGGTATTCAATTTCACCATTGAATAATAATGTGTTGCTTCCCGGCGGCCTGGCGGGGACTGTCAGACTATTAATTTTATTGCAAAGTAATTTCATCATTGAATAATATTTTTAAAAGTACTTCTCCCGGCGAGCCCTGCCGGGGCTTTAACATGTTTATTGTGACACTCGTGGTATGCAAAACTTTTCTCGAAAGACTATGTTATTGTTAAAATATGGTCGTTTGTTCCTGCGGAACACAACCTATTTTTGAACCTACCTGCTTCAGAACAGCTTTGCGTCTTTTATTACCGTGTACACTGGACACGAGTTTACCTAACCCTAATGTTAACCTTTTCAAGATAGTATTGTATTTTGTGTTCATAAAAACTATTGTGTACACTTGGGGCATGGCAAAACTATTGTCAAAAAAAACTAGGGTTGGTGCAAGAAGAATAGGGTTCCTTTACGGAACCCTAATATTCTCACCCCAACCCTATTTTTTTTCCTGACAAACAGTTTTGCATTATTTTGTACCGTGACACTGGGGGTCAATTTAATTTGTTCCTTTTATATATTGATTTAATGTTTTGATTACCAGATGATCCCTCTGTTCACGGCCAAAGATATCGCCGATCCACGCACGCCCATAAATCCGACGAAAAAGCAGGCAGCAGTGCCATTCTTTCTTCGCCTTAAACCGATCTATTGGTTTTTATATTTCAAAAACAATTATGACGATGGAACCCCCTTTAAAACCCAGAAAATTTTGGTCAATCATATGCTCATATTTTGTGTTATCTCCTGAATATTTTTTGTCGGTCGTTATCAATTTTTTACTGGACTTTTTCTACATTAACCTGAAATGAAAAAATATCTAGCGACTGAAACCCCCTTAAAACTGCTCATTTTTGGGCAGGCATATTTTTTTTTTCTTTTAACTTAAACTTTTATTGATCAGTATATGGATTGGAGAAGTTTACGAGAAGCATACTACCTGATTAAACTTTGTGAGAACTAAGTCTTTCCCCTGAGATATTTTATAGCAGCTGCGCTGCTATCATGGTTGGGGTTACATACCCCCGCTAAAGTATAGCGAAATTTGAAAATCTGCTATGCAATAAAGTTTGGTCCACCACTTTTACAAGTTATGTCCAAATTACAGCCAATTTCAACATAAAACCAAGGAGGAGATAGTTTTACCATTTTGACTTAGGTCCTCTTGTGCCACTTATGTGTGAAGGAGTGTATGCATACAAAACAAATTAGAGATTTGTTTTTTACAAGATAGAAGATAGTGCTACAAGATGGCTAATCTGACTATTATCTTCAAAGCCCTGTATGGCTAATTTTTATCGAGAAAATTCAATTCCAGCGACTAGTAGCCCCTTCAAACAGGAAATTAGCTTGCTCGATAAGAAAGCGGAAATTTCTTCTAAATTTAACCACTTTTCTGAGCATTTAATCAATCTATTGGAAAGATTCTTTCCAATCATAAAAATGAATGGATTTTTTTTAAATGTACTATTTTTGAAATAGAAATTTGCTCAGTTGAACGAATTCTAACAAAACTGTTTTGAAAGGTCCGACTAAGAACCGCGAAATTTTGGCTTGAATTTGAAGTCTTTAACATAACTCTTTGCCATTTTACAAAAGAGACAAACCGACACAAATTAGCTTGTCTTTACAGACACATCAAACAATACCTTTTTAAAATATATTTGTAGGGGTTGCTCGAGATATAATTGTTTATTATATTTTTATTTTAAAAAATGTGTTTATTTGACGTTTCGGTTATTCCATAATCATAAAGTGAAAGAGTTTTGAATAAATTATCGAGAGAATTATTTTTGTTTCGAGCAGATTGTGTTAATAAGCGAAAATTAAACGCATTTTCAGCATGAGAATCGGGCCTCAGGTGCGCACAATTTAAAAATATATATATCTCTTATGGCCCATAAGTTATGGGCCAGGAGATCCCCTTCTTAGATATCACCTGAAAAGTGTAAAATCAGGGATTCACACCCTCTTGAGAACTGAAAAATAATTTAAAAATCACATCGAAAAATCTTATTTTATCTTGCCAATTGTGCCGTGCCTTTTCTTTCAATTAAAAAAACATCAATAAAATTTGCGATGGTAATTAATATTTTCGGTTACATCGTTGGACCACCGATAAAGATATATAATTAAATTGGCCAGAGTTTTATTTTAACATTATGTTAAATCAGCTAAAAGATCAAAGACGAACTATGTGTAAAATAAGCATTGTTTAACTACAAGCTGGCGCCTTATTTGGTTTTAACCAAAACACCTAAACGTGTTTCAGAACCAGATATTAAAATAAGGAATGTTTAGAAAAATTGTAAATTTTGAAAATCCAAATCAGCATAAAACAGTCCTTATTTTTTCGGGAATTAACATTTATTTTTATGTGATTTCTAACTTTGAATTTGTTAAAGTTATTATTATGATTTTTCAGCTATGCATACGATGGATAAACTGTATGAAGAAATAATTTTCAATTTGGATTTTCAAACGTCTGCCTGGTATGGGGATTCAATGGCACCCTACGGAAAACAGAGGGCATTAGCAACACTCGTTCTTGGGGAAGACCTTTTAAGAAAACCTGCCGAAAATTAATATTCAAATAAATATAATATTGTACAAAAATGAATAATCATAAGATTTTAAAATTTGAAAACAGCGAAAACCCATAAATAGCTACAGTATATATATAGCTGTAGATAAATTTTTATGAATATTTTCAATTTACTAAATATCAGTTGCTTTTTTGGAAAAATATCCCCTATTCACACTTTTGTTAATATCCCGGCCCTACTACTTAAAAACACACTACTTTTCCTAATTAGGGCCGGGATATTAACAAAAGTGTGAATAGGGGATATGCTGTTGTCAAATTTTGCTGGTCGTCGAGATTAACACAATAAAATAAGGTTACAAACTTTTTGCAATGTGTGATATTTCTCTCACTTCATTACAAAAGTTGGAATTTTATTTTTTATTCAGAGGTCAGAAAGGTATGCAAAAATATCATTTCATTAAGTCAGTGGTTCGCATGAGCAATGATAAGTTACCAATTTTGTTGAAATGCATTTCGATTATTCAGTGGAAATTAAAAATGATATTTTGCTAAATTTTTTATTTTTTTTAATGCTTATGTCTTCGATCTTCTCGCCCGCTGATGTGATAACCTTCGATTTCTAGGAAGTCGTAATCATTTTCAGGCACCAGACTGGAAGCCGAAAACTAAAATAAAAATTTTGGAAATATAAACTCAAAAATTAATTTGACACGCTAAAGTTTATTTCCTTACACTTACATTTTCTAAAAGACCAGGTGCACTTTCTGGTGAAATATTTCGTCTTTGTGGCCATTCATTTCGCTCATTATTCGTTGTGCAATCTGCAGAAATAAGCGAGATAATTTCATGAGCTAAATCGTTCAAAGTACTGAAGTTGTCGTACATTAAGACGTGTTTTTGATCATGAGAAATATCTAATAATTCTTTCTTTACAACTTCGTTTCCAACACCAACGGATGCCATTACTAATGTAAACTGTTATTATCACATTTAACTTATGGGGTCATATTTCATAATATTTTTTTTTGAAATATGACCCAAATTCCTAGAAAATCATAATATGAAAGAAATGAATTTCTAGGCCCAGCGTTGCGCGTTTGACCAATGAGAGCACCGGAAATAATGGCGTTGATCAATAAAGGTTTGAACATATTTTCGCTCTTATTGCTCAACGTCGTTATATCCGGTGCTCTCATTGGTCAAACCCGACCGCGAAACAAGAGGCATAGAGTAAATATTTTGAAATATGACCCCAAATTTTTGGAAAATCATACCAAATATGACAGATAAATATTCTGAAATATGACACCATCTTCTTTAAATACATAATATGTATAAGGCTGTTGATTAAATTCGAAATAGAAAGTGATTTTATTATTTACCGTCAACTCTTTCTCTGATTTCTTCCATGACATTATTATGTCTGTTGCCTGATCGGTCTCGTGCTGCGCCATCTGTTAAAGTGATCAGAATCGTAGTAACTCCATCAGAGTGTCCACCGTGAGTTCCCGATTTTGTTGATCTCAGCTCTGTATCGAACATTTTGTGAAGTTGATTAAATGCGTGATAGGTATCTGTACCTTGTGCCATTTGTTCTTGCTCATTGATTTTATTTTTGAGTTCGTCGTAGAAAAATTTAGCGTCGGTAGGGGCAGTTTCAGATGGAATTGTAATCTTGATCGGTTCGGAGAAGTATGAAGATGATGAATATTGTTGATAAATAATCTGAAATAAAAAACATTAATGCATCGTCAAATTTTTTTGACATGTTATTATTTTTTAACAAATGATCAATTTTTTTTAAAGTTTAACTGCTTTAACTCGCGTAGAACCGCAGTTTAAGATAACAAAGCCGCCCGTACGGTTCTGCCAGTACATAAATTCTTAGTCCAATTTTTCCGATTTGAAGGCATAAATAAAAAATTAGAGTTAATAACATTATTACATAGGACTTTTTGTAAAACTACAATTTGGTAAAATTGTGATAAAAATTGTACAGTAGGATGACTTTAAATGGACGTCCAAAAACCAGCCAACATGACTTTAAATGGACGGCGCCACAGGCAAAAAATCCGGCAATGACTTTAAACGGACGCCTTAAAATCTAATGATCTTAGTATCCCATTAATTTCCATTTTTAAGTCAATTCCTTGCCCGTCCCTTTTTGTTCCCGAATTGGCCTTGGACCGACTTACCATTACATTTTTGAGTAACCTTAAATACTCTCTTGGTTTTAAAGATAGGGAATAAGAAGATTTACAGTTACCTTGGCCCGGTGATCATGATCCGACTAGATTAAAAACGGTACATTAGACAAAAAAAAAAAATGTTTTGAAACTTATGTTTTTGCCTAAAAAAACATTTGTTATTACTAATTTTTCGTATTATTTCGTTCAGTATTTCTGCACAGTAACTGTATTATTTTGTTGTAAATTTTCAAACCTTTCTAAATAAATGTACTATATTCGAAAAACGGTAAATTTAGAAGCACAAAATGTTTAAACTAGTTATTTTGTAAACAATCATGTGTTATACCAATTTTCTATAATTTTCGTGGTTTAAAGGGGGTAAAAACGTTTTTTTAGTAGACAAGACGGCCTTTGAGGTTAAAATTTGCGGCAATGACTTTAAACGGACGGCCTTGGAGGATCGGGCCGTCCGTTTAAAGTGATCCTACTGTACCAGTTATTCATACCTTTGTATCTTTGGCTCTCTCGAGGGGTTTGATCATGTCTAAAAGTGAGTTTGTCCAGTTGCCAACAAGTGGCCAATCCATTTTTCGGATGGAATCTGATCCATCGACGAGGAAAATAACATCTAGCGGTTCTTTGCAACTATCGACGTCTGGGTCTAATACACAGATTCTATTTCCACCATTTGGCGATGGCTCAGAGTGAGAATCTGAAGATAATAATAATATTTTGCTATTAAAAAAATTTGATTATAAGGGTAAATATAAAATAGGGTAAATAGTAATTCGTCGAAAAATCAGAAATTTCGATTTATCAAATAAAGACAACTTTTGCTTAAAATCGTATTGGCCATCTTTTTGAGCGCTAAATTTCAGCTTCCAGTACCGGAAGTGATACTTCAATGATGTGAATGTACCAAAAGCGATAATCGGTTTTCTGGAAACAATGTCATAAACTAATGTCCTAGATGACCCCAAAGTGGTGCTAGACGCAAATTTATATCATGCAAAAATATCACTTTCGGTTTTCACTCGAAATATAAATTCGCCTCAAGCGCCACTTTGCGGGTAAGGGGGCATTTGCGGGTCATATTTGCAAAAATTTTTGTTGTTTTTTCTAGGAATCTCTTAACACATCTTTTTATTTGTTGTGCTGTGTTTGCCTCCCGCAAAAATTGATGATAAATGCACTTTTTTGCACACTTTTATGCGGGCATGATTTTTGTTGTTTGTTTATGCCCGGCAAAAACTAAGGAAAAAACCGTGTGTTTTTTGTTGCGATTTTTGCGGGCAAGAAAGAACATTTTTAAGTCCCCGTTAAATTCCTCAGACGATTCTTTCTACGACCTTAAATTAGTTGTTTTTTCGGATTTTATAAATTTTTGTTCCCTAACATGGTTGAAAATAGCAGTTTTTAGCGGTTCATATCGCAAAAATTTTCGAATTTTGAAAAATTCTTAGATTTTGTTCTAGATTGGGTGTTTTGAAAAAAATGAATGTGCGCACGCAACGAGATTTTGGGTCCAACGTTATCATAACCGATATTAATTTAAATCGATTAAAATTAGATTCTATAAAAGGCGAAAAAAAAGCACCGACACCACTACCCCCTTAATCAAATGCCCTTTCTTTGTGATATTTCGCATCCTACTGTAAGCGAACTCCGAACCACCTAAAAACAAGAACGAACAAATTTGATAAGCAAGAAATATTTGATTCTTTATCGACCACATATCAGTGAACTTATTTGTTGAACCCAATGTGAAAAGTGAAATTTTTGACATTTCTAAAAATTTTGTTCCAAAACATTCAACTGAAACTGAGTGATTCAAGAAATTTCTTATGAAACAAAAATTCAAAAAGTCTTCATAACACGTTGAGATCGCGAAGGAGCAGTTTTTTGTCATGGTCAAGAAATATTTGCTGCAAAATAAAAGATTTCGAATCTGTTATTGACTCTACAGTAACACAACTTGAGAGGCGAAATCGGATCTATAACTACACAAGAAGATAAAAATTTCCTGTAAAAGAAGCTATTTGATTGTAGCTTTTTGTTATCAAAAGTTATTGTTATTTTTAAAAACAGAATAGCATTGACACGTTTTATACCACCACTTGGAGAAAAGGCATTTACCAATGGTAAATTACCATACTACAATATTTCAAGAAGAATGAAATGTCAATAAAATTTGTCGATAATTGAATTTTTTCCGGACTACGCGCGAATAAAAAAATTGCGAAAAATGGTGTAATCGATATATTAAAACAAAATTTTTGAGACTTTTTTGATCACTGAAAGGATGTTTTTTCAAAAACTTTATAAGTAAATGTATGGTTCTAACTGTATTTCTGTAGCTTTTGCAACACAATTAATTGTTTTTTTCATAAATTGGCTCATTTTCAACGAAAGTAAAAAAATGATTGCCCGGAAACATATGCGTACAAAACCCACTATTTAGTGACATTTGTTGGCGCAAAAACAAACAAAGTTATATTTGTCCGGAAGAATGTCTTCAAAAAAAACAGTTTTTTTCGTAGAATTGTCCGGGGCAGAACAATTGTCATTTAAATTTCAAAATTGTTTGGGCCCCGTCAAAACTTCCGGGGCATAACAATGCCCCGGCAAATGTCCTGCCACCACGCTTTGCGGTCACTTAACCCGCCACGCTGCACGAGCGTGTTTCAGGAACACGAGACGCTAAATATTTGGGGAAATGTCATTTTGGCCGGCGCGGGAAAATCGGAAACAGACCCCCGATAGTTTCGCCACTATATTTTTGATCTTCAAGAATTTTGGAGGTGAGTTTCTGAAATTTCTCATCAGACCGGAAATGATTATTGGATGCAATATTTTGTTTTACTGGCAGATTAAAACCAGTACTGGAACAAATAATGATCTAACAAACTATACTGTACTGGGGGTAACTTTTGATTTCTGCGGGCAACTTTTGGCACCTTATTAATTGTGACACTCGGTCGCCACCTGGTGTTAAAAGGACTATTTCGTCTATCTCGTGACTGGGACCAAATATAAATCTATGAATCTACAGGGGTAGTTTTTCAAGCAAAAATGTTTTGCATCATTAATTTTCACACACGGCACCACTTGGTAGTGAAAATAGGCTTCACAACACCTCTTGCGTTATATTTTTTATTTGAAACCACTGAAATCTTGCAATTTAGAAATCATAAATATTAATTTGAAAATCGAAAAAGCTATTTTTAAGGTTAGTAATCTAAGTAAATACTATGTGTGTATTCTGAAACACTCTCGTGCAGGTGGGGGGAGGGGAGGACATCTCGTGCAGGTAGGGGTTAAGACATATCTTCACAAAATGAGCAGGTAAAATTGGTACCCCTTTTTGACTTTCATAATTTCTTATTTCGAATCGTCCAAAAATTGGGATAATAAATGTTAACAAAACATTTTATAACAAATTTTTTTTAACAGAACATTTTATAACAGAAAAAATATTTTTTAACAAAAAAGAAATTTTTTTAGCAAAAAAAACATTTTCTAAAACAAAAATAACTTTTTTTTAACAAACATAACATTTTTAACAAAACAAAACATTTTCTAACAAATATAACATTTTTTAACAAAAAATAAAAAAATTTTAACAAAAATAAATATTTTTTAACAAAAAAAAACATTTTTGAAAAATAAAACATTTTTTATCAATATGTTAAAAAATGATTTTTGGTAAAAATAACCCCTGCCCTCAAAATCAACTTACTATCTGGGCAGTCTATGTCGGCATTTGGATTCTGTTCTAGATTAGATTTGCTACTGCCATCATCTTCACAGTCACTAATACATTCTAGAATTTCTTTGTTTTCTTCCTTTTCCATCCATTCCTTGACGATGAGTCTGATTGCGTCCATGTACTTCTCCGGGGTCATCATCTCGTGACTTCCGCCGTTGGTTAACATGAGATCTCCTGGTTTACCGCATGGTCCTGGTCCACCTTTGGCACCTTTTGGACCAATTGGTCCTGGATCTCCCATTGGGCCGACTGTTCCTTCGAAACCTTTTTCGCCATCATTTCCTGAAATTCAATGTGAAAGTTTACTATATTCTAATTAAAGCATATTGAGTTAGAGGCGCTAGAGAGCAAAATTTTGTTAAAATTTGGCATTTTCAGCGTTTTTAATATTTTTAAAAGACAAAAAACAAAACTTGATTAAAATGATATACTATAGTAATCATGGGTTTCGTTCTGAGCGGGTTAGCCTTAAGGAGGTGCCATAAGTCTAGCAGATTGGTACATTTTTTCAGAGCGATATTTGAAAGAAAAAAAATGTGAAAAATTATTTTTTATCTACAATAAAAGTGTTCATTCTTGGGAACGTTTATATTTTTAGTTTCTTAACATAACTAATTATCTGTGAAAATATTAAAAGCCACTTTTCACTGTACATCCATTTCCAACTTAACCCGACTATAGAATTTTCTTTGAAGACGATATTAATAAACTTCAGACATTGTTCGAGTCGTACTGCGCTAAAAATTCTTGTTTTAATTCCACACAAGTTAAAATTTACTAAATATCAAGGTTTTTTCATGAAAACATGTCAAAATGCCTAAAGTAGAGAAAAAACAACTTTTTTGAGATAAAAATTGAACTTCAATTGCGTTTTGATATCAAAAAATGTTCTTACTATCTGAAGAAATGGCGCCTATTACAACCGCGCAATTTTATTGGAATTTTTTGCTAGCATAAAATTTTATAAATTTAGTGCAAATGGCACTTATCGAGTGTACAGCCAAGTGTTAAAAATTTCATCGATAGTTTTAGAAATGATAATCGCGCGACCAACTCATTAGTTGACATACGGAGATTCAATAGATACCAGAAAATTAAATAAGTGATTCTGCTGATTTTTAATGAAGAATTCAAAAAACTTTAATAAAAAATTTTGGTCTTGATTTGCGGAAAATTTTCATAATATTTCTAAAAAAGTCGATAAAATGAAAAATAAAAATTTTATGATTTTTTCAAACAGCGGTCAAAATATATGTAGGCATCCATGAAAAAAGTTAAAGTGGATTTTTTTTTGGTTTTTACCCTCAGATTTAAATGAACAAAACAGAAAAAATTTTGGACGCAAAATGCGGAAAATTTTCATAATGTTTTGAATTTTATTGAAATTTTTACGATTTTAAAGATAAAAACTCGAACTCAAATTTTTCCTAAAATGAATAAAAATGACAAACATATTTATATCGGTTCAGCTAACTATAATAAGCATAAAAATATACTGACTTATTATTTTCGTAAGTCATATTGACTCCAGTCTGCCGCGTTTATGGCACCCCCTTAACATGGCGCTATTATGATTGATGCTATTTAATAACTCCAACCTACGCAAGAATATTTACCGCTTGGAACAACTTCCACGACTAGTAATGTATCAAAATATAAACTGTCGGAATGCACAAAAACGGAGTGAAATAATTGGTCAATTGTTAGGTTTTAAATTCCATCCAATCAGAATTCAGCATTTATAAATTTCCTTTTTTAACTCGTATGGTCACTTCAAGCCAACTTCAAGTCGTATTTTCTTTATCATTTAACTTTAATTCTAGAATATATTTATTTCAGGCGACTTTATGAGTCTCATAAAGTTCATTTTCGTGATAAGCGAAAATGTTTGGTCTCCAAAATTAGCTAGGCTTCGGCCATCCTATTTAGATTTCATGGATTTCTTCGAATTATTATGGCCTTTGAAATTTATCAAAAAAATACAAGTTGAAAACATTTATGATTTTTACATTTAGATTAAAAAACAACTTCAATTACAAGTTTTGTTGCAAACAAATAATATAAACCTGCTCGATAGATTTGATTTTTGATACACAAAATTTTTTTCATTTTGAATTAAACTACAAAATAAAACAATTCGTATTTAAAATGTAGCTTTCCAAGCAAAATTATAGTCTAAACTGTATAAGAATAAGCCCTCACTGATACAGACTCCCTAACTGGTGAACTTTTTTGAGGTCGGTATTTGTATCCGTTAGTGAGCGAGGACTGTAGTCAATTTATGAAGAGCTGATATCCCTTTGAAAAATTAATTTTTGTACCTGGTTCTCCTGTTGGTCCTCTGTCACCGGGAATTCCAACTGGTCCAACTTGTGCATCTTCACCTTGTGGTGCTGCATCACCTCTGGGTCCTTGTTCGCCAGGAACTCCCGGGTCACCACAATCACCCTTTTCCCCAATTCTACCGGGATTTCCAGCGTTGCCATTATTTCCTGGAAGACCTGGGGAGCCTGGGAGACCTTCTTCACCACATGGTCCAGATCTACCATCACATCCATTATCTCCCTTTGCTCCAGCTGGTCCCCGGGGGAAACCACATTCGCAGTTGCAAGGTTTACATTCACCGTGTCTTAAAACAAAATTGAATAAAAAAATTTTTCTAAAAAAAGCTCGAAAAAAGTGATAAATAAGCCTTTGTTTATTCGTCACTTTTTTCTTCAGCAAAATGCTGTCTAGCTACCAGAAGAAAAAAATATGACAATTAAAAAAAACTCAGGCTGTGGTTGGTCAATAATAAATATCAAACATTTTATTAAAACAAAATGATCCGATTCAGACCAATTGTTTAATTTTAGATTTTTAATTAAATACATGTATGTTTGGTCATTTTGATCTATCTAAAAACTCAATCGGATGAGTGGTTTCTAAATGCCGCAATGTTAATGGTTTGGCCACCCTATTAAGTACTGAGAGGCACTTTGGTTAACCCCCTCACACCCTTTGATTCTGATCTGAAGGCAAAAAAATTTTCGGGGGCCAAAACGGCGCAGAAATAACATCGTCACAGACCGACAATTCTAATACGTCATAGAGTTTGCAATTTCATTTTCAAAAATATTGTTGAAAACTTCATACGATAGCTGTTAGAAGATATTTTTTCCTACTACTTTTTTGATTTTCTCCAAAATTTCTTAAAAAATTAATTGTTGTAAACATACATAATATCAAAATTCTGAGGAAGCCAGTTTTTAGGAAAGTATTTGAGGATTTATTGATATAAGTTTTTTTTTTTCTGCAGTCTCTGTACGAAGATAATTTTTCACAAGTGATTTTTATGAACTCGAAATAATGAAAAAAAATATTTTTTCAAAAATTGAACCGGCAATTTAACCCAAATAAAGCCGACAAAGACAAATCGATCAAGTGTAAACATAAGGTGGTACTAATTTTGAGTTGTCAGCTGATTAGCAATATTTTCACATTTGCTGGATATATTTTGACGCGCGGCGATATGATAATTGTTCTTAAGCGATAAAGATATCATATTTCAAATTTGAGACCAGCTATAAATAGCTAGAGTTTCACTTGTAAATTTTTAATTATAGTTATTGTAAAAAATGTATGGTTTTCCAAGAAATACAAGGTGAAGTGAACCTCTCTTCTCTTGCAGTTATCGAGTTCACAGACTTCGAATTTAAAAATGTTATGTGTTATTAACTTATTCTATCCTTGATCTCAATCTGTGAAAAAAGTAAATTGATATCTTTTCCAGTTTTCCCCGTGATAAGGCTTAAAGTAGTGCCTTCAGATAGGCTTTTGGGTGTGAGGCGAAGTTCTCGTTTCTGGGTGTGAGGAGGTTAAGAAAAGGTTAACTTCGTAGACTTTAGACATGAATCTGTACCAGACTCGATTTATAATGATATTATACTTATAACGAGCCATATTAGCAAAGTTTCATTATCACATACATTTTCAGTAGCTTAAAATAATATTCAGCCAATTTGCTATACAATTGAAAAAAAAAAAATTTTAAACGAATTTAAAGGCATTTATGAGGATAAGAAAACGTCGTAAATGCGTCGTAACTGCGATTAAATGGTGTATGGCGACGCGTCGCCATAAATCGAGTCTACGAGTTAAGAAAAGGAAATGATTTTTTGTCATTAGTCAGTTAACGATGCCTTGAAAATCTTCAAAAGGTATGATCACATTTTGAGATTTTTTTTTCTAACATAGATATAGCCCTTTTATTAACTTTATACGTTATATCGGTTCATTTGACAATCAGAAATATGAGAATAATCAGTAAATAATGTATCACTTTGAAATTACCATAAAACGAAACCTTGAAGTACATAGCCTAATAATTCAAATTTAGAATATTTTGACTCGAATTGTTTGTATTAATGCGAGCCAAAAATTTTACCTGATGCATTTCTTAGAATTAAACATTTCTTGCTACTTCTCTTGCAGCATCTACAACATCTCCTCCATCACATAGTGATCTCCAATTTCTTCAAGAAATCAATTTGAGGGCAAAGAGCCACACTTCTACCGTTGCGCAATCTGAGGATTTATAACCAGTCTGTGAGACAGTAACGATTTGTGTTTCTGGTCCAAGTTCAGTTTCTGTAGATAAGGTCCAACTTCATCTGAGCTGAAAGATTACTTCCTTGAATTTTTCCATCAGACAAAATTACAAACATTTTAGACGTCTCAAAGTTCAAAGCTTCAAGTTCTTCTTCAGCATCTGGTGTTCTTTGAGCTTCAAATAGGCTGTTCATGCAAATTCAGATATCGCGATATATTGTATTAATAAAAAAAGAAAATTACGTATTGTTCCAAATTTTTAGAGATCTCGATTTTTTTGTCGAAATTCGATTCACCCCAATTCTTAATAGCGTTTTTAAAACGTCAAATCTTCAAAAATTGGCCAAAAAAACGATACTATGATAAAAAGAATTCAACTTTTTTCGAGTCAGAAAAATTATTATGTAACTCTAAACTATAAACCCAAGAATAATTAACATTCTGAATTTTCATTTGACAAAAAAGCTGTCCGATGGACTCTAATTGACCAAATTAGACCACTCTATAATTAAAATTCAAATCGATTATGTTGTAAACAGCCTAGCTTCAAACTGCTCCAAAGCCCCAGTCGAATGATCGGCTGAAATCAACCCCACCACTGTAAATTGTCCATTCAGAATTTTTTTTGAATTCATTGAAAAATTCACTCATTGAATTTTGAGCTTTGATGGAGTAGTCCGTCTGCTAGATCTACAACTTTTTGAATCTCGTTACCGAACAGAGTAACGGCGACTCGAGCAGTATTTCTATCAAAGGTTAAAAACATTTTTATAAAATTCTGAAAATTTCAGAAACAACATTTGAAATTTTTGTAAAAAACCAGTATATTTATTCAACAGTATTTAAGAAAACTTTAAGAAATTGAATTTTTGGTTTCAAATTTGAGCATTTATTTTAGTTTTTATTCGATAAAATATTTGAATTTTTTCAGATTGTTTTTTTCCGATCATAATCAAAGCATTTTTATAAACAAAAATTCAATTTTTATAGAAGAAAATCAATTTTTTTATTTGATAAAAATTTGAACTTTTTCAAGTTGATTTTTTTTTCAAAACCAAATTTGATTTTTGAAAAAAATCAGTATTTTATTCAAGAGTATTCAAACTTTAAGAAATCAAATTTTTTGGTTCAAAAATTTGACAATTTATTTTCAACAAAATTTGAATTTTGAACAAAATCAGTTTTTATCCGATAAAATATCAAAATTTTTCAGATTGATTTTTTTCGACCATAATTAGACCATTTTTTAAAACAAAATTTTAAGTTTTTAACCGTGTGAGCACAGTGCCTATATATTAGGCTCGAGCATACTGAAAATCATCTAAAAACGATAAAAAAAGCACTTACAATTGTTCGTCAAATACATCATAAAAAATTTGCGGCGATTAAAAAAAAAGTTATTTTTTTAATTAGCAAATTTTGTTCAAATACCGGGAGTTGATTTTTTGAGATTTTTTTTTTCTTAACTTTTACTCTTAAAAAACAAATGCGACCAATTAGTCAATCAAAATTTGAAAACAGCCAGTTTTTAGAAAAGTGTTTTGTGGCATGGTTCACTAAAAAAAAAGATTAATTGGTATAAAGGAAACATATATTTTTTTTTCAGAAGTGATATTTCAAAATTTTCAATTTTAAGTATTTTACGAAAATATTTTAATTATTAAAAGAATTAATTTAAGCAAATAAAATTGTCCACAGAGTCGCTTGATTTATGAGTTATATCGACCCAGAAATATATCAAAAGTGTACTAACTGCTTTTATATGAAAAATAACCATTTATTTATGAAAAATTGTGATTTTTTCATCAAAATTTTAGACCTATTTTAAAAATAATTTTTGATTGATCATATATAGATCAAATCGAAAAAACGAGACGTTGATCAGATCCTTGTGCATCGATTCCGATGCAAAAATAATTTGTGAACACCACTGTGAGCTTGCATACGTAATATGCTATACCTCGTCTTATTAGTAAATTTTCTAAACTAAAATCAAAATTCTACAATATCAAATTTTGATGCAAAAAAATTGTTTGAACTTCTTTATGCAAAAAAAATTGAAACTCCAACTACCTTCGCTTCTGTAATCAGCATTGAAAAAATCCCTATATATAGGCTCTGGTGCCTTGGCGAACTTTTTTTCTGTGCTCACAGGGGTTAATTGATCTTTTTTTCCAACAAAAAATTTTTTTTTGAGAAAATCAGTTTTTTATCTTATAAAAAAATCAAAAATTCAAAATTTAAATTTTTAACAAGATTTTTTTTTATTCAAAAGATATATTTAAGTTATAAAATCTTTTGATTGAACTTTTTCGTATTTTCAAATTTTAGAAATTAAACTTATATTGAAAGCTATAATATATTTTCAACTTTCACCTTTCTGCTCCAAGGTTTTGAGCAGTTTTCATCTCATTGAGAAGTTTATCAACAAAACTTGCATTTGTCCCATTTTTCCTGTGTACATGAAGTCATATCTAAAGCAATAGCAATATCGGCTCCACAAATTTCATTCACTTGAATCTGGCATGCATTGAATTTCACATTTGCAAGTAGCTTGGATCAGGGTTGTCAAAAGAATGGCTTTTGTGTGTATTTTCCATCTCCCTTTTGGTAGGTTTAAGCAAAATATAGGCGAAAAATGGGGAAGAAAATCCGGTCGGGATGATCCTTTAACAACCTGCTGGACATATCCACGCCGGGGCTAGCTGCCAGTCTGCTGGTCACCGGCTGTTCCAGCTAGTTGTGCACTGTAATCCGATTTGGGCTGTACGATTCGTATAGTAACTGTTTGGGCGGTAGGCAGTAGCCAAACGAGCTGAGGCCAAGGTTATATCTAGAAACATATAAGTTTAGACTTTGAAATATTTTAGTAAAAAATTTTTGTTAACCTCCTCACATCCAACGCCCATTAAAGTGCTTAACATTTCTTTCGCATCAAACAGCGTAGAGTAATATTTCCACAGACTTTCATTCAAATGTGTCATAGAATTAGCACTTTGTTTTCAAATATGGTATTTAAACTTTATAACGCCAAGCCGGTCAAAATATATCCTAGTATTTTTTCTCTAATTTTTTCTGGATTTTCGCCAAAATTTTGTAAAACAATTTAAGTGTTAACTCGTAGAGTCACTTTAAGCCAACTAGTTGACAAAGTCCGGTCTTTGTTTATTATTTAACTCCAGAAATATTTCCAGAAAATATTAATTTTAGGCGACTCTACGAGTTAATACGGACATTATATCAAAATTATGAAGAAGCCATTTGTATGTCTTATAAAATCAATTAATCCTTGATATCAGAAATAATAAATATACTATATATTATTTCCAGTTTTTTCCGTAATAGCGCTCAAAGACGACAAAATGGGCTTAAGGTGTAGGGATGTTTTGTTTTTGGCTGTAGAGTTAAAATTATTGAAAAATTTTTTTTTCAATTTCAAGTGCTTTCAACTGAGTAACTCAGTTGATATTGAAAGTTTAATTATTTAATTTGCGTTTTGTGTTCCTTGCGAAATAAGATTTTCAATTTAAGCATTATTTCACTCCATTATTCGATATAATACCAGTGCGCTTGTTCATAACTTGCACTCACACTTTGGCTGCACCAGTCATATTATATGAGTTATATATTAGGGGGAGTTATATTAAGGGGGTAGTGTTCATTAAAAAATTTGATATATTACTAAACTAGTCTCAAAAAATTAATTGGTGGTGGTCTCGCGGTCATCTGATAACAGGTTTCTCGGCTAAAGTCGCTAAAGATGGGCAAGAGAAAATGAACAGGTATTATTTGCGATAAGTCCTCTTTCATTTATGAATCTTTCTGATCTCATCCTCGGTTTTTTGTTTAACTCGACACTCCGAAATCGTTAGTATAGAACATAATTTGTTGATCGAGATAAACGTCGTACACTGTACAAATCCCAAATTATTTCATTATCGCGTCGATGGAAAGGCTTTTGAAATAAAAAAGAAATACGGGAAACTCCTTACAACCCGAGTTTTGTTATATAAACTATTAACAAACAAGCTCGAAATTTTAAAAATCTAATCCGAACGAATACCTTACTTTAGTTCACTTTTATTCAATTTGTCCAGAAGAAAATTTGGGTTATCATGATTTTGAGAATTCCCGGATATTTCATTTCAGTAGCCATTTCATTCCCTGTCCAATTTTCATTTGAAATTATCAAATCGGGATTGTTCCGTTAAAATTTGAAATGTGCTCATTTTTGGTAGTTCTCTAAAACCGCAAATTTTCAGCTGTTTTATCTGAATTTTTTCTGTCATAATTTGCCCTTGAAATTGAAAAATAACGATTAATTTTTTAGCGACTTACAATTTCATCTTGAATTGGTAACTGAGGAAATTCTCAAGGGGAGGCTGATGTACTTGCGTTTTACGAGCAAAATGATATCAAAGTACCCGGTTTAGACATTATTTTATGATCTTTTTGATCATCGTTACTTGTGACATGTGTGCGAAACTATTTACAAACGTTGTTTAAATATAAAAACTTACCGTCACACCATATTAATCCAAATTACGAGTTTTTTGACAGTGTTTCCAAGTTCAATCATAGATTTTACGGAAGCTTTTTACTCGTAGTTGGCAGTAGTAAAATGAGTTTTTTAGAGGATTCAAAGTTCATGAACACAATTAGTCAAAATTTTGACTAAAAATTGGGCTCAATACCTTCTAACTACATCCTGCGACTTTTTGGTCGGGTAGGTATTTATAAAGAGGTGGCCAGGGAATTTATCGTTATATTATAATTTTGAACATAATTATAAAAAAATGTTTCTTTGATCTCATTTGCGAAAGAACAGCAACTTTATGGAAACAATATCGTTTCGAAAAGCTTAAATAATTTCTGGTTATTTTGAGAAAAAAAGATTTTTTAGTGGGTCTTGAACAGCGCGTAGAAAGCCAGGTTTGTTCTCCAGATTGTTAGTTCGAATCTCAAGAACAAATTTTTGGATATTTTTGAGAATTAATGTTGAACAACCGGTAAATCAGGTTAACCGGAAGCAAAAAATAAATTTTTATGATCGAATAATTTTACATCCAGCAATCATAAATGTTTTATTATTTGGTAAGCTAGAGAATTTGAATGGTGAGAAACAATTTTCGTTCTTTTTTTTAGCAACTTTCCATCCTGCAAAGGGCCTCGAAATTTACAAAAACTGTCGTTTTTCAAGTTTTTTTGCGGCGGAAATCGTATTTTTTCTACATGTTACTAAAAATATTTTCACATTTACATTAAGCAAAAAATGATCGCTGTTTTATTTGATATTCATTTTAATCAGGAGTACAGTTTTAAATTATTTTTGACCTCAGGTTTCCTCGTATCAAGTTTGTAACAGTAAGCAACCAAAACAATTGGTAAGTAATCAGTTTTTCTAGAAATCGTATTATAACATTTTTCTTAATGTTGCAACACTTAGAAAAAATTTCAAGCAAATTTTTGAATTTTTTTCTAATGTTTAATGTCTAATATAACTTAACCCCCACTCTTTCAATGTTATATTACCCACCTCAAAACTGGAGTGTTTTAAAACACACTTGTATTTGCTACCTATGAAAACATGGACTTAAGGTGCGCACCGGGCTTTGCTTAACTAAATAAAACTTATCCAAAATGATAAAAAAAAATTGGGCGCTAGGTCAGAAATCGCTCTTGAAAACTCTATTTTTCGGCTTTAAAAACTTTATAAAAAAGAAAGTTAAATAATTTTTTTTTAATTAAAAACCGCACGATGAAGAACAATTTTGGTTTGTTTGATTGAATAATTAAACCATCGAAATGTGTAGGCGGAAAAAATCTTTGTTTTAAATAATTCAGGTATGGCCAGCGACCACTCTTTGATTTGGCCTTTCTTTTGTAAAATTTTACGGGACCACAATTTGTATTAATGGAATTTCTGCGCACGAACGGCGCTCCTACTCAAAACGTCAATTTAAAATTTGACCGCGCCCATTTCACCATCCCCCCCCCCCATGTGGTGCCGCGTGTGAAATTAATACTGCCAAATTTTTCTATCCAAACTTACCTAATTTCGTAATAATTTGTAGAATATTATTTGTTCCTGCTGTTTAACGTAAAAAACAAAAAATTCATCCCAAATAATGCATTTCCCGGTTTGATGAGAAATTTTTGAAACTCACAAATTCTTCAAGATTAAAAATTAGGGGAACTTTTGTGGGTCTGTCGGATATTCGCACGCCAAATGATACTTTTCCCAAAAATATTTTTTGGTCTCTGTGTTTTCAAACACACGAACTGCAGGTGGGGGTTAACAAGCCTACTGGACTTTAAAATCGAAAATTAGCTTCTTTACTTTTTTAGATTGCCCCTATCATAGCCAGTCGATACACCCCCCTTTTAATGGGAGTTAACGGTCTGATAGAATGTCTTTTCACAGCGCTGTTTATATCTAAAGACCAAGTGTCAAACAACAATAGATTAATACCAAGCGATAAATCTCGACTGTTGATTCGAGCCATTTATTTTTTCGCATACTCCCAACACGCCGGTAAATCGGTTACAAAACCTAAAAATTTCGAAATGTGTGGTGGTCATTTTAATCTGAAGAAATTCAAGATTCGTCAACTCTAGAATTAAAAAAAAACGTTATTTATTAACCAGGGCACGGCATAAAACTTTCTGCAGCCGTGAATTTAATTATTATTAACTCGACTTATTAATAGCTTTAGACATGAATCTGTAACCCAGACTCGATTATGGCGACGCGGTCGCCATACTTATAAATCGAGCCATAGTAGCAAAGTTCATTATCAACATACATTTTTTCATAGCTTAAAATAAATATCAGCCATTTTGCATAACAATTTGAAAACAAAAAAAAAATTTAAACGAATTAAACAGGGCATTTATGAGAATAAGAAAAAAAGTTTCGGACAATTCCTCCAGTTTACAAACACAAAGTGCAATAATAAGATAGGAATTAAACCTTAATTTATATTTGAAACTACCTCATCATGAAACTTCCAATGCATTTTCTATCGCTTCTGTCTAAAAATAATTCTATGTTTTACAAATTATTAGTAAAATGATCTTAAAATTATTTTGGAATGGTTATTTCTCGTGATAGAAGAGAGGAGAGAAAGAGACCCGCCTACGTATCAAACTCTCACTGATTCTTATGTAAAATCAAGTTTTTATCAATTTTTGGGCTATCTTGTAATGGATTAGAAGCCTTAAAAAGTTTAACGATTCTTTTAAGGGTCTTTGAGATAATTCGACGTACTTTCTTGAAAAAAAACATAGTACTGTAATTGAAAAGTTTCTCATTACACGGGTGCACCTTATCCGTACGATGGTCAACCTACCGTAGATTTTTTGGTCGAGACAGAAAACCGCTTATTACCAACGCCTATGTAAGACGTGTACCCTTATCGTAGGTTGTACCCTTATCGTACGATTTTCGGCCGAGCTGAGGCGGTAATGCGGGCGGATAAGCGGTGCAACCAGTGTAACATAAAAATTCACTTTGGGAATGAACTTTAGACGTTTTTGAAGACTTTTTCTCATTTCAACCCAAAGTCCGAATAAAATAGGTGACTAAATAATTAAAAATAAGTTGAAATATGTCACGAGATACATCCTTCATTTTCTTCGAAATAAGATCACGTGACGTGTTTGGAAAATATTATTATGTTCAAAACTCTTAAAATTAGGTGTTATTGGGCCCAAAAATTTTTCGGCGTAATGTTAAATCACTTTTCTTTACTTTAACAAAACCTTATTTCCTAAATTTGAGGTCAACGTGATCGTTTTTGGACTTTGGCTGTAATCGGAAAAAAAGTCTTAAAAACTTCTAAAGAACCTTTTCATTTCTTTTCAAAACTTCTAAAGAACCTTTTTCATTTTTTTTACAAAGTGATTTAAGCATTTTTTGAAAAAAAAACAGTACTATTTTCGCCGACCTTTTTTAATTTCTTGAATATACGGTCACGTGATATCTTTCGGGCTATGGTGTAATGAAAAATGTTCTAGAATTTTTTTCTGATCAACGATGAAAGGTTATTTTGTGATTCAAAAATTTTTTTCCAAAAAATACAGTACTGTAACAAAAATTTTCAAAAAAAAACGCACAAACGCTCATTTTGTTTCAAAAGTTTAATCGATAACTTTATAACTGATCTGTCATTAATGATTAAGCGTCGTAAATGCGATTAATGGTGTTGGGACGCGTCGCCATTAAGTCGAGTCTACGAAGTTAACTTTTGCCTATTTCAGTACTTCTTAAGCTTACATTTCAGAGATAATTTTTAACCTGACAGATTTTTATACCGACTCTTCTTTTTCATTCAGAGCCTCTCAAACTTTGGGTAAGAATTGAAAATTCGAGAATTTCAGAATTTTTTTTGAAAATTTATATTTGTCTAAATTGAACTTTTGTCCATAAGAGCAAGAGCAAATCTATTCTGAAACGCAATATGCTTAATCACCTCTCTGTTTTTATTTTACCAACAATAGGCTAGGAAAGATCTCAGGTTGCGGTCGCTAAATGTGAAAAGGGTTCATTATGTACTCAGATATATATTTGAACCAAAGTTCTTCTTATGTAACAAAAAAACGTCAATAAAATAAATGCCACATCAATCTAAAAGTGATTCATTTTTGTAGCCAGGTAAATGTTTGAACTTGAAAGTGGTTAATTTTGCTAGCCAACAATATTGAACCAGAAAGGTCGTTCATTTTTGTGGCCATAATGTAGATTTCGAACTTAAGACTTGAACTGAAAGATTAACTCGGCTTGAGTGAGAATAATAAAAAGTAGATCAACTCGGCTTTGAGCGAGAATAATCAAAAAGTAGATCAACTCCGGCTTTGAGTGAAAACCATCTTTCTGAGCTATAGATTGTATCTAATTTTGACAGATGATCGAATTTTAATAGTAAAGCAGGTGATAAAATCTAGTGATAAATAAAAGTTCTTCGGGAATTTTCAAACTTAATTAACTTTCCAGAAGTTTTTAGAATCAATTCAACTTATCGAACAGCTTTAATGAGCGACACAATCAGGAATCAATACAGTTATTTTGCAAATGCGCAACTGTAATGACCCATTCATAAAAAACTCACGCACAACCACTATATTAATTGGGCTGCATTGCCTATAAAATAACAAAACTTATTGACTTTTTCCGCGAAGTTGAAAAGAATTTTTTGAGGAGATTACCCGGTGCGATTCTATGCCGGAAAAATTAATTCTGATAACGAATCATCAGCGATTTTAAGTGCTATAAAATCATTTTCAGACACTATTAAACTACTTGGCCTTTTTTCATATTAAAAAATCCTGAAAAGATTTCTTGATAATATGGCCTTCAAAAATCGCATTAAATTTTAAATTCAATGGCTTAAATCATTTCAATGGTCTTTTTATCTTTGCAACCCACAGCTGCCCAATACAGTATGCAGTCTGACTCCATACTGTATGACTTGGGGGTACTCACGGTTTTTTAATTCAGGTTTGGGACATAATAACTGCACCAACCTAGCCTCACGAAGGCACAAATTTCATCTAACTCTGCTCTTATCATAAAAAAACTTCGAGATTTTTCGCGAAATTTTCGATTTTTTCAGATTTTTATCTAAGTACTTTTTTTTGGGAAAAAATACATAAACTCAATTAAATGACAATTTAAAAATAAGTAAAAGTGACGGTAGCAACTTTTTACCTAGTTTAGCAGTAGCTTCAATCTTCGAGAGTACTTTGGTACAATCCGGATACAAAATAAATTTCTAGCACTCCAAAAATTGACTTTGGTTGAAACCTAAAATGCAATTTTCTATTAATAGGAGCAATGTTTAAAAAAAATTTCACTGGAAATTCGAGCAGCACATGTTTCGCACGTTTATATCAAATTTAAAAAAATGTATCGAGTCGTTTTCGAGAAAATTTCGTTTCAGTTTTAGAATTTTCACATCTTTCTTCGGATTTAGAATATAAGGGAATCAAAATTTCAACCTGACGTAAGCAGATTTTTTGTTTTCAGTAGACTATGAGCTTTTCATTTGAATGATACTTTCAACTCATACGACAAACTTTTTTCTAGAATCCCAATGCAAATTGACTTTCCGGACTGAATTAATCCTTGCAATTTTCTATAAATAGGGCAGCGATGTTTAAAAAAGTTTTCCACTAGAAAATTGAGAAGACATATTTCTCCGAAATAATACCAAATTAAAAAAAATTGTATCGAGTCGTTTTTGAAAGAAACTGAGCTACAATTCTAATTCATGAAATTACACGTTTTTTCATTATTCTAGAACAAGTCCGCATCGGAATTTTCGCAAAAATATTTCCGATAACTGTCAAACTAGTAGTATTGGTTATCTCTTACAAAAGTGCTAATCAATTTCCATTAGCCGTTTTCGAGATAAAGACATTGAAGTCAAAAATCAGTGTTCTAGAACTCTATCCCACTTGGTGGCGTGGTGCTCACCAAAACTCTGTTTTTACTTTTGGTTCGGGAGCAAAAGGATAGATCTTCATTAAAGGCTTTCTCGCAATTTCTCTACACTTGCCTTTCGTTTTCTTTCTGAAGCCGATCTACAATCTCCAAAACCGTTGAGTACCCCTTACAGGGGGTAACCGACGGAGGCTGTATCTGAGACTCATAAGTGATAGGAAGCTAAATGATCACTGTGAATTAGATCTTGAAACATGGCAATAAAAATTTCGAAATGTCGAAAAAAAAAAAAAAATTCCAAATATTTCTTAGATCCAGAAATTTGGGTGACTCGTACGGAGGTGTTTCTCGAGACTTCAGAAGTGAAGAAAGCTGATTTAGCTGGGCATTTCTTATTTTTGTTAACGGTTTGCTTTTAAAAACTCTGAAAAAAGATGAATTTCGATAAAAAAAATTCCCGAATGTTTGCATAATAAATGGAATTTTTTCTCAAGTTTTTTTTCAGGTCATTATAACTTTTCTCGTGATCTAGACATTTGGATCTGACTATTTTTNCTGTGGTTGGTCAATAATAAATATCAAACATTTTATTAAAACAAAATGATCCGATTCAGACCAATTGTTTAATTTTAGATTTTTAATTAAATACATGTATGTTTGGTCATTTTGATCTATCTAAAAACTCAATCGGATGAGTGGTTTCTAAATGCCGCAATGTTAATGGTTTGGCCACCCTATTAAGTACTGAGAGGCACTTTGGTTAACCCCCTCACACCCTTTGATTCTGATCTGAAGGCAAAAAAATTTTCGGGGGCCAAAACGGCGCAGAAATAACATCGTCACAGACCGACAATTCTAATACGTCATAGAGTTTGCAATTTCATTTTCAAAAATATTGTTGAAAACTTCATACGATTAGCTGTTCGAAAGATATTTTTTCCTACTACTTTTAGGATTTTCTCCAAAATTTCTTAAAAAATTAATTGTGTGAAAACGATACATAATATCAAAATTCTGAGGAAGCCAGTTTTTAGGAAAGTATTTGAGGATTCTATTGATATAAGTTTATTTTTTCTGCAGTCTCTGTACGAAGATTAATTTTTTCACAAGTGATTTTTATGAAACTCGAAATAATGAAAAAAAAATATTTTTCAAAAAATTGAACGGCAATTTAACCCAAATAAAGCCGACAAAGACAAATCGATCAAGTGTAAAACATAAGGTGGTACTAATTTTGAGTTGTCAGCTGATTAGCAATATTTTTCACATTTTGCTGGATATATTTTGACGCGCGGCGATATGAATAATTGTTTTGTAAGCGATAAAGATATCATATTTCAAATTTGAGACCAGCTATAAATAGCTAGAGTTTCACTTGTAAATTTTTAAGTTATATGTTATTGTAAAAAATGTATGGTTTTCCAAGAAATACAAGGTGAGTGAACCTCTCTTTTCTCTTGCAGTTATACTGAGTTCCACAGACTTCGCAATTTAAAAATGTTATGTGTTATTAACTTCATTCTATCCTTGATCAATCTGTGAAAAAAGTAAATTGATATCTTTTCCAGTTTTCCGTGATAAGCGCTTAAAGTAGTGCCTTCAGATAGGCTTTTGGGTGTGAGGCGAAGTTCTCGTTTCTGGGTGTGAGGAGGTTAAGAAAAGGTTAACTCGTAGACTTTAGACATGAATTGTACAGACTCGATTTATAATTAGTATATATTATACTTATAAATCGAGCCATATTAGCAAAGTTTCATTATCAACACTACATTTTCAGTAGCTTAAAATAATATTCAGCCAATTTGCTATACAATTGAAAAAAGAAAAAAAATTTAAACGAATTTAAAGGCATTTAATGAGGATAAGAAAACGTCGTAAATGCGTCGTAAACTGGCGATTTAAATGGTGTATGGCGACGCGTCACCATAAATCGAGTCTACGAGTTAAGAAAAGGAAATGATTTTTGTCAGATTACGACTGCCTTGAAAATCTTCAAAAGTGTATGATCACATTTTGAGATTTTATTTTTCTAACAGTAGATATAGCCCTTTTATTACTTTATACGTTTATATCGGTTCATTTGACAATCAGAAATATAGAAATAACTCAGTAAATAATGTATCACTTTGAAATTACCATAAAACGAAACCTTGAAGTCTACCTAAAATTTTTAATATTTTGCGAAGTTTGTATTAATGCGAGGCCAAAAATTTTACCTGATGCATTTCTTAGAATTAACAATTCTTGCTACTTCTCTTGCAGCATCTACAACATCTCCTCCATCAACATAGTGATCTCCAATTTCCTTCAAGAAATCAATTTGAGGGCAAAGAGCCACACTTCTACCGTTTGCGCAATCTGAGGATTTATAACCAGTCTGTGAGACAGTAACGATTTGTGTTTCTGGTCCAAGTTCAGTTTTCTGTGAGATAAGGTCCAACTTCATCTGAGCTGAAAGATTACTTCCTTGAATTTTTCCATCAGACAAAATTACAAACATTTTAGACGTCTCAAAGTTCAAAGCTTCAAGTTCTTCTTCAGCATCTGGGTTTCTTTGAGCTTCAAATAGGCTGTTCATGCAAATTCAGATATCGCGATATATTGTATTAATTAAAAAAAGAAAAATTACGTATTGTTCCAAAATTTTTAGAGATCTCGATTTTTTTGTCGAAATTCGATTTCACCCCAATTCTTAAATAGCGTTTTTAAAACGTCAAAATCTTCAAAAATTGGCCAAAAAAAACGATACTATCGATAAAAAGAATTCAAACTTTTTTCGAGTCAGAAAAAGATTATTGTAACTCTAAAACTATAAACCCCAAGAAATATTAACATTCTGAATTTTCATTTGAGCAAAAAAGCTGTCCGATGGACTCTAATTGACCAAATTAGACCACTCTATAATTAAAATTCCAAATCGATTATGTGTGTAAACAGCCTAGCTTCAAACTGCTCCAAAGCCCAGTCGAATGATCGGCTGAAATCAACCCCACCACTGTAAATTGTCCATTCAGAATTTTTTTTGAATTCATTGAAAAATTCACTCATTGAATTTTGAGCCTTTGATGGAGTAGTCCAGTCTGCTAGATCTACAACTTTTTGAATCTCGTTACCGAACAGAGTAACGGCGACTCGAGCAGTATTTCTATCAAAGGTTAAAAACATTTTTATAAAATTCTGAAAATTTCAGAAACAACATTTGAATTTTTTGGTAAAAAAACAGTATATTTATTCAACAGTATTTAAGAAAACTTTAAGAAATTGAATTTTTGGTTTCAAATTTGAGCATTTATTTTAGTTTTTATTCGATAAATATTTGAATTTTTTCAGATTGTTTTTTTTCCGATCATAATCAAAGCATTTTTATAAACAAAAATTCAATTTTTATAGAAGAAAATCAATTTTTTTATTCGATAAAAATTTGAACTTTTTCAAGTTGATTTTTTTTTCAAACCAAATTTGATTTTTTGAGAAAAAATCAGTATTTTTATTCAAGAGTATTCAAACTTTAAGAAATCAAATTTTTTGGTTCAAAAATTTGAGCATTTATTTTCAACAAAATTTGAATTTTTGGAACAAAATCAGTTTTTATTCGATAAAATATTCAAAAATTTTCAGATTGATTTTTTTCGACCATAATTAGACCATTTTTTTAAACAAAATTTTTAAGTTTTTAACCCGTGTGAGCACAGTGCCTATATATATAGGCTCGAGCATACTGAAAATCATCTAAAAACGATAAAAAAGCACTGTACAATTGTCTCGTCCAAATACATCATAAAAAATTTTGCGGCGATTAAAAAAAACAGTTAATTTTTAATTAGCAAATTTTGTTCAAATATTACGGGGAGTTGATTTTTTGAGAGTTTTTTCTTAACTTTTACTCTTAAAAAAAACAAATGCGACCTATTAAGTCAATCAAAATTTGAAAACAGCCAGTTTTTAGGAAAGTGTTTTGTGCATGGTTGACACTAAAAAAAAAGATTAATTGGTTTAAAGGAACATATATTTTTTTTCAGAAGTGATATTTCAAAATTTTCAATTTTAAGTATTTTACGAAAATATTTTAATTATTAAAGAATTAATTTAAGCAATTAAAAATTGTCCACAAAGTCGCTTGATTTATGAGTATATCGACCCAGAAATAATATCAAAAGTGTACTAAACTGCTTTTATATGAAAAAATAACCATTATTTATGAAAAATTGTGATTTTTTCATCAAAATTTTAGACCTATTTATAAATAATTTTTGATTGATCATATATAGATCAAATCGAAAAAAACGATGACGTTGATCAGATCCTTGTGCATCGATTCCGATAGCAAAATAATTTGTGAACACCACTGTGAGCTTGCATCACGTGATATGCTATACCTTGCTCTTATTAGTAAATTTTCTTAAACTAAAAATCAAAATTCTACAATATCAAATTTTGGATGCAAAAAGATATCGTTTGAACTTCTTTATGCAAAAAAAATTGAAACTCCAACTACCTTCGGCTTTCTGTAATCAGCATTGAAAAAATCCCTATATATAGGCTCTGGTGCCTTGGCGGAACTTTTTTTTCTGTGCTCACAGGGGTTAATTGATCTTTTTTTCCAACAAAAAAAAATTTTTTTTGAGAAAATCAGTTTTTTATCTTATAAAAAATCAAAAAAATTTCAAAATTTTTTTAACAAGATTTTTTTTTTATTCAAAAGATATTTTAAGTTATAAAAAATCTTTTGATTGAACTTTTTCGTATTTTTCAAAATTTTAGAAATTTAAACTTTATATTGAAAGCTATAATATATTTTCAACTTCACCTTTCTGCTCCAAGGTTTTGAGCAGTTTTCATCTCATTGAGAAGTTTATCAACAAAACTTTGCATTTTGTCCCATTTTTCCTGTGTACATGAAGTCATATCTAAAGCAATAGCAATATCGGCTCCACAAATTTCATTCACTGAATCTGGCATGCATTGAATTTCACATTTGCAAGTAGCTTGGATCAGGGTTGTCAAAAGAATGGCTTTTGTGTGTATTTTCCATCTCCCTTTTGCGTAGGTTTAAGCAAAATATAGGCGAAAATGGGGAAAGAAAATCCGGTCGGGATGATCCTTTAACAACCCTGGCTTGGACATATCCACCGCCGGGGCTAGCTTGCCAGTCTGCTGGGTCACCGGCTGTTCCAGCTAGTTGTGCACTGTAATCCGATTTTGGGCTGTACGATTCGGTATAGTAACTGTTTGGGCGGTAGGCAGTAGCCAAACCGAGGCTGAGGCCAAGGTTATATCTAGAAACATTAAGTTTAGACTTTGAAATATTTTAGTAAACAAATTTTGTTAACCTCCTCACATCCAACGCCCATTAAAGTGCTTAACATTTCTTCACATCCAAACAGCGTAGAAGTAATATTTCCACAGACTTTCGATTCAAATGTGTCATAGAATTAGCACTTTTGTTTTCAAATATGGTATTTAAACTTTTATACGCCAAGCCGGTCAAAATATATACCTAGTATTTTTCCTAATTTTTTCTTGGATTTTCGCCAAAATTTTGTAAAACAATTTAAGTGTTAACTCGTAGAGTCACTTTAAGCCAACTAGTTGACAGAGTCCGGTCTTTGTTTATTATTTAACTCCAGAAATATTTCCAGAAAATATTAATTTTAGGCGACTCTACGAGTTAATACGGTACATTATATCAAAATTATGAAGAAGCCATTTGTATGTCTTATAAAATCAATTAATCCTTGATATCAGAAATAAATAAGAAATAAATAAATTGATATTATTTCCAGTTTTTCCGTAATAAGCGCTCAAAGTAGCGACCAAAAATGGGCTTAAGGTGTGAGGGGATGTTCTGGTTTTTGGCTGTGAGGAAGTTAAAAAATTATTGAAAATATTTTTTTTTTCAATTTTCAAGTGCTTTCAACTGAGTAACTCAGTTGATATTGAAATTTAATTATTTAATTTGCGTTTTGTGTTCCTTGCGAAATAAGATTTCAAATTTAAGCATTATTTCACTCCATATTCGATATAATACCAGTGCGCTGTTCATAACTTGCACTCACACTTTGGCTGCACCAGTCATATTATATGAGTTATATATTAAGGGGGAGTTATATTAAGGGGGTAGTGTTCATTAAAAAATTTGATATATTACTAAACTAGTCTCAAAAAATTAATTGGTGGTGGTCTCGCGGTCATCTGATAACAGGTTCTCCGGCTAAAGGTCGCTAAAGATGGGCAAGAGAAAATGAACAGGTATTATTTGCGATAAGTCCTCTTTCATTTATGATATCTTTCTGATCTCATCCTCGGTTTTTGTTTAACTCGTACACTCCGAAATCGTTAAGTATAGAACATAATTTGTTGATCGAGATAAACGTCGTACACTGTACAAATCCCAAATTTAGTTTCATTATCGCGTCGATGGAAAGGCTTTTGAAATAAAAAGAAATACGGGAAACTCCTTACAACCCAAGTTTTGTTATATAAACTTATTAACAAACAAGCTCGAAATTTTAAAAATCTAATCCGAACGATACCTTACTTTTAGTTCACTTTTATTCAATTTGTCCCAGAAGAAAATTTGGGTTATCATGATTTTGAGAATTCCGGATATTTCATTTCAGTAGCCATTTCATTCCCTGTCCCATTTTCATTTGAAATTATCAAATCCGGGATTGTTCCCGTTAAAATTTGAAATGTGCTCATTTTTTGGTAGTTCTCTAAAACCGCAAATTTTCAGCTGTTTTATCTGAATTTTTTCTGTCATAATTTGCCCTTGAAAATTGAAAAATAACGATTAAATTTTTTAGCGACTTACAATTTCATCTTGAATTGGTAACTGAGGAAAATTCTCAAGGGGGAGGCTGATGTACTTGCGTTTTACGAGCAAAATGATATCAAAGTACCCGGTTTAGACATTATTTTATGATCTTTTTGATCATCGTTACTTGTGACATGTGTGCGAAACTATTTACAAACGTTGTTTAAATATAAAAAACTTACCGTACAACAACCATTAATTATCCAAAAATACCGAGTTTTTTGACAGGTTCGCAAGTTCATAGATTTTACGGGAAGCTTTTACTCGTAGTTGGCAGTAGTAAAATGAGTTTTTTAGAGGATTCAAAGTTCATGAAACAGCAATTAGTCAAAAATTTTGACTAAAAATTGGCTCACTACCTTTAACTAGCATCTGCGACATTTTTGGTCGGGTCAGGTATTTATAAAGAGGTGGCCAGGGAATTATATCGTTATATTATAATTTATTGAACATAATTTATTAAAAATGTTTCTTTGATCTCAATTTGCGAAAGAACAGCAACTTATTGGAACAATATCGGTTTCGAAAAGCTTAAATAATTTCTGGTTATTTTTGAGAAAACAAAAGATTTTTTAGTGGTCTTGAACTAGCGCTAGAAAGCAGGTTGTTCTCCAGATTGTTAGTTCGTAATCTCAAGAACAAAATTTTTGGATAATTTTGAGAATTATATGTTGAACCAACCGGTAAATCAGGTTAACCGGAAGCAAAAATAAATTTTTAATGATCGAATAATTTTTACATCCAGCATCATAAATGTTTTATTATTTGGCATAAGCTAGAGAATTTGAATGTGAGAAACATTTTCGTTTTTTTTTTTACAAATTTCATCTTGAAAGGGCCTCGAAATTGACAACAACTGTCGTTTTTCAAAGTTTTTGCCGCGGAAAATCGTATTTTTTCTACATGTTACTTAAAAAAATATTTTCACATTTACAATAACGCAAAAAATGATCGCTGTTTTATTTTGATATTCATTTTTTAACTCAGGAGTACAGTTTAAATTATTTTTTGACCTCAAGGTCATCGTATCAAGTTGTAAGTAGCACCAAAAAAATTGTAAGTATCAGTTTTCTAGAAATGGTATTATAAACATTTTCTCATGTTCAACACTTAGAAAAAATTTCACAAATTTTTGAATTTTTTTTCTAATGTTTATGTCTAATATAACTTAACCCCCACCTCTTTTCAATGTTATATTACCCACCTGCAACTGAGCGTTTTAAAACACACTTGTATTTGCTACCTATGAAACATGACTTAAGGTGCGCACCGGGACTTTCTTAACTAAATAAAATTATCCAAATGATAAAAAAAAATTGGGCCCCCTAGTGGTCAGAAAATCGCTCTTGAAAACTCTATTTTCTGGCTTTAAACTTTATAAAAAATAAATAAATAATGTTTTTTTTAATTAAAAACCGCACGAGCGTGACCGCAACAAAATTTGGGTTTAGACAAAATTAATAATTTTTGAATAAGTTTGAAGAAACAATTTTGGTTGTTTGATTGAAAAATTAAACCATCGAAAATGCGTAGGCGGAAAAAATTTTGTTTATAAAAATTAATTCAGGTATGGCCAGCGACCACTTTTGATTTGCCTTTCTTTTGTAAAATTTTACGGGCCACAATTTGTACTTAATGGAATTTCTTGCGCACGACGCGCTCCTGCTCAAAACGTCAATTTAAATTTTGACCGCCAATTTCACCACCATGTGGTGCCGCGTGTGAAAATTAATACTGCCAAAATTTTTCTCTCCAAAACTTAACCTTATTTGTATATTTGTAGAATATTATGTTGTTCCTGCTGTTTTAACTGCAAAAAACAAAAAATTGCATCCAAATAATGCATTTCCGGTTTGATGAGAAATTTTTGAAACTCACCAAAATTCTTGAAATTAAAAATAAGGGGAACTTTCGAGGGTCTGTTCCGATATTCCGCCGGCCAAAATGATACTTTCCCAAAATATTTTTGGTCTCTGTGTTTTAAAACACAGAAATGCAGGTGGGGGTTAACAAGCCTACTGGACTTCTAAAATCGAAAAATTAGCTCTCTTTCACTTTTAGATTGCCCAATATAGCCAGTCGATACAACCCCCCTTTTAAGGGGGTAACGGTCTGATAGAATGTCTTTTCACAGGCTGTTTATATTAAAACCAAGTGTCAAACAAACAATAGATTAATTACAAGCGATAAAATCTCGACTGTTGATTCGAAGACCATTTATTTTTTCGAATACTCCCAACCACCCGGTAAATCGGTTACAAAACCTAAAAATTCGAAATGTGTGTGGTCATTTTAATCTCAAGAAATTAAAAGAATTCGAACTCTAGAAATTAAAAAAAAACGTTATATTAACCAGGGCACGCGTAAAACTTTCTGCGCCGTGAATTATTATTATTAACTCAACTTATACTAGACTTTAGACATGAATCTGTATACCCAGACTCGATTATGGCGACGCGTCGCCATACTTATAAATCGAGCCATAGTAGCAAAGTTTCATATCAACATACATTTTTCAATAGCTTAAAATAATATTCAGCCAATTTTGCTATACAATTGAAAAAACAAAAAAAAATTTAAACGAATTAAAAGGCATTTAATGAGAATAAGAAAACAAAAAGTTTCGAAAATTACCTCCAGTTACACACAAAAGTGCAATAATAAGATAGAATTAAACCTTAATTTATATTTGAAACTACCTTATATGAAACTTCAAATGATTTTCTATCGCTCTGTCTAAAAATAATTATATGTTTTTACAAAATTATTTAGTAAAATGAATCTTAAATTATTTTGGAATGTTATTTCTCGTGATAAGAAAGAGAGAGAGAAAGAGACACGCCTACGTATAAACCTCTCACTGATTCTTATGTAATCAGTATTTCAATTTTTGGGCTATCTTGTAATGGATTAGAAGCCTTAAAAAGTTTTAACGATTCTTTTAAGGGGTCTTGAAAAGGAAATGAATTTTATTTTTTTTTTTTTTTTTTTTTTTTTTTTTTTTTTTTTTTTTTTTTTTTTTTTTTTTTTTTTTTTTTTTTTTTTTTTTTTTTTTTTTTTTTTTTTTTTTTTTTTTTTTTTTTTTTTTCTTTTTGTCAGATTACGATGCCTTGAAAATTCTTCAAAAGGTATGATCACATTTTGAGATTTGTTCATTTTTCTAACAGTAGATATAGCCCTTTTAAGGGCCCTTTATTACTTTATAGTTATATCGTTCATTTGACAATCAGATATGAAATAATCAGTAAATAATGTATCACTTTTGACATTACCAAAAAGACGAAACCTTGAAGTGACATTTTAAGGGGGGGTCAACTTTACTCTAGCTAGACATAATCAAAACAATCAAAAATGTATTTAGGCACAGTTTTTTAATGCAAATTCATACACTCCGTAGATTCTTAATCGAAAACACCTAAAATTTTTAATATTTTGCGAAGTTTTGTATTAACTGCGCAGGCCAAAATTTTAACCGATGCATTTCTTAGAAATTAAACACATTCTTGCTACTTCTCTTGCAGCATCTACAAATCTCCTCCATCACATAGTGATCTCCATTTCCTTCCAAGAACACAATTGAGGGCAAGGCCACACTTACTCGTTTGCGCATATCTGAGGATTTATAACAGTCTGTGAGACAGTAACGATTTGCTGTTTCTGGTCAAGTTCAGTTTTCTGTGAGATAAGGTCCACTTCAATACTGAGCTGAAAGATTTACTTCCTTGAATTTTTCCATCAGACAAATTCAAACATTTTAGAGCGTCTCAAAGTTCAAAGCTTTCAAGTTCCTTCTTCAGCATCTGGTTTCTTTGAGCTTCAAATAGGCTGTTCATGCCAAATGTCAGATATCGCGATATATTGTATTAATTAAAAAAAGAAAAACTTACGTATTGTTCCAGAAATTTTTAGAGATCTCGATTTTTTGTCGAAATTCGATTCACCCCAATTCTCTAATAGCGTTTTAAAAACGTTCAAACTTCAAAAATTGGGCCAAAAAAACGATACTATTCGATAAAAAGAATTCAAACTTTTTCGAGTCAGAAAAGATTATTGTAACTCTAAGAAACTATAAACCCCAAGAATTATTAACATTCTGATTTTCATTTGACACAAAAAAGCTGTCCGATGGACTCTAATTGACCAAATTAGACCACCTCTAAATTTAAAATTCCAAATCGATTATGTTGTAAACAGCTAGCTTCAAAACTGCTCCAAAGCCCAGTCGAATGATGGCTGAAATCACAGCCCACCACTGTAATTGTCCATTCAGACATTTTTTTGAATTCATTGAAAAATTCACTCATTGAATTTTAGCTTTGATGGAGTAGTCCAGTCTGCTAGATCTACAACTTTTGAATCTCGTTACCGAACAGAGTAACGGCGACTCGAGCAGTATTTCTATCAAAGGTTAAAAACATTTTATAAAATTCGAAAATTTCAGAACAACATTTGAATTTTTTGAGTAAAAAAAGTATATTTATTCAAACAGTATTTAAGAAAACTTTAAGAAATTGAATTTTTGGTTTCAAATTTGAGCAATTTATTTTAGTTTTTATTCGATAAAATATTTGAAATTTTTTCAGATTGTTTTTTTCCGATCATAATCAAGCATTTTTATAAACAAAAATTCAATTTTTATAGAAGAAAATCAATTTTTTATTCGACTAAAAATTTGAACTTTTTCAAGTTGATTTGTTTTTTCAAACAAATTTTGATTTTTTTGAAGAAAAATCCAGTATTTTATCAAGAGTATTCAAACTTTAATGAAATCAAATTTTTTGTTTCAAAAATTTGAGCATTTATTTTCAATCAAAATTTGAATTTTCGAAAAAATCAGTTTTTATCCGATAAAATATTCAAAATTTTTTCAGATTGATTTTTTTCGACCAATAATTAGGACCATTTTTTAAACAAAATTTTAAGTTTTTTAACCGTGTAGCACAGTGCCTATATTATATAGCTCGAGCATACTGAAAATCATCTAAAAAGATAAAAAAAGGCACTTACAATTGGTTCGTCAAATAAACATAAAATTTGGGCGATTAAAAAAAACGAGTTATTTTTTAATTAGCAATTTTGTTCAAATTTACGGGAGGTTTGATTTTTTGAGATTTTTTTTCTTAACTTTTACTCTTAAAAAAACAAATGCGGACTCAATTAGTCAATCCAAAATTGAAAACAGCCAGTTTTTGATAGTGACATAGTGTTTGTGGCATGGTTGCACTAAAAAAAAAAGATTAATTGGTTTATAAAGGAAACAGATATTCTTTTTTTCAGAAGTTGATATTTCAAAATTTTCAAAATTTTAAGTAATTTTTACGAAAAATATTTTAATTTATTAAAAATTAATTTAAGCAATAAAAATTGTCCACAAGAGTCGCTTTGATTTATGAGTATATCGACCCAGAAATAAATATCAAAGTTGTACTAACTGCTTTTATATGAAAAAATAACCCATTTTTATGAAAATTGTGATTTTTTCATCAAAATTTTCTATGACCTATTTTAAATAATATTTTGGATTGTCTATATAGATAATCGAAAAAAACGACGACGTTGATCAGATCCTTGTGCATCGATTCCGATAGCAAAATCAATTTGTGAACACCACTGTGAGCTTGCTAATGACGTGAATATGCTATACCTTGCTCTTATTAGTAAATTTTCTAAACTAAAAATCAAAATTCTACAATATCAAATTTTGATGCAAAAAGATTACTCGTTTGAACTTCTTTATGCAAAAAAAATTGAAACTCCAACTACTCGCTTCTGTAATCAGCATTGGAAAAATCCTATATATAGCTCTGGGCCTTGGCGGAACTTTTTTTCTGTGCTCACAGGGGTTAATTGATCTTTTTTTTCCAACAAAAAATTTTTTTTTGAGAAAATCAGTTTTTTCATCTTATAAAAAAATCAAAAATTCAAAATTTGAAGATTTTTTTTAACAAGATTTTTTTTTATTTCAAAAATGAATTTTAAGTTATAAAATCTTTTGATTGACTTTTCGTATTTTATCCAAATTTTTAGAATTTAAACTTATATTGAAGACTATAAATATATTTTCAACTTCACCATTTCTTGCTCCAAGGTTTTGAGCAGTTTTCATCTCATTGAGAAGTTTATCAACAAAGAACTTTGCATTGTTGTCCCATTTTTCCTGTGGTACACTGAGTCATATCTAAAGCAATACGCAATATCGGCTCCACAAATTTCATTCCACTGAACTCTGGCATTGCATTGAATTTCACATTTGCAAGTAGCTTGGTCAGGGTTGTCAAAAGAATGGCTTTTTGTGTTATTTTTCCATCTGTCCCTTTTGGTAGGTCTTAAGCAAATATAGGCGAAAATGGGATAGAAATCCGGGTCGGATGAATCCTTTAACAACCCTGAGCTGACATTCCACCGCCGGGGCTAACTTGCCAGTCTGGCTGGGTCACGGCTGTTACCAGCGTAGTTGTGCACTTAATCGATTTGAGGCTGCTACGATTCGGTATAGTAAATGTTTGGGCGGTAGGCAGGTTAGCCAAACGAGGCTGAGGCCAAGGTTATATCTTAGAAACATAAAGTTTAGACTTTGAAATTTTAGTAACAAAATTTTGTTAACCTCCTCACATCCACACGCCCATTAAAGTGCGTTAACATTTCTTTCGCATCAAACAGCGTAGAAGTAATATCGCACAGACTTTCGAATTCAAATGTGTCATAGATTATGCACTTTTGTTTTCAGAATATGTATTTAAAACTTTTATAACGCCAAGCCGGTCAAAATATACCTAGTAATTTTTTCTAATTTTTTCTTGGATTTTTCGCTAAATTTGGTTAAAACAATTTTAAGTGTTAACTCGTAGAGTCACTTTAAAGCCAATATTACAAGTCCGGTTACTTTGTTTATTATTTAACTCCAGAAATTTTCCAGAAAATATTAATCTTTAGGCGACTCTACGAGTTAATACGGACATTATATCAAATTATGAAGAAGCCATTTGTATGTCTTATAAAAGTCAATTAATCCTTGATATCAGAAATAAATAAGAAATAACTACAATTTGATATTATTTCCCGTTTTGTGTCCGTAATAAGCGCTCAAAGTTAGCGACCAAAAATGGCTTAAGGTTGTGAGGGATGTTCTGGTTTTTGGCTGTGAGAACGTTAAAAAAATTATTGGAAAATATATATTTTTTTTTTTCAATTTTCAAGCTGCTTTCAACTGAGTAACTCAGTTTGATATTGAAATTTAATTATTTAATTTGCGTTCTTGTGTTCTTGCGAAATAAGCATTTTCAATTTAGCATTATTTCACTCCATATATTGATATAATACCAGTGCGCTTTTCATAACTTGCACTCACACTTTGGCTGCACCAGTCAATTAGTATGATTTATAATATTAAGGGGGAGTTATATTAAGGGGGTAGTGTTCATTAAAAATTTGATATATTACTAAACTAGTTCTCAAAAAGATTCAAGTTGGTGGTGGTCTCGCGTCATCTGATAACAGGTTCTCTCGGCTAAAGGTCGCTAAAGATGGGCAAGAGAAAATGAACAGGTATTATTTGCGATAAAGTCCTCTTTCAATTTAGGAATCTCTTTTGATCTCCATTCCTCGGTTCTTTTTGTTTAACTCGCACACTCCGAAATCGTTTAGTAGAGAACATAATTGTTGATCGAGATAACGTCTTAACACTGTAAAATCCCAAATTATTTTCATTATCGTACCCCCGTCGATGGAAAGGCTTTTGAAATAAAAAGAAATACGGAAACTCCTTACAACCCAGAGTTTTGTTATATAACTATTACAAACAAGCTCGAAATTTTAAAAATTAATCGAACGAATACCTTTACTTTTAGTTCACTTTTATTCAATTTGTTCCAGAAGAAATTTGGGTTATCAATCGATTTTTTGAGAATTCCCGGAGATTTCATTTCAGTAGCCATTTCATGTCCCTGTCCAAATTTCATGTGTGAAAATTATCAAATCCGGGATTGTTCCCGTTTACAAATTTGAAATGTGCTCATTTTTTGGTAGTTCTCTAAAACCGCAAATTTTCAGGGCTGTTTTATACTGAATTTTTTTCTGTCATAATTTGCCCTTGAAAATTTGAAAAAAAATAACGGATTAAATTTTTTAGCGACTTACAATTTTTCATCTTGAATCTTGGTAACTGAGGAAATCCTCAGGGGAGGCTGATGTACTTGCGTTTTACGAGCAAAATGATATCAAAGTACCCGGTTAGACATTATTTTATTGATCTTTTTGATCATCGTTAACTTGTGCATGTGTGCGAAACTATTACAACACGTTGTTTAATATAAAACTACGTACACAACCATTATTATCCAAAATTACGAGTTTTTTGACAGTGTTCGCAAGCTTCAATCATAGATTTTACGGAAGCTTTTACTCCGTAGTTGGCAAGTAGTAAAATGAGTTTTTTAAGGATTCAAAGTTCATGAAACAGCATTAGTCAAAAAATTTTGACTTAAAATTGGGCTCACTACCTTGAAACTAGCATCCTGCGACATTTTTGGTCGGGTTCAGGTATTTATAAAGAGGTGGCCAGGAATTCTATCGTTATATTATAATTTTGAACATAATTTATTAAAAAATGTTGCGATTAAATGGTGTATGGCGACGCGTCGCCATAAGTCGAGTCTACGAGTTAACTTTTGCCTATTCGTACTTTCTAAGTTACATTTCAGAGATAATTTTTAACCTGACAGATTTTTTATACCGACTCTCATTTTTCAGAGCCTCTCAAACTTTGGGTAAGAATTGAAAGTTCCGAGAAATTTTCAGAATTTTTTTTGAAAATTTATATTTGTCTAATTGAATTTTGTCAATTAAGAGCTAGAGAGCAATCTATTCTGAAACGCAATATGCTATCTTCTGAGGCTCGATTACTTAGGTTTGCGAAAAATGCACCTTTTCATAATTCAAAAATGTAATTTCGCAAAATATTGTAAACTGATCTCGCGCGTAAAATAAATCAACTTTCGAATTCTGTGCACTCCTTTCTCATACCTGATAATGGCTGTTTAGCCGAAACGTCAAATAAAAACTATCTTTGATAGAAAAAATATAATATGCTATCACCTCTCTGTTTTTAATTTTACCACAATAGGTACGAGATCTCAGGTGCGGTCGCTAAATTGTGAAAAAGTGGTTCATTATGTACTCAGATATATATTTGAACCAAAAAGTGATTCATTTTGTAGCCAGGTAAATGTTTGAACTTAAAAGTGGTTAATTTTGTAGCCAAACATATATTTGAACCAGAAAGTGGTTCATTTTTTGGCCAAATGTAGATTTGAACTTAAGATTGAACTGAAAGATTAACTCGGCTTGAGCGAGAATAATAAAAAGTAGATCAACTCGGCTTGAGTGAAAACCATTTCTGAGCTATAGATTGTATCTAATTTTGACAGATGATCGAATTTTAATAGTAAAGCAGGTGATAAAAGTCTAGTCCGAAATAAAACATAAAAGTTCTTCGGAAGTTTTCAAATTAATTAACTTTCCAGAAGTTTTTAGATCAATTAACTTATGAACAGCTTTAATGAGCGACAACATCTCAGGAACAATACAGTTATTTTGCATAAATGCGCAACTGTATGACCACATTCATAATAAAACTCACGCACAACCACTATATTAATTGCCGCATTGCCTAATAAAACTAAACAAACTTATTGAACTTTTTTTCGCGAAGTTGAAGAAATTTTTGAGGAGATTACCGGTGCCGATTTTCTTATGCCGGAAAAAATTAATTCTGATAACGAATCAGCGATTTTAAGTGCTATAAAACTTCATTTTCCAGACACTATTGAAACTACTTGCCTTTTTCATATTAAAAAATCCTGAAAAGATTTCTTGATAATATTGGCCTTAAAAATCGCATTAAAATTTTAAAATTATGCATTAAAACCATTTATGGTCTTTTATTTTGCAACCAAGCTTGTCCAATACAGTATGAGTCTGACTCATACTGTATGACTTAAGGGGGTACTCAACGGTTTTTTAATTCAGGTTTGGGACATAATAACTGCACCAAATA
>SCLH01001036.1:20656-39673 GCA_004367855.1 Oikopleura vanhoeffeni | reverse complement strand
AGGCCCCTATGATATTCCAGTGTCGATATTCAAAAAAGTGCTCTTTACACCATCAGGTGGTGTCGGATGTCAAAATAAATCATGCCAAAAATTTTCTCTTGAAAAGTTACTCCAAATAAGTACGATTTTAGGCCCCTATGATATTCCAGTGTCGATATTCAAAAAAGTGCTCTTTACGACACCGGGTGGTGTCCGGTGTCAAAACACAAATAGCCCAAAAATTTTTTTTTCGAAAGTCACCCTTTTAAGTTTAAAATTATGTTTAGATTATGATTAGTTCTCTCAAAACCGCCAATTACCGGTGTTTTCCGCGGATTACCGGTTAACTGGTCGAGGTCAAAAATCGAAAAAAATTTCTGCGGTTAAAATTTGCTTGGCTACCGGATACAAAAAAACGTTTCCGGATATCTCTTACCGTTTTGTCTACAGGGGGTGGGTCACCTTAAAAAAAAGCTACCTAAGTATTCTAATTTGCATTATTTTCAAATTTCACCTCTATTAGAGTTGTGTTGTTGGTTGACCACATTGAAGTGAATGTTTGATGATATCATTCTATTTTATCAGAGCGCTATTGTAACTTGACCCCTTTATAGTCATTTCGTAATTTAACGAACGACACATTTTGAAAATTTGACCATATTGGAGTAATTTTGTTGTAAAATAACGAAATTACTATAAAGTGGTCAAATTACAAAATGACTCCTACGGAATCGAATTACTAAATGACTAGAAATTAATACATCACTGTGATATACTCCATTAAAAAATTACTTCAATATGGTAAATTAGAAAATACTTCAAATGAGATTAAATTACGGTTATGCGGTCAAATTGCAAAATCAGGGACTTTGTAGTTTGACCCGATTAGATTTATTTTTAAACATAAATAGCAAATGTGAGAAAGAATACACTGATTGGCAATCCAGTTGCGAAAAGTGGAAAAAAGAACATGTAAACCACCCTAATAAAAGTTTGTTCGAAAAGTATAATTCGCAGTGGAAAGAAATGGATAAAAAGCTCAAGGCGGGTCATCAAGCTCAAGATGAAAAAATTCAACAATTAGAAAATGAAATATTTGCGCGAGAAACAGCTCCACCTAGTCCTCCAAGTTTTGTTAAGGAGGCTGAATTACACTCCCAGGAACTGTTTTTAGAATTTATTTCGAGTAGATAAACAGGAATTAAGTAATTCGGATTTAACTAGATTAAGGCAGTAACCGACGCCATTTAGTGATTTTCAAACGTCTGTCAGGAGCTGAATAAAATTCCAGTGATTTTCTCGTTGTGACACTTACGTAATATTTGTCTGAATTTTTCAAAAAAAGTAACCGGAAGTTTTTTGTATGATCGTACCGTCGTACTACCGGTCCAAAAATTCAATTTTGGCCGTTTTTCATAAAGAAATGATTTTTCGAGGTGACATCAGAATTTTTCACTTTTTTGTGTAGTATGCTAAATTCGAAAACTCCGGAACTAAATGAAGCCAGAAATTTGAAATTTTGTCTAATTCAATTTTTTTTTCAATAAAAAACGTCTCAAAATGGGTGTTTTTGANGGTACGGAACTCCATCTCAAAAACGCTTACTATCTCTACAGCGCGTGTTCGAATCCCACTGATGTTGTCTTAGTGATTGCTTGAGTGATTACACACCAATAAAATTTAGCGGTTCCATTATCAAGACCCTTGCCTATAATCATATTCAATATAATCACTAAGACAACATTAGTGGGATTCGAACACGCGCTACAGAGATAGTAAGCGTTTTTGAGATGGAGTTCCGTTCCGAAAAGGATATATGATCAATCAAAAATTATTTTTAAATTGGTCTAAAATTGATGAAAAAATCACAATTTTTTATAAAAAATGGTTATTTTTCCCTATAAAAGCAGATTAGTATACTTCTGATATTATTTCTGGGTCGATATACTAATCAAGTGACTCTGTGGACAATTTTTAATTGCTTAAATTAATTTTTTAATATTTAAAATATTTTCGTTAAATACTTAAAATTGAAAATTTTGAAATATCACTTCTGAAAAAAATATCTGTTGATGTATACCAATTAATCTTTGTTTTGAGTGTCAACCATGCACAAAACACTTTCCTAAAAACTGACTATTTTCAAATTTTGATTGCCTTAAAATAGATCGCATTTTTTTTTAATCTCAAAAATCTAAAAAAATCAACCCCCCGTGATATTTGAACAACATTTGCTAGAAAAAAATAAAATATTTTTTTGGAATCGCCGCAAAATTTTTTATGATGTATTTGGACGAGACAATTCTACAGTGCTTTTTTGCCGTTTTTAGATGATTTTAAGTATGCTCAAGCCTATATATAAGCTCTGTGCTCACACGGGTTAAGATCGATTTATATTTGAAAAATATGATCATTTGATAAATATCATAAAAATTGATTCATAGACGAAGGATGTGAAAACTTTTATATATTTTATTTTTTTCGATTTTCTAGAGGGCGTTGACATCATTCAGGTCAGAAAAAAAAATTCAAGTCATTTATTAATTGTAACCTTTTTCTGGATTCATGGTAAAATGAAGTCTTTACTATTATTAGTTTATTAGGGATTCGTATTAAAAGGGTAGAAATTGCCTCTGCCACCCCTCAAAAGGTAAATAAAGGGCTTATCGTCGTCCCTTTTTATAATTTCCGATTTTTGCGGATTTTGAGTGATTTTTCAAAAAAAACGCAAATTTCCTCATTTTTGAACCTTCATCGATCTCTACCATGACAATTTCACCTCTCAAAGACGCTAAATGGTCAGGAATGATATAAAAGTTACTTATTATCTCTATGAAAGATTATTTCTGTATTTCTGATCTTCAAAAATAAACTCATAAACGTGCTTGTGCGATAAAAAACATTTAAAAAATATAAAAGAAAGAGCTGAAATATTCACAGGATTTTTCAAAATGGGTGGATTTTTTTTGCATCTGTACGGTGCAGTCTGTCATTTTCACAAAAAAAATGGGTTTTCAGCTTTTTAATTAAATTTTTAAAACAACTTTGTGGTATAATTAGCTTGAAATTACCTTGTTTATGTCTAAATAATGATTTTGATATGATAACGGGCTTACTGAGATTGGAACCCACGAACTTTCGGTTTTAACATCAATTACTGGTAAACCAGTTGACTCGAAAAACAATTTCTGCTTGAAAAATTTAGTTAGGTGCTTAATCCAAAAAAAGTTTGTCGGTATCTTTTATGGTCTTCGCATAATGATGCAGACAAGGGTGGTATCTTTTGTCATTTTTTCACTTTTATTTTTCTACCATAATTTATATCGTTTTCAACCAAAAGTTGTATTTCTCCGATAACTTATTTTGAAAATAAAATCACTTATGGCTATGAAGTGGTTCTTAGTTTCACAAATCTATCATTCAGAGAATATCCTGAAATTGAATCCGAGTCAGAAGTTGTGCGCTATAAAAAACTTCTCAAGCACGAGATGGATACTTATGATAGCCTCCGAAAATCGAAACATGTCCATACGTATGAGAAGTTCACTAAACACGAAAAAGAAATGCGGAAATTAGAAATGGGGTCTGCAGAATATCTTAAAATGTATCGTAAAGTACTTGATGATTACCGCATAGAGTGTGGAAGAGGATATCTCAAGTATAAAAGAGAATTAATTGAATGCAAAACAAGGAACAATTGGTTTGACAGCAAATATATTTTTTTGGCAGATTTTTTGATTATTTATAGTAGAAACATTTGTTTAAACGGTGTTTTGCTGTATTTTGCAAAGGAGCTCAAAAATAAATCTGCTATTATTGGTGCCATTTTAATCTGGGGGTGTTTATTGGCCAATGAAATTTGGCTCATTTAGTCGAAACATGCGTACGGGTATGAAATAATCCTAAGTTGGTATTGACACACTTAAAAATAAATCTAGTGCTATAAATTATAGCCTATAATTACCACATACTGGTTTCTCATAATTTTTGCGGGGAAAATCAATGATGGTCTGTGTATATTTAGAAAATATTAAGAATTTAGAAAAATAAATATTCAAACGCTAGATTGCTTTTGATGGTCTTTTTTTAATTTTCACTAGGCTCGATTTGAAAAATTATGAAATTTGAATTTTATTTTTCTCAAGGTCGTAAATAATTGCTGGAAGCATTTTTGAAATATCTGCGGTCGTTTCATTACAAGCACATTTAATGTTTATTCCTATAAATTGATCAATAAAATCAAATGTTATGATTTGATATTACCAAAAAAAAAATCGAAATTTATTTTTCGTTTTTTTTTTATAATTTTGAAGAAGTAAACTGACTTCGGTAAAATCAGAAAAATTTAATGTTAATATTTGGTATGGACCAAAAGATAAGTTGGATACTCTAACCAATTATGAATACAAAATCAGTTCGCCCTGGATGCGTAGCAATTAGTCGTCGAATTAGGAAATTTGGACGATTCGAGAGCCTTAATTGTTATAAAAAAAGGTTCTTAGGTTATTTATTTCGGTAAATTCGTCATAATTATTTTTCGGCACAAAAATTTTTTATAGAAAATTCATTTTTGGACTTTCGGTTTCGGCGCGCAAATTAGCGTAGCCAGAAAGGGTCGATGTGGAATGCAGGGCAATATCGCATCGGTTCAAGGGTCGAATCCCCACCCTTTCGTCCTGGGCGAAATTCCCAGTGATGTCAAAAACGACGTCAGTAGAGTTGAGAGATACTCGATATTAGAGGTGAAAGAAACTCTAGATAGGAGGCGAAAAATACTCCCAACATGAGTTGAAAATACTCATGACAGAGAGCTGAAAAGCTCTCTGGTGATTAGCATGAAAAAACAGACGGCTTGCTCGTACTATTGCACTAAGCGAATGCGTATACGAAATCAGCTTGATCGGTTTCATGGGCTGAAAATATCTTAGGATACCATGTTTTTGCTTAGGAGTTTCCACCTGCGCCGTAGTGTTAAAGACACAGAGACCCTATATTGTATAGGGAAGAGAAACCATAAAGTTTGAGTATTAGCTCATTCTTCTGAAACACAATCTATCATTTTTGTTGCGAAAATAAAGGGTGGCAAATAATTTTTATTATGCATAACACATTTTATTGGTCATAATAACTTATTAATAAGTGTGAACTTTTTATTATAAGAAATAAAACACCGGAAATTCACGTGCTTTTCGAAACCTTCGTATAATTGATAAATAGAATGCGCAGCGAGTTTCTTTCAAAATTATGGGCTGATCAAAAATCGAAAAAATATGATTAAAATGTCAAAACTAAAAATAATTTTTGAAAAAAATCTGCAGCTAGGGAAGGTTTTTTCTCGTCGGGGATGGCTAGTGCAATAAAATATTTAGCTAACAAAGTTTTTCCGACTACATATTGTTCTTCAAAATGACCGTAAAATTTTCGAACACTTTATTTTCAAAATTCAATTATTCTTGGCCCTGATTTATAACCCCAAAAATCGACTGAAGCCCCATTCACCCTTGTGAGCATAGATACCTAAAATCATCCAAAAAAGGCAAAAAAACGGGATGGTAGAATCTTTTCTATCAAACACATTATAAAGAATTTTGATTCGGTTCCCAAAAAATAATTGATTTTTCGCCTATGTTTCACTTCCGAAAAAACTATTTCGGAACTAGACATAAAATACAAATGTCAGATCAGCCAGTTTTTAGGAAAGTGTTTTGTGCATGCATAACAAATGAAATAGAAATTTATTGGTATCTAGAGGCAGATATTTTTTTTCGGAAGTGAAATTTCTAAATTTTCAACTTCAAGTATCCCATGAAAAAATTTAATTATTATAAAAGTGAATTTAAGCAATCAAAAATTGTCCACATTTGTACTTCATTACCATATTTACTTGTGAATAATGGAAAAAGTGTAATAATCTGCTTTTATAGGGAAAACTAAACATTTTTTATCAAAAATCATGATTTTACCATCAAAATGTTTGACTTATTTATAAATTCCTTTTGATTTATGAGATATAAATCGAAGCGGAAAAAACTATGACGTAGGCCAGATACTTGTGCATCGTTCCCGACAGAAATGTAACTTGTGAAGACAACTGTGACCGTGAATCACGTGATATGGTATACCTTGTTTTTCTCACTATATTTTCTAGAACTAAAAATTCAAATTCTAGAATATAAAATGTCGGATACAAAAATATTACCTTTCAACTTCCTTATGCAGAAAAAAATTGAAATTCTAACTGCTTTATGCTTTCTGTAAACAACGTTCAAAGTAGAGCCACAATAGTGGCTCTGGTGCCTTGTCGGAACTTTTTTTTATATGCTCACCAGGGTTAAAGTCAATTTTTCTAAAAAAGAAATATTGAGCTAAATATTTGCAGATTTAAAGATCTATACAATTTGTCTCGCTTGACATTTTGGCATCATGATCGCAATCATTACATAATCAGCGTAGGCTGAATTTGAACCCGGGCGAAATGAATCGTCGATAAAGTTAATTAGCATCTATATACAGTAGGTAATCAAAAAACAAAGGGTCAGTTATAAAGGTGTTTTATAATGAGGTGGTATACAATGGAAATTGAAGTATGAACGAAGAAAAAAGCGCACGAGAGTTAATTCTCTGATATCAAATAACAAATCAATATATTTCATTTTTCTAACCTGGCTTTATATTTCTTTCACAAATAAATACAGTCTTAAAATGGGGATTTTCTCCATATGTTTATATTTCGCAGTCAACGCGGAAAAGCTTAAATTTAGCCCTGGGCATGACACCACCACCGCGAAAGATGATCGTATTACAACCTTACCAGGGTATACCGGGGAGTTAGAGAAACAAAAAATGTACTCGGGTTATTTGAACTTAAATGGGAAAAAATTTATTCATTATTGGTTTGTTGAGGCGGTTAATAGTGAGAAGAAACCGTGGGGACTATGGTTAAACGGTGGACCAGGGTGCTCGTCTATGGAAGGCTTATTTACTGAAAATGGACCATTCACAGGAAAATGATAACACTTTTAATTTAAACTGAAAAAATCTTGAAATAACCAATCATAATTTAACTAATCTGTGAACATATTTGTAATCACGCCAATTACTTTCAATTTGACGCTATTGGTGTCATTTTACAAAAATTTCCGCTGACTCATATCACACATGTATACAGGGAATCGTAATTGATATGTTTGTGAGTTGAAGCTAAAAATCACGAATTTTGGTATTTTACCCAAGCTGCGATAGGTCTGTTTTTTAGATGCCTATATAAAACGGTTAGATAGCTCGGAAGTGGCACATACGAACTATCTTAAATTTTGGGTCAACCTTCAAAACTAAGTGACACTGCAGAGCCACATTTTTTATTTCTAGTTTTTACCCGGTGATCGGGTCCAAAATTATCTTGGATTCCGAAAAATTATCAAAAATGAAATTCGATGCCACCCAGAGGTCATATAACACATTCTTAAAATCTTTCAACAGTATTATTAAAATTGTTCCAAAATTTCCAAAGAAATGCAATGAAAATGTCGAAAATGAAATTTGACACTAAAAAGGGTTTATATTACAACCTTTAAGAATTTTTTATTGGATAATCGAAATTGAATAAAAACGTGGTCGTGGGGCTAGAATTTCACAAAAAATGTAATTTCTTAAAAATGAATACGATAAGCACTACCGATCTATCTGACCGTTTTATATGAGGCATCTACAAAAAAAAGCCCATGGAGTTATTTATATTTTTTTATTATACACACTTTTTTAAATCATTATAAAGTTCAAGAAAATAAAACCTTGACTGTTAACCCGTATGGTTGGACTGAAGATATGTCTATACTTTATCTGGAATCACCCATTGGCGTCGGTTTCAGTTATTCAACTGATCCAAACGACAAAGATAAAATTGGGGATTATTCCACCACCATAGACACCGAGTCAGCTTTGGGTCGCTTTCTCGAAAAATTCCCAAAATATGGCACCAAAGATTTCTATATTATGGGTAGGGTTCGGACCAGAGAAAATTCGAACTTTTTAAACAAATGCATTCAACTGTACAGTAAAATTAAATTCTGAACTTAAAAAATTATCGAAAAAAGTTTTTTTTGGAGAATTTTGCGAGGAAATTTAAAGTTTAAAAAACAGTTTAAAAATCTTTCCTCATTCGTCTTAAACTTTTATTTTAATCGGAAAATTGAGGACTAGATAAATGAATTAAAAGGTTACGATAACTTTCTCTCTATAATAATTTCCACTTTTAAAATCACAAATTAGTCATTTTTTTCAATTTTCGTTACCAAAAATTTTCAAAATTTTTTAAACAACCCGTTTTTTCAAAAATGTAGTTAATTTTACTCTCAGTAATCTCTTTTTAACTTTGATATCACTTGTTTAAAATAATTGAAAAAGTAATAAATGCTCTCATTTTAAAACCTTCTTTCTGACCACCAGGTGGCTAACATTTTTTTGTTATGGGGAACATTTTTTTCGCACTGATTAACGCTAGGAACATTTTTTCATATTCTGTCGGTTTTACTCTGGCCCTGACTTTCCTGGTCTGAACCCTAATTATGGGCGAATCATACGCCGGGATTTATATTCCCATGTTGCTAGAAAGACTGGCGTCGAATCGAAGATCTAAATTTCGACATATTCTGAAAGGTGCTGCTATTGGAAATGGGCTACATAATTATGAAATTAATTTCAATACTCAAATTTTTTATGCTCACTCTCATGGGCTTATTGGGCCATATTTATGGGGTGAAATTTTGTCAGATTGCTGTCAAAATGTGACTGAACAGTGCAATTTTTATGCAATGAATAATACAGATATTTGTGCTCTTGAGGTGTCAGAAGTAACGGATTATAAAAATACTACAGATAATTCCTGGGAATATTGTATTTTTATAATTTTTACCAAGGAATTGATCGATATATGGAATTGATGGATATGTTTGGAAATTTTTTTTTCGAACATCCGACTTGAGGGGCCAAATCAAAGTTTTGTCATTTTTTTCAATAAATTTTAGGGGGTGTCAAATTACGAAGAAAATTAACTTTCTAGATAAACATAATTTTTATTTATTTTGTTATTAATTTAATTAATAAAATTGTATGAAGGCTAGGGTCATACCCGGAAAACCTATCTGTAAAACTAAACCCGTCAGCAGCGATTCAAGTTTATCATTGATGGGACATTATTTTGAGGACTTATTAATTAAATTAATAACAAAATAAAGAATATAAAAAATCAATAATGATCAATAAACGAATCAACAAAAACGTTAAAAAAATCACATAAACAAGAATAGCTATTCGGAATAGCCTAACTTCTGAACCATTGGACTCTAAAGCTTGGGGCACAGAAAAGGTACCATGAAAAAAAATCTGTAGACAATTTTTATAATCCCTTCAAAAGTCTCAAGTTTAATCTGGCTATCTCGACTTAATTTTTATAATATTTATAAAAAATGTTTCTATGGTCAAAATCAGGACAATTTCAGACGTCACATACTGAAATCTCTCCCACCCAAAATTTCAAGCAAAATGAATCAATCATACAAAAACCCGGAAAAATTTACGCTGACACCAGAGTGCCAAAATGACAAACCTCTGTCAGATTATTTAAATGACCCGGAAGTTCAAAAAGCGATTCATGTCAAGTTTAAGAAAAATGGTACAATTTGGGAAATTTGCAACGAGACCGTTTTTCAGTCATATCATAAAGATGTTGTTAATACAGAAGATCAATTTAATAGTTTTTTCAAGGTCAGTAATTTTTATTTTCTGGACAATTTTCCAGGTCTAGAAATTCAATATAAAATGTGTCAAATAATCCAGTTGAAAAAAAACTTGATTTTGATGTGACGCAAATAATTGTGATTTTAAAGGACGACAACGAAATTGTCTTCAATAATCTTGCTTCTTTTTAAGGGCAGTAAACGACGCCATTTAGTGATTTTCAAAACGTCTGTCAGGACTGAATAAATTCCAGTGATTTTCTCGTTGTAACATTTATGGAATATTTGTCTGAATTTTCAAAAAAAGTACCGGAGTTTTTTTGCAATGATCGTACCGGTCGTATTACCGGTCCAAAAATTCAATTTGCCGTTTTTCATAAAGAATGATTTTTCGACGGTGACATCAGATTTTCACTTTTTTGTGTAGTAGCTAAATTCGAAAACTCCGGAACTAAATGAAAGCCAGAAATTTGAAATTTTGTCTTATTCAATTTTTTTCAATAAAAAAAACGTCTCAAATGGGTGTTTTATAAGATACTTTTTTTCTTGGATTAATTTCGCCAATTTTGCCTCAAAACGGTAAGTTAAAAAAGCACTTTTAGGAAATCGTTTTTGCCGGATTAAATGAAGAGGGTTTTTTGATATTTCTTTTTCGAGTACTTAATGCGACGCGCTCAAATTGGGTACCTTAAAAACTGAAATAAATATTTTCAAAGAATATTTTTTTTCCAAAATAAAAAATTTTCATTTTTTACATTCCAGATTGAATTCAACAGGCAAAAATGTGCAAGCAAAATTAAATTCAACGGATTAATTCTTTAAGAAGATAAGTAAGTGAATGAAAATAATACTTCGTAAAATACGAAATTTATGAAATTTTTATACGAAATTTCTTTTTAAATTTTTTTCGGAAGAAATCGATTCAAAAATGAGATGCAGCAAAATTAAACTTTTTCATGTCTGAGTTCCGAGATATAGCGTCCGTCGGTTACCCTTATTTTCTTGATCTAAGGAAAAGTTGAAAAAACTTTTTTTCGAAAAATTTTATTTTACATCTAGATTGAATTCAAAGGCAAAATGTGCAAGCAAAATTATATTCAGGATAAATATTTAAAAGATAACGGTAAGTGAATGAATAATACTTCGTAAAAATACGAAATTTATGAAATTTTTTTATATCGAAATTCCTTTTTTTATTTTTTCGGAATGAAATCGATTCAAATGAGAATGCAGCAAAAAATTAAGTTTTTCTCATGTCTGGGTCCGAGATATAGCGTCGTCGTTACCCCTATTTTCTTGATCTAAGGAAAAGTTGAAAAAACTTTTTTCGAAAAATTTATTTTTTTCATTCCAGATTGAATCACAGGCAAAATGTGCAAGCAAATTATATTCAACGGATAAATACTTTAAAAGATACGGTAAATGAATGAAAATATACTTCGTAAATACGAATTTATAAATTTTTTTATATCGAAATTTTTTTTTCACTTTTTTGGAATGAAATCGATATCAAAAATGAGAGCAGCAAAATTAACTTTTCTCATGTTTGAGTTCCGAGATAAGCGTCCGTCGTTACTCCCTTAAGGGAGTGGGTGTCGCGATTTTGACAGTTTACGAAGCTATTTTTGATAAACTAGCAGAGCTGATATCCCAAAAACTTTTTGCATCTTGAAGAACAACTTTCACGGTGATTTGTAATTTAACAGTAATCTGATACAATATCACCTACGCTTTTAAAAAGCCTCCTAAAAACACTCAGAATGAATTTTCTCCTTCAATTTCACCAGTTTTCATTATTTATTGTGTCAGGCTCCAAAGAAGCCTCACAAATAATTATGTGACATAATGCATTATGTCCTTTACTCGGATTTGCTTTGGCGGCCAAAACGAAAACAAAAATTATTGATTTATTTATGATTTAAATTGAAAGTGCGCTAATTTGTTTCTTTTGACGCTAACCGAGTTAAAAATTGCACCAAAATCCTAAAAAGTGTTTGTATTTACGAAAAAAATCATTTTGAAGCATTTTTTCTGGTTTCTAAATTTTGTCAAAAATTAGGCTCAAAATGAAAAGTTGACATGGCCCCAAGAGACGCCGAATCAAAACTTCAAAAAAACTCTCTAATGGATTGTCAAACAAGTCTTGTGCTTTCAGATGCAGTATGTGCCGAAACTGTATCTTCTAAACTGGTGGAGGAGATACCTTTTGCCTGAGCCTCCCAAACTGACCATTTCAAANGAATTTTGCTTTTGGCGGCCAAAAAACGAAAACAAAAATTATTGATTTATTTATGATTTAAATTGAAAGTGCGCTAATTTGTTTTCTTTTGACGCTACCGAGTTAAAAATTGCACCAAAATCCTTAAAAGTGTTTTTATTTACGGAAAAAATTATTTTGAAGCATTTTTTCTGGTTTCTAAATTTTGTCAAAAATTTAGGCTCAAAATGAAAAGTTGACATGGCCCCCAAGAGACGCCGAATCAAAATTTAAAAAAAAACTCTCTAATGGATTGTCAAACAAGTCTTGTGCTTTCAGATGCAGTATGAACTGAAACTCTATCTTCTAAACTGGTGGAGGACATACATTTTGCCTGAGCCTCCCAAACTGACCATTTAAAACAATTTGGCTAAAAATAAGAAGTTGATATTCCCCCCAAGAGACGCCGAAGCAAAATTTCAAAAAAACTCTTTAATGCATTGTCAAACAAGTCTTGTGTTTTCAGTTGCAGTATGAGTCGAAACTGTATCTCTCAAACTGGTGTAGGAGATACCTTTTGCCTGAGCCTCCCAAACTGACCATTTCAAAATTTTAATTTTTTTCGCGTTTTTGTCCGCTGAAAGCAAAATTTTGAAACAAAAGCGCTTTTGCATTATTTGTAAGGCTTCTCCGGAGCCTGACACAAAAAAATAATAAAAAATGGTGAAAATTGAAGGAGAAAAGACGAACTGCGTGTTTTTTAAGAAGCTTTTTAAAAGCGTAGGTGGGATTGTATCAGATTACTGTTAAATTAAAAATTACCGCGAAGGCTGGTTCTGTTAGTTACAAATGTTTTTGGAATATCACTTTTGCTAGTTTGGCAGGAAATGGCCTCGGAAACGGCCTGGGTGTCGCAAATTTTTGGATAAACTAGCATAGCTGATATTCCAAAAACTTTTGCATCTTAAAAAACAACTCTTCACGGTGATTTGTAATTTAACAGTAATCTGATACAATCCCACCTACGCTTTTAAAAAGCCTCCTAAAAAAACACTCAGAATGAATTTTCTCCTTCAATTTTCATTATTTTGTGTGTCAGTCTCCATAGAAGCCTCACACATAATGCATTATTGTACTTTACTCGGAATTTAGCTTTTGGCGGACAAAAACGCGAAAAAACATAAAATTTTGTGAAAAGGTCAGTTTGGTAGGCTCAGGCAAAAGGTATCTCCTCCACCAGTTTGAGAGATACAGTTTGGACTCATACTGCATCTGAAAGCACAAGACTTTTTTGACAATGCATCAGAGAGTTTTTTTTGGAAATTTTGATTCGGCGTCTCTTTGGAGCCATGTCAACTTTTCATTTTTAGCCAAATTTTTTGAAATGCTCAGTTTGGGAGGCTCAGCCAAAATGTATCTCCTCCACGAGTTTAGAAGATACAGTTTCGGCTCATACTGCATCGGAAAGTCACAAGACTTGTTTGTGGACCATCCATTAGAGAGTTTTTTTTTGAAATTTGAATTCGGCGTCTCTTGGGGGGCCATGTCAACTTTTCATTTTTATTAGAAATTTTGTCAAAATTAAGACATCAAAAAAAATTGACAAATGCTTCAAATATTTGTTTCGTAAATTTAAACACTTTTAAGGATTTTGGTGCAATTTTTAACTTGGTAGGCGTCAAAAGAAAACAAATTAGCGCACTTTCAATTTAAATCATAAATTATCATAATTTTGTTTTCGTTTTTTTGGCCGCCAAAGCAAAATTCCGAGGAAAGGGCGCTTTTGCATTATGTGTGAGGCTTCTCTGGAGCCTGACACAGAAAAAATAATGAAAAATGATGAAAATTGAAGGAGAAATTCATTCTGAGTGTTTTTTTAGGAGGCTTTTTAAAAGCGTAGGCGTAGGTGGGATTGTATCAGATTACTGTTAAATTACAATCACCGTGAAGAGTTTCTTCTAAGAATGCACAAGTTTTTGGGGTATCAGCTCTGGTGGGTTTATATCAAAAAATAGCTTCGTAACTGTCAAAATTTGCCGACAACCACTTCCCATTAAGGGGTGGTCCGTCGGCATTTTAAGGGTTTTCGATAGCCAATTGTCGCACAGAGTACAAATCGTTGGACCAACTTACCTCTCTTTTGATATATTTAAACAAAATCTGCATCCTAAAAAAGAATCGCAATTACCTGGATGCTCGTCAATCAGAAACGTACTTTACAAATAGTGACGGAATTATTTTTTTCAAAAATGTATCTCCTCCCTGAGTTTTCAAAAGTACAACAATGATTCCATGTTTTTAAATTAACCGACAAAACTGAGCAGACCGCCAAGGTGAATTTTGCGAAAATTCTTTGATTCCTTGAAAAATACAGTTTTTTTGGTGATTCTGAAGCCCAATCAAAGATTTTTCCAAAAACATCACCTGGCGGTCTGCTCCACGTTCTGTCCGGTTCAATTCTAAAACATGAATCATTGTTGAAACCTTGAAAACTCAGGGAGAGAATACATTTTGAAAAAATAATTCCGTCACTTTTGTAAGCCTACGTTTCTGATTGGACGAGTCAATCCGTTTAATTTGATTGTTTTTAGGATGCAAGATTTTGTAAATATATAAAGAGACGTAAAAGTTGGTCCGACGATTTGTACTTTTGCGACAATTGGCCTATTAAAACCCTTAAAATGCGACGACGCACCCCTTAAGACAAGAGCTTGTTAAACTTTTGAAAAAAAGGAATGTATTTTTAATCAATTTTAATTTTCCAAATTTGATAATGGTTCACTGCGCCTGACAGTGTCCCCTGCGAAAGGTCCAATTAATTTTGCCTAGAGATTAAATTAAGTGACTTATAATCTTAATATTTGATCTGGTCGAAAAATTTGTTAGACTTTTGCATTTGTAGACTTTTGCTTCGAATCAGCGAGCTCAACAAATTTCTAAAAAAAGTAATATGAAGTCTTCATATTCAAAATTTGCCCTGATTTATTCAAAAAATCAAAGAGAATTCACAAACCAAAACATAATGAGTTTCACGCAGTTTCCAAAAAAGCGCGATATGCCATGTTCAAATCACGGTTTTATATTATTCTGAATAAAAATTAAACTTTTTAAGCCTTAAAACCAAAAAAAAATCCTGTCTTCTTTTAGAAAAGACACAAAATGCCTTAAAACGCAAAAACTTCCAAAATTTTTTTTAAAACGGAAATAAATAAACTTTTAACTTTTTCTCACTTTCATTTCTCAAAGTAATTTCATGCAATCTTGTAATCACTTTTTCGCGTTACTGACTATTTGCCAAACTTTCTTAAAATATGTTCAAAACAGAAAAAAATCCTTGAAAATGTTTTAATAATAAACGAAACTAGTTGGAATAAAAAATGCTAGAATTTTGCAAAGTCAGATTATAAACTAATCATGTGAAAATTTTGTCGGTATTTTTATTGATTAATCAATTAATTAATATTTCTGTGGATAGACAAGCTGGAAATGATGCTTGAATAATTTGTTTTTCGATTCAAATTACTCGAACACACAGAAAAATGCGCATTATTAAAATCATGGTAGGAACGTCAAAACTTTTTGTTGCCTGACAAAAGCAATTTATATTGTTTATTGTGGAGAATAAAAAATCAATAACTTGGAAAACATTTTTTTTGTAAAGTCACTTGCAACCCTGTCAAAAATTGTATATCATTAACCTTGAAATTTTTGAATTTTTCGTCAAAACAATTTTAAAAACAGGTTTTAATTTTTGACAGGGTTGCAAATGACTTCAAAAAAAATACATACCTTTAGGAACTTAAGTTATTTATATTTATTCTCTACAATAAACAATATTAATTTATATTGTAAGGCAAATAACCTATTTTCAGCATATTCCAAACGGCCGCATAATGCTTTATGCAGGTGATATCGACATGGCGTGCAATTTTATTGGAGTTCAAAATTTTGCCCGAAGTTTAGGGCGTGAGATAAAGCAAGAATACACACCTTGGGAATACACAGACACTTCAGATAATTCTATACAAATTGGTGGATTTATACGACAATATGACCGCTTAAGTTTTGTATCTATTAAAGGCGCCGGCCATATGGTCCCTACAGATCTTCCAATACCGGCTCAGTATATGATACAACAATTCATTAATGGAAAATGGTAAAACGTGTGGGTTTTTGTCGTCTAAAATGCTCTTTTTCTGATTTGTTTTTTACACCCGATTTTTTGTAAATTTTACGGTACGAATAAAAAGTCAAAAAAGTGTTGAAAGTAAAATGTCAAATCTCCAAAAAAACGATGTTACCAAATCATTTTAATAAAAAATAAGGTACAGTTGAGAGCATTTAATAGAACGCGAACTGGCTCCAACTTATAGTCATTTTTTAAATAAATAATAAAAAATTAAAATTTTAGCGTTTTTTAAGTATGAATCCTAAAAATTTTTAATTTTCTATAACTTATTTGAAAATGGCTAATAGTTGGAGCCCGTTCACGTCCTATTAAAAGCTATAAACCGTACTAAAAATGTTTTCTACTGTGAAATTTAAGTTTTCCGACCGATTTTTATAATTTCACATGTCAAACCAATCTACAGGCATACTCATTTGAAAGAAAGACTAGAAGAATATTACGCTGAAATGTCGTAAAAACTGAATTTTACTATATAATCTCCTCCCCTTTCTACTGTATTTCACCAATAATTATATTCATATGAATATAGTTATCAATGCAAATTTTTGACCAGTAAAATTTAGAAAACAGCATTACATCTGTGTAATGCATTGCAGATGGTTTTTTGAAATATAAGGTCACTCACCAAAATTTGTGTGTTGATGGTATTTTTAGATTTAAAAATACTCCGAAGTTATTTCTCGTGAAACTTGAAGTTCATTTTTAATTTGTTTAAAAATAATAAATAATTATGGAATCGCATCATTAATTTTGTTTTCAATTTTGCAAAAGCCGTTATAAATATAACGCACTCTGTTAAAAATGAAAAGTTCAGAACTTTAAGTTCTCTGTATTGTAATTGCAGGCGCGCATTTTCAATTTTGCATTTAACTTCACTTGTCATTATAAGTCTTCGTTTAAATGCTGTTCGAAACGACATGAAAGGGCCTCAAAATTCTGTAATTTCCAGCCTATTCTAGCAAATTCAGTAAAAAACGACGTCACTTTTTATGTAGAAAAAGAAGAAGAACATTTTGTCCCTTTAAAAAAACTGCTCTCTGATTGATTATGATGTTTTTGCAAAAAATGAGTATTTTTTGTGTTTTAAGAGGGTACTGGTCGCTGGAATTGACTTTTCTGGATGAGAAATCAGCCTAACAGAGAAAGTATGGGACAATTAAGATTAGCCATGTTCTAGATCTATCCTCAATCTTGTCAAAAGCATTAGTCAATGACTTTTTTCAAAATATATCTCCCATGGTTAATTTTGAAATAAGCTCAAATCTAAACGAATCCCGCGTGATTTATAAACTTAGGTCCTATAGAAGCCTTTTTTTCAAAAATGACTTTAGTTTTTCTTGAAATTGCAGAAAACTACCGACTTTTAGCATTTTTCTCATCAAAAATCTAACTTCTCCTAGGTTATATTTTGGTATCCACCCAAATTCCAGCAAAAACTAGAACAGAAGAAATAGAAACTTCTCTAAGAGCGTTTTTTTCAAATTTCCCCAAGCTCAAAATATAAATTTTTAAAGGTCACGTGAAAAAATTTTCGAAAAAAAAAATGCTTCGTTTTTTTTGTTAGTAGGCTCAAAAGACACTAAAACACTGGTCAGAAAGTTGGCTTACGTCAAGATGATATTTTGACGTTTTAGTTGTTAATTTAAAGCAAACGTAATTTTTTGAGTTCATTTTGAAAAAAACTCTAAAGAAAAAAACACAAAAAAAACGCGAAATTTTTTTGATGATTTGGTCGGTAGTACACTTTGTTATCACCCCAGGTCATTTTGGAGCATTTGTAATGCCCCTAAGGCTTCATTAGACCAGCGACCAGTACCCCCTTAAGTTTATAGGATAAAAAATCTTAAAAAATATTCTGACTTCATGTAAGCGAAAACATTTTACAGTGCGTCCTAAGTGACAAAATTATACCACTTTTAAATACACATTCTAAGGTCGATTTTTTGAGAGGAGACCCTCATTTTTACGGACCCTTGGGACGTTTTTCCTAAAGTTTGCCTCAATGACTTTAAATTTCATGGATAAATATTTCGAAATGGTATATTCAATAAAATAATTCAATTCTTGGTCACCCGATCTATTTTTGTTAACTTTCAGGCGCTAAAAATTTTTTCTTTAGGAAACGGTATATTTTTTCACAGGACTAGGGAATCCCTAGTAGGGATGGAAGAAAAAACAACTCGTGATATCGAAAATAATAATTATTTTCGAAAACTTGGAATTCCATTTTATATGCAAATTATAATGCAATTTCCAAATGTCCTGGAAGCAATTAAAAACACCAAATTTTCTGAAATGTTTTTAAAAATATTGTCAACAACATTCCAGATTTTATTTCTGGTAAAATTTTTGATTTTTATCTAATAATGCAATAACGTACTTATTTTTATTCCATTATTACAAAAACATAAAAGGCCACAATTGCAATAAACCCAATAGTCGGCAGATGACACATACAGTTGAAAATAGGAGTTTGACAAGAATTATACTGATACAGTACTTTTATCGCTATCAGAGCTACAAAACCTATAATCTGTCTACGGACAGTTTTATTTTGTGAAATATGCATTCGCACTTGCAAGAAAATATCAGTTCCTCTCTGCCTCCATTCATCAAATCGTAAATCAGTAAAACTATCGCGAAGACCATGGAAAAGTCGTGTTGGATCTTAAAGAAAAATAGTTTCTAGCACTCCCAAGTTGTAACTAACAAGATTGAAAAAAAACGAATTTCGATCAATATTTTCCGACCTTTTTGATGTTTTATGGACTACTCTGACGGGTGACCGGTCGTCATATTGTGTAAGTTTTACAAAAAATGCTTTAAGACAGATCTGGATATGGGTTCTGATGAAAAAATTTTTACTGTATTTCCTCCTCATATCCCTTTATCACTTTTTGGTTAGAATGCGTAGCCAC
>SCLH01001036.1:0-12741 GCA_004367855.1 Oikopleura vanhoeffeni | reverse complement strand
TTTTTTTTTAATTGTATAGCAAATTGGTTGAATATTATTTTAAGCTATTGAAAAATGTATGTTGATAATGAAACTTTGCTAACATATGGCTCGATTTATAAGTATGGCGACGCGTCGGCATAAATCGAGCCTGGGTACAGATTCATGTCTAAAGTCTACGAGTTAATTGTTTTTGCAAGCAAATCCGATATTCTAGAACTAGTTATTCCATAGTAATAAACATTTTTTTGCTTGCAATCAATTTCTCGTGTGCTGGATGGTCGGATACAAGAAAAATAATACCGAATTTGAGACCGTGGTCGAAAATAACTACTGCACCCACAATCCCCTTAAATAATCTTTTCTCAGAAATTGCATAAAATTGCACGTCTCTACTTGGTATTTCAAATTGTTAACTTACCGAGCACTTGCCTTCCGACTACCTGCTTTTGAATTGGCTGCAGATCCTTTGAGTTTATCCGCAGATCTGAAAATCTACTTGAACTACAGTTTCATTTACATTTTTGATCAAATTTTTAAGATAGAATTTAAATTCTTTGATTACGAGTTATTTCAGCCAGTGTTCTGGAAGTAAAACTAAAAACATATTCACTAGGTGAATTTCTATTTTTGTGAAATTCTATTTGTTTGACATAACCTAAAAAAATAAAGGAAACACAATTACCGGGAGCTTATGTTAGGATTGTAAGTAGTATAGACATTTGAATTCTTTACTTCTTCTAGCAACTTTTGTGACCTGAAAAAAAATTATAGGGACAAATTGTTTCACAATCTGAAAGTTTTTGCAGTGACGTAATATGTAAGTAAGTCTCACCTTCCGCTCATTTTGTGAAGGTTTTCCAGTAATTGCTACTTATTTTTGTATAAAATTATATTTGATTTCTGCAAGATAGAAAACAAAGTTAATATAGGATAAAATTTGGACCGACAAGACCCTTTAAGGTAAAAACTAAGGAATTAAAAAACAAATAATAAATGGCCAAAGCCTTATTCTAGCGATATTAATTGTAACAAAATAATTCGCCGCTTGCACTAATACATTTTAAGTACTATAATATAGTATATTTTCAATTTTTAAAAAGAATGCCCCCCGTGAGGGTCGAACTCACGACCTTCAGATTATGAGACTGACGCTCTAACCAACTGAGCCAGGGAGGCCCTGTTGCAAGCCAAATTCTAAAATTTTTTTTGATTAAAAATTACATTCAATACGAATAAATCAGAAAATTTTAAAACCATTGAAGTGGGAAATCTCTACATTAATTTGAAAGGCCTTATTCGTATTATACACATTTTTGTTAAAAAACTTTAAGACTAGGAATTCGTTATTTGTGGGAGTTCAATTTGTTCGCCAAATCGCATTTGCGTGTTTTTTTCAGATTACTGAACTTATTTTTAAAAAATACTTAAATCTCTCCGAAAAACATGAGTTTACGGTAATCTAAAAATGTCACGTGACGTTATAAATGAAAAAACGATATTTTTCAAAGCATTGGTAGGAAATTGCTCGTTGATTATTACAATTTTGTCATTTATTATGATTGGCCTCAATTCTGATTGGTCTCAATTTAAACCAATCAAATTCAATAATTTCCAAACTATGAGTTTTACGTTGGTTCCAAATACATAAATGTTGATACACATTTTCATCAAATTTTTTTTATGCGTCTTTTACACCAGTAGGCGTAACTATGGAGCCAGTGTCCAATCAGAATACTCGATTGTCGACTTAATTCAAGAATCCCGCTATTTCATTGGTCACTTACGCCTACTGGTGTAAAATGCGCAGTAAGGAGGGTTTTCGATATGTTCCCGATAGCATCATGAAAAACATTTTCATTGAAAAACTCAGAGTGAATTCGATTTGTGACTGTCGCAGTATTAATTTTTGTGATTGAACGATATCCCTTTAACACCTTTTTGATGATTTGAGAGATGTAGGCTGAAAAGAAGAGAGAGCGGCCTCATGAGTGGCTAGAAGGGGTCTCAGGAGTGTTAGGATTGGCTTCCCCAACCTACATCTCTCAAATCATCAAAAAGGTGTTAAAGGGATATAAATTCATTTGCCATGGGACTCCCGCGATGGGAGCACTAGAAGTAGTTTAATCAACGGCTTCAGTTCCGTTACATATGCGCTTTTGACAAAAGTGCGTGCTAACTAATGGTCAAGGTGATCAGTATTTTTCGCTGGTCTGGAACAAACCAAAATTTGATTTATCTTATAATGAACCCGAATGGTTTACTCATTACATATTTGTAAAAGAGAGAAACTTATTTAATTCTTAACTCTCTTTTGATAATTAGATAGGGAAAATAATTCTAGAATTGAAATTTTCGAATTTTTTAAAACTTTAACTTCAGTCGAAAACTTTTCTAACTTTTGTATGTATAAAACTCGTAAAAAATTTTCCGGTACAATTTTATGAAAAACATAATGCAAAATGAATCGATATAAATGAGATATTTTGCCAAAAGGTGTCAAATTTTTTTACGCTTCTTCTGTAATCAAATAATTTTTGAGCATGCATGGGCAGATATCCAAACCGGTAAAAATCGACTTTTAACGGCAAAAATATTGATTATCGAAATTTATTTTTAGACAATTTTTCAGCATTTAAGTCTAGATGGCCAAAATCGTTTGATTGAATTGGATACTTAATTTTGAGCTAAGTTTCTCAGAAATTGTTCCTACTTGTATAAGTTTATTTATAATTCCTTATTCAAACAGAAAAAGATGCATTTATTAGCACTAATAAAAAAACTTATGTAATTTTTTTAGGGTGAACAGTAAAATGTCGACTTTTCCAAAATTATCATTATGTAAAATATCGGCAATTTTTCCAGCAATTCCGACATTCTACACTCACAATAGCGCAGTCAGCTGTACAAGTTAAAATTTTCCGCAGATTTTTTGGTACATGCAAGCTCCATCTTCAAATTTAGGTGGAAACTACGAATTTTGAGTATCGATCGCGTGGTTAATCATTTTTTGTTATTAAATTTTGCTATTAAATTTTTATTTTTAATTTGTCGACATTTTAGAAACTCCGAAATTGCAGTCCACTTTTACTTTTCCAGTTTATTGCAAAAGTCAACATTTAACACCGATTTTGTTATCTTTTTGGGAAACGTCAACATTTTACGATTCACCCATTTTTTCACCCAAAATATCGGAGATAATGGTCGATTTAGGCAAATTACCATCGAGTTGCCATTTGGTCTTATGTGTAAGTTTAGACTCGGCCTTACCCGAGTTACGCTATGAGTTTTCGATTAAATCGAATTGTTAAAGTGCCATAGAAAGACTCAATGTAAAATAACTTGACAGAATTTTGCGTCTGGTCTAGAGTAGTCCACAAAGCTGGTCTAGCTAATAGTGCAACTTTTTGACAAGTTCTTTGCTTTGCTTACATAGATAATCATGTGTAACGCCCCCGGGCCAATGATGCACCATTTACTTTCCACACAAAAGATTTGGATTTTCAAGTCCGTTAAAATACATTCGACTCGCACTTGAGAAAATACTTTATCCGAATTGAATAAAAAGCTGAGAAGACTTAATTGTTTGATCTTTTGGCAACCAGAGGCAAAGTTTTTTTTATTTTGAGATTATTTTTCAATTTTATGTTTCTTGGCGCAGATGCTGAAATTTTGGAGGAAGGAAACACAGAAAAAGTTGTATCACTACTTCAAGAATAGAGATTTTAAATTACAGTACCAGACAAAATGATGAGGAAAGGGTTTTTGTCAATTTATTTCAAATCAAATCTACATGCGCCATCTGAAGTTTTATCAGGTCTCATATTTTTTTCAATTAACTTTACCTTCTTCATCGTACAAATCCAGCTGTTCATGTTATCAAATTATAGTTGGTTTTTTGTGTACATTTGTATTTTACAATGTGTTAACAATATCTTTTTTCAACGACCTTGAAAGTTGTTCTAAAGGTTTTGGACCATTATTGATTAAAGACCCTTACCTGACAGATCGTGAATATTTGAGATAAAAAAGCAAACGAGATACTTGCAGCCAATCAACAACCTGAATTTCAAGATCAGCCAATGATATCGGCTGAAATTTGGGTGGCCGCTCAATCATATTCTCGCATTTCGCATCATTCAGATAGTCATGATCTGTCAACCGAGGACCTTTGATCCATACTTTATGGTCCATATGAAAATACAGATGTTCGTTCTCAAGAACCTCTTTTATGATTTAAAAATGTCCCTGTATTTTCAACTTTATTAATGATAACACCATTTTAATTCATAAACGACTAATACAGCTAATAAAACTAATACAGCTGATGTATCCACGCTACGTTTGATGATTTACCTCTGCTGTGAAAACATAAGTTAAAATCTTTTTGTTTTATTGATTGCTAAGATATCTAGAGAACCGGATCTCTAGGCCCCATGGCGTCTTTGCGTTTGACCCCTATTTTCAATGCTATTATTGGCCAACAACCGTATTCTCAACGCTCCTATTGGTCAAACGCTATCGCGCAAAGTTTTATTAGAAAAACTAAAAGTTCGTAAGCTTCTGACTTATTATTTTATTTAAATTTTAGCTTAACCCTCCGAGGCATATAGCCTTTTGAAAGGCTAAAGTCACTCTAAATCAGCCAAAAATGATGAAAAAAATGATGGCAAAACTTCGGCACTTCTGATACATTTAAATTTAACAATGTGATCTCTAAAATATTTCTATAAATTTTTCGGTACTCGGTTCAAATTCTCTGAACGAGTTGATTGAAAAGCCATTTTTCGTTTAACTTTTACTCTCCGAAAAATACTTTTTGATCAAATTTGGAATTATATTTCAAATTAGCCAGTTTTAGAAGAGTTTTTGAGTACAATTTGCAAAAACAATTAGACTTCTAACTATCTGGAGCAAAAATATTTTTTCTGGAGTGAAATTTCAAAATATCTTATTTCGATATTAGTATGGCTCAAATGATTTGTTTGAAAAATAAATAATTTGAAATCATGCCAATGATACACTGTTACCATACTTTGCCTTAATATTGTAATATAATCAAATATTATTCATAAATCAGAAAACAACAATTTCTTTAAAACGTGATTTTTCATGAATATTTTGACATCATATTTAAAAATATTCTCTGATTCCAACAGATATACAGCAGGGTCCCCGCGGATAGGCGAAGGCGGAATAGGTGAAATCGACTAGCGTGAAGGTTTGAGCGAAAAAACTTTTCCGCGGCATAGACGAAAGAGCAAAAGATAGGGGTTTTTTTTCAAACTTTCTAGGCAAAAAGATAGCGTTTTCGAAAAAGCCAAAAATATTGGCATATTTGAGTTTTTGAATTGAAAACTATTCAATTAATTTGTCGTTTTATTCTATTTATCTAGTGACAGTTGATTCTCCAAAAATTTGCACACAATTTTTGTTCAAATAAATTCAAATAGATGGGAGACAGTCGAGATTTCCTTGCAAAAAATTTCTCGACGGTTCAATTTTGCGTTACAAGATCCACAAATATTATTAGGTATCAGTTAGTTGGGATTTTAACACGCGCTATAGAGATAGCAAGCATTTGTAAGATTAACTCTAGGTTAGGAAAGGGTATTCACTGAATCTATTCAGTCGAAAAATTTTGTCGAATAATTTTCAGAACATAAATAAAAGTACTAGAACGATTTTTCAATGTTCCAGCAAATTGGGCAATTTAGCTTTGTTGTGTTTTGGCCATTTTTTTCTCCAGTCAAACGCTGTCTAGCCGACTGGAGAAAAAAATGGCCCAATTAAAAAAAACTCAGCTGTAGAAATTTTATTTAATATATTTGCACGAATAAAATCGAATAAATGCATTCTAGAAGCTAAATTCAAATTACTGCGTGAGTCATAATCCGAAAAGTAGTTTCTGGGTTTTCAAAACCGTCACTTTTGCATTTGATGATTTAAAAATGGAGCAAAAATCAGCCTTAAATTCTCACTTGACTACCCTTCTGACTAAATTATAAATCTTGACCTTGTTTTTATTGACCAATCAAACGCGTATCCTCCCAGCCGTCCAGGCGGATAGGTGAAATCCGGCTAATAGTGAAGGTTTGAGCGAAAAAACTTTCCCTATCCGCCGGACCCTGCTGTACTCAATCAGACAAAAGTATTGAGTAAAACAAAGCACTGCGCAGTTATGGAGATGAACAAACATTTACTGGAGCCTACCATGATACGTATCACGTGTGTTAATTAACCTTGCTTTTCAAACGTCTAGAATATGAATTTTTTTTTTCGAAAAATTTACTCTTCACATTGATTAAAGTAAAAATGAAGGTGATCTATAAGATGTTTATCTGTAAACAACGCTCAAAAAATAGCCCCTGAAAGGCTATTATGCCTTGGCGGAACTTTTTTATGCTTCGGCAGGGTAAGGGAGTACTGGTCGCATTTAAGACTCGATATGAAATTTTCCAGCATATTTTTTAAAATGTTTTTCTCTGAAAATACGGACAAAAAATAAGTTGATCAGATGTCTTTTATTTTCATTTGTCAAAAAAAGATTTTATCGCGATTAGAAATTTTTTAATCACGATTTTGCCGGAATTTTTGGAATTTCTATAATTTGAATCGCCTGTTTCCGAAAAAAGGGAGACAAAAATGCAAATTGTGGACCTTGGCGCTCTGCCCGTTATCCTTAAGATATCGTATTCATACCAGTTAAGTTTCCTGCCGTCAAATCCAGGGAGGAGTAGTATTTTCCCTGAGGCACTCAAAATAAGGCCAAAAAACAGTTTTTTGCTCATTTAAGCTCCGGATGAATTTAATATGAGCTAATCGCGACCTTTAGGGTTCTGCTCACGTTCTCTGTGGTCAATAAAATCTATAAATGATTTTCTTTCTTCAAAACTCAGGGAGGAGTAGGCTTTTGAAGTACAAAATATTACCACTTTTGAAAGTCGTTCCTGATTGGTCGGCCAATCAGGCCTCCGATTTGTTTGTGGAAGCAAGTTAAGTTTCACATTATCCTTAAACTGAATCCATTATGTTCGTGGCTGTTTTAGTATTTCATTGAGGCGACGCTGAAACCCTGTTTTTGGCGCTTAAAATGCGACCAGTACTTTACCTTAAGGGAGGTGGGTGTCGCAGATTTGAGCGCCTCTTCCGAGGTCATTTTCCGCCAAACTAGCAAAGGTGATTTCCAAAAACGTTCTTGTACTAACAGACCAACCTTTGCGGTAATTTGATTTAACAGCTAATCTTGATACAATCCCACCTAACGCCGACACCTACGCTTTAAAAGCTTCTTAAAAATGAGACGCATTTCGTACCTACCTCTTCAATTTTCTCATCTGTATTTTTTTTGCTGTGTCAGCTCCGGGAAGCCTTACAATATAATGCAAAAGCGCTTTTGTTTTAAAATTTTGCTTTCGCGCCAAAAAACGAAAACAAAAATTTGATTTATTTATAATTTAAATTGAAAGTGCGCTAATTTGTTTTCTTTTGACGCTACGCGAGTTAAAAATTTGCACCAACCTTAAAAGTGTTTGTATTTACGAAAAAATATTTGTCTTGTTTCTCCAATTTTTGTCAAAATTTAGGCTCACAAATGAAAGTTGACATGGCCCCAAAAGACGCCGAATCATAATTCACAAAAAAACTCTCGTAGTTTATTGTCAAACAAGTCTTGTGCTTTCAGATGCAGTATGACGTCGTAACTGTATCTCTTAAACTGGTGGAGAGAATAGCTTTTGCCTGAGCCTCCCAAACTGACCATTTTGAAACAATTTGGCTAAAAATAAAAAGTTGACATGGCCCCAAGAGACGCCGAAGAAAAATTTCAAAAAAGGTCTGTAGTCATTGTCAAACAAGTCTTGTACTTTCGGATGCAGTATGAGTCGAAACTGTATCTCTAAAACTGGCGGAGAAGATAGCTTTGCCTGAGCCTCCCAAACGACCATTTCAAAATTCTTTGTTTTTTTCGCGGTTTTTAGTCCTCTGAAGCAAAATGTTAAAAAACAAAGTGCTTTTGCATTATTTGTAAGGGTTCTCCGGAGCCTGACACAAAAAAATAATAAAAAATGATGAATTGAAGGAGTAGTACGAATGCGTGTCTTTTAAGAAGCTTTTTACAGCGTAGGTGTCGGCGTGTAGGTGAGATTTGTATCAGTCTTACTGTTAAATTCAAAATTACCGCGAAGGTTGTTCTGTAGTTACAAATGTTTTTTGAGTATCACTTTTGCTAGTTTGGCGGGAAATGGCCTCGGAAGAGGCTCAAATGTTGCGACACCCACTCCCTTAAACGTTTATTAATTATTAATCTATATATGGATTAAGAGCCTCAGTTGACAGATCGTGACTATGTGAATGATACAAACAACGCGGGTAACTGGCACCCATCAAAACATGGATTGCAAAACGCCAATTCATTGGTCAGATTGTTGGTAGCGATCAACCAATCAGAATGCTTGGATTCGAATTTTCTAATAGTCAGGATCTTTCAGTTGAGGGCCTTAATCCATATAATGAACTAAAAGATTTTTGACAGTGGAAAGGATTGTAATAATAATATATAATTTTCAGTCAGAATTTTTTCGTCCGATAATTGTATGTCGCAGATTGTGTCAAAGTAATCTTCCAGTATATATATAAATCTTTTATCAAGCCAAGCCACATCTTTACTTAGAAGATGTGAAATACCCCTCTACACATTCGCTGCGTATTTCGGTCATAATGATTAACAAAGTTTTGATAGAATTACCCAGAAACGTCAATCAAGTTAACAGATATGGATGGTCTCCATTAATGCAGCCTGCCACGAAGAGTGGGCTTTACTATTTTATTTATATCCTGATTGTGTTTTTAATTTGACGCTCTGATCATAATTTTCAAATATATGATTCCATTTGGCTCATATGTTTTATCAATTATATTCAATAATTGTTGAAGTGTTATTATTGGAAAACGAACGTATAATAAGCCGTGTTCATTCATGGTTTCCAAAATATGTTTTTAATAATTTAAGCCATGGCTTAACCGTAGTTAAACATATTTTTTTGAAAGACACACAAAATCCAGGAGCTTTATTTCGCAAAAATAAATTCTGAAATACATCGTCTTAAAGTGTCGAATATGACTGAATGTGCCAAAAAAAACAGTTTTTTCATTTAAGTCAAATCTGTTTAATATTCGCAATATGCATATCACCAAAAGATTCCTTATGTATGATTTGCTTGGAACAATATCCCCGCACTATACGCTTATTCTTTTTTTACACATACTTTGTTGATAGCAAAACATAATAATTGATGAAAAAACTTTCATATTTATCAACAATCATGTGTTTAAAATCAGACCATAGTTACTTATATCTGTTTTCAGCAAAAACCCCAAGAATTTGTGCGTTCATATTTTCAATATTCCCATGTTAAAATTTTCGGTTTTCGCGCACTTTTGCACATCCAACTAAAAATTTCAGAGCAAAATCTAGTATAAAAAAATCCAACAAACCTGTTATTGAGCAACTTCGCGTTATCTCATGGGATTTTGAACTTCATTTTCAGAATTTGAAGGGAAAACTAAAAAAAACAATTGAGAATGCCTGAGCAATTTTTTCACAATGATAAGTTTCCTTCTATTATTATTATTATTCAAAAAGTCCTGGTTATATATGGCCTCACAATTTTGGCGTGATTCCAAGGTCAACCTTACCAATAAAATATACTTTTTGAAGCGCGAAGATACTATTTTGGTCTTGTATATGTGCCGTATATATTTTACCTTACGAACCTTGAATTGTGGAAAACTAACTTGCAAATCTTGAATATCTGTTCTGCATTTCCAAGGATAGAGGACTTATTAAAAGGTCATCTAATTTTTGTAGTAGCCCTGGCCAAGTCATTTCGACTGTGTGAAATTGCTGTTTAAAAAATGCAGCAGATCAAATTTATCAAAACCCATTGGGAGTGCACAGCGATTGAACGCTGGCGACCGTGGAGGATTTGATTAAATTGTTGAGTTACCTTATTCGAAGAGAAGATTGCCTTTAGCACTGCATGGTAAGTTTACAAGTTAAAAACCTTTGAACCTACATAAAATACCAAATCATAAAAGATCATCCAATTTTTTTGCAAAAGCTTCTAGACTTTTCCAACTTGTTAATTTTAATGCTACAATTTACGCCAACAGATTCGTATCTATTTATTATGTTGAAGGGACAATCTCTGAAAGCCAATCAGAGACGGGTATTCTTCCACGCTAGAGCGGGACCCTCTGAGCTGGATTGTCTCTCTTTATTTAAAATATTTTTTCTATTCGTAAGGAACCAAAAATGGGTTTTTTCAAAACAAATTTCTGACCAGTCTATTATTTTTGTCTTTTACTGCGACATCATTCTACGATAGGTTATATTTTTTATACATTTTTAACTATTTATTTTCTAATAGAGAAATTTTTAGATGCGATCGCTAATACCTACTTCATCGTTGCACGTCTTACAAGCGTCGAGATGATGTGGTGAAGTTATTGTATTCGTCAGATTGGTTATAAATATTACTTGCAAGTCCGACACGTAATTTCTTTAAAATTATACCAATGTCTTTTAGCTTTTGGCGGTGTTCCCGAGAGATTCACCTTAACAGATCAGAGCGCGACTTGGTTAGCTAATGTTAAGGGGCGTTTCCACTCTCCCTGGAGAAACCCCAAGCTAAAACACATTCGTATATAGATAATCCCACAAACGTCCGGTTCTACAAAGGCATCTTATGAATGTTTAACTGTAGACTCGATTCTGCCAATCGTTTGCCATTAACCATTAATTCGCAATTTACGATGCTTAAACATTAATGGACAAGGATCAGTTATAAAGCTTATCCCGATAAACTTTGAAAAAAATGATCGTTTGTGCGTTTTTTTTTCTTTGAAAATTTTTACTTGTTATTACAGTCACTTATGTTTTTGGCAAAAATTTTTTAAATCCACGAAAATAAACCTTTCAGGGTCGTGTCATCAGAAAACAATCTCAAGACTTTTTTCGCCATTACACTATAGCCAACCATGAGCCGTGACCGTATTTCTTAGGAAATAGGTTCGGTAAGAGTAGTACTGTTTTTTCCAAAATTGCTTAATTAATTTTTGAAAGAAGTGAAGTGGTTCATTAGATTTTTAAGCCTTTTTTGCGCATCACACCAAAGTCCAAAAGCAGATCACCGTGACTTCAAATCTAGGAAATTAAGGTTCTTGTGAAAGTAAACAAATAGTGGATCACAATTACGCCGAAATTTTTGGGCCAATAAACACCTAATTCAAGAGTTTTGACATGATAAATATTTTCAAACCACGTACTGATTCTTACATTTTTCAAAGAAGAAGGATTATTTAATGACATTAATTTTAACTCTTATTTTTGAGATACTTTCCTGTATGAGAAAAAGTGCTTAAAAGTTTTAAACGTACTTATGAAAGTTGACCCTGATTTTTTTGAGCGTAATGTGAGTAACTTTTCAATTTCTGTCATATTGGTTACCATATTTTTTTTCAAAAGTACTCAATCATGCGAAGAGACCCTTAAAGACGTAACAGATTTCTAAGACTCTTACATGCATTACAGTTAGGCCTCCAGTTTAATAAAGCTCTCCAGAAGTCATAGCTTTCGAAATGTTGATAACATCAGATGCGTAGGCGACGAGGAAGGTTGAGAAAAATGAAATAATTACGATTGGTTTTATTTTATTTCAATCATTGTATTGTATTTATTTGTAAAATTGGCTTCGGTTAGACTAAGCATCTTCTAGAAAGTCCAAACTTCCGAAAAATTATCACATTGAATCTATGAAGGGTTCGCACGGAGCGCGTAGGCGTAGTGATGTCTCGCATTCTGTCCACAATAAATTAATATTAAACAATAATTTTAGAGTTTTTCACAAGAGAATTTTCGAAAAACAGTATAATTATTTTTAGACACAACTGCTAGAAATATTTGAGTTTATATGAAGGTAATGAAATATACTTAAGGTTAATTCATCTTATTATTGCACTGTTTCTGGAACAGGAGGTAATTTTTGCAACTTTTTGTTTTCTGTTATCTCATTAAATGCCTTAAATTCGTTTAAAATTTTTATCTTTGTTTCATTGTATAGCAAATGGGCTGAATATATTTTAGACTATTGAAAGATGATGTTAATGAATGAAACTTTGCTCATAATGGCCGATTTAAAGATGTGGCAACTAGTTGGCTAGACAGTCTGAGGTCTACATTCAGTCTTAAAGTCTACGAGTTAAATTAATCACTTATAAAATTTGGACGATATTGTTCAGATAATAAATTTTGAATACAGTAATAAGTTTAAGTTCTGATACTAATAATTCTAAGAATTAAGCCGGACGTTTTTGGAATCAGAGTTCGGGCCAGCGTGAAGAAAAAAACAATATATTTGTAACCAGGAGCTAGGGAATGAATATAACTGTAGAATAGGTTACTCAATGGCCCTCTCAATTTGACAGCCGCTGTCCGGGGAAATTGCACAGCAGTCAATTATAGCGGGACGGACAGTTAAAAATACAGCAGGTACCTCAAGCCAGTCAAATTGTCGAAAGCTCGGAGTCTTTAAATATTAATTATTCCAACATTTAAATCTTTTAAAAAAATTTGTTATTTTTTTTAAAAAAAATAATAAAATAACCAAATAAAAAATAAAAAAAAATCTATTTTTAAAAAATTAAAAAATTTTTAAATTCTTTCTATTCTTACGATATCATAATTTACAATATAAGCCATGT
>SCLH01001035.1:325053-358103 GCA_004367855.1 Oikopleura vanhoeffeni | reverse complement strand
AGATATTAAATTTTTTTGGCTAAAAATAATGTATGTAGTAAGAAAATTTCGAATAAATAAGAACGTCACAAACGTAATTATTTTAGTCGATTCGATCACTTTGTAAATTTCCAGTTCATTATTTTGAATGATAGGGTCCTAAATTGCGATTGAAAGCGCCTTGTCGCCATCGATGGCGCAAAAGACACTACGGGAGTTAAGAAAACAAATATTAGTACCAAAATATTTATTATCAGGTCCAAAAGTTCAAAAGATGAAGTTTCCATCAAAAATCTATCAGTAGAAGAACGCGGGAGGGTCGATGCTCGTAAAAATTACGATTTTGCGGTTTTTGATGACAAATATTTGGATTACTACACATTTCAGGACTCCAGGGTTTAGTATTTAATAAACTGTATACACTGTATTGTAATATTTGGACGTGAATATCACATACATTAGTTCTCCGTGAGTTTTAAAGATAGAGAAATGTAAATAGTTTTGAGAACAATTTGTGGAATTTACTTTATCACGAATGAGTTTGATCGGGTGTTTTTATTAACAAAAATGTATAAACTAATATCGCTAATTTACCCTTTTTGCCAAAATTGTTCCGCTTCAGATTAAACTATCTGCTCGAACAGCTAAATACATATTTGGTTTGAAATATTGAAGTCCAAGTATCGTATTTTTAGAATAAAGTTTCTGGTAAAACATCTTATATTTTTCCATCACTTTTTCCCTATATTTGAACAAAAATCTCGCACCTTAAAACGATTCGAATCAAAAATGACCTAATAACACTGACGGAATTACAACAAATAAAAACCCCAGAGGAGGTACTTCAAATTGATTTTGGGTGATAAAAAAGTGTACTACCTACCAAATTATCAAAAAAAATTTCGAAAGTATTTTTTGGAAAACGAAGTTCAAAAATAACGTTTGCTTTAATAAAACCACTAAAACTTCAAAATATCACCTTGACATAACCCAACTTTCTGATCAGTGTTTTTGTGGCTTTCTTTTGAGCCTACTTTCGAAGCCATTATTTTCGAAATTTTTTTCATGGGTCCTTCAAAAAAGCATATTTCGAGTTTAAGTCGAAATCTCAAAAAACTGACCGAGATAAAGTTTGGCCTACCACTTTTGCAACTTATGTCAAAATTTCAGATAATTTCGACATAAAACCTGGGAGGAGATAGTTTTACCATCTTGGCTTAGGTCCTTTTGTGTCGCTTATGTGTGACCATTTAAGCCTTCGAGACTGCTGAGAGTTAATAATGACAAAAACAAACACAAGTTGTTTTATTCAAAAAAAGGTTCTTCTCCCAAGGTGGATTTTTTTTGTCACTATCTGATGTACCAGGCAGCGAAAACCGACCGGTAAACTTGAACCACAGGTACCGGAAGTTATTTTTTCGAAAATATATACTGTCAAAATATGCGTAATAAGTAGGGTTATACCCGGGCCTGGGAGCACTTTTTTCCGATAATTTAATGCTTTATTTTCAAAAGACTTGTGCGGAAAATTAAAATGAAAAATAATTGTCTGAGTGTAGACTTAAGGGCCTCGGTGCATTGTGACACATTTGCACTTTTTATTTATTTTTTGTCTTGATGGGAAACTTTTTGTCACTTCGAAATTTTCGAATAAAAACTTTATCAAACATAAGTTGCCACTTTTCAGCTTACTTTGTATAATCTGAATTTCTTCTGATTGATTATTTTTACTTTATAAATGTCTTTTGAAAGACCTAACATCAACAGAAACGCGCTTGTAAGTTACGTGTCTAAATTACAGTAAAATTATATTTCCTTCTTTTTTATTAATTAGGAGCTCTAAAATCGCGTCCTTCGACCGTTTGAAAATTTAATTAAATTTACAACTTCATACGATTGTTTAAGTCAAAAGCGAAAATTTAAATTTTGAAAAAAGGTCGAAAAAAACGAATTTATAGAAACCATGAAAGGAAATATTTTTTTCATGAGTTGAATGAAATAAATTTAAAACGGCCGCAGGTCGGTTACCAATTATGTCAATCTTCGGTGAAATATTTTTTTTAATTCTTGACTAAGAGGGCTAAAGCTTTATTCGCGGCAAACCCGTATGTTCATATATCAAAAAAGTATGATTCAGAGTATAAACAAGAGCGAAGAAACAAAACAAAACCATATTTAAATAAAATGAAAGCAGCCATTCTCAATATTTTCAGCTAAGGACTCCAAAAAAATATAGTCTGAAAAGTTTTGAACAAGAAATGAGAAAAATTTTCAAAATATTTCTAATAATTTTTGACCAAAAATCACTTAACCATGTCATATGGTTTTTCAACAAGCATATAGAAAAAATGTGGTTACCTAGTCGAAAAGTTAAAGTAGCTATTCTGTAGAGTTTTTTTCGTTGATTTGAAAGGCATATTAAAAAAAAATTTGAACGAAAAATAAGGCAATTTTTCATTATGTTTGGAACTTTTATCCAAAATTTCTCAAAATTTCTCGAATTCGAAAAGTTCGAGGCCCTTAAGCTTTCTGTGAAACTTTTTATATGCTCCAAAGAATTAAGTAATTTTTTATGTTTGAGATCAATTGTACTTTCTTGATTTCAAAATAAACTGTTTAATTAACTCGTAGACTTGATTTCTGCCATCTTGCTGCCATTCACCATTTAATCGCATTTTACGACGCTCAATCATTATTGACAAGATCAGTTATAAAGCTATCAATAATTTTTAAAACAAAATGACGTTTGTGCTTTTTTTTTTGAAAATTTTTACTGTATTACAGTGCTTATTTTTTGTAAAATTTTTTGAAATCACTAAAGAAAACCTTTGATCGTGATTAGAAAAATCCTAAGACTTTATTTACATTACACCATAGCCCACAAATCATCACGTGACCGTATAATCAAGAAATAAGGTAGGCCAAAATAGTACTGTTTTTTTGTGAATTGCTTAATTTAAATCACTTTTTAAAAAAGTGAAGAGGTTCTTTAAAAGTTTTTAAGACTTTTTTCTCATTACACCAAAGTCCAAAAACAATCACGTGACCTTCAAATTAAGGAATAAGGTTTTGGTTCAAGTACACAAATAGAACTTAAATTACGCAGAAAAATTTTGAGGACTAATAAACACATAATCTAAGAATTTTGAACATAACGGCATTTTCCAAAAATTACACGTGATCTTATTTTTCAAGAAATAAGGATTTATTTATGACATATTTCAAACCCTATTTTTGGATTATTTCGTCACATGATTTTATTCGGACTTTGGTTCAATGAGAAAAAAGTCTTAAAAACATTCGAAATTCATTAGCAAATTGAGTACTTTTTCAAATTACCGTATATGGTGTATCGTATATCAAATAACCGTCAATTTCAAAATTCATCTTAGAGACTTATAAGTACCCTCAAAAAAATCGGAAGGGTCGACTTTTTGATGGAAGAGCAAAAATTCCGCTGTGAAATCTGACCATTTTTGCTCTCTAGTGACCTTTCAGTACATAATTGACCAATAGTTGCTAATATTTTCATGAGAAAGTCGACCCTTTTGATTATTTTAGGGGTACTTTCAAGTTTGACCTTGAACGAGAAATAAAATATTCCACAACAATTTAAGAGCCATTTTACTAAAGAATTTTGGAAAAAAACTTATAAATATTTTAAGACAGAGCGATAGCAAATCATTTAAAGTTAAATATGAGGTAGTTTTAGATATAAATAAAGGTTTAATTTCATCTTATTATTGCACTTTTGTGTGTAACTGGACGTCATTTTCTCGATTTTTCTTTCTTCTCCCCCCATTTAATGTCTTTTTACATTTCAAAAAAATTTCCCAATTGTATAGTAAATTGGCTGAATTGTATTTTAAGACATTAAAACATATAAGTTAATGATGAAACTTTGCTTATATATGGCTCGATTTTAAGAATAGCAGCTAGATGGCAGAAATCAAGTCTGGGTACAGACTCACTTCTAAAGTCTACGAGTTAACAAAATGTATTTTCAAAATTAACCGTTTATTATAATAAAAATATAAAGAATTTTAATAAAATTTTAGAATTTATTTTCATAATAAATAAAGTTCAATTGAATTAAAAATTAAATAAATTCAAAAGTAAAATTATTTCATTTATTACCAATATTAATGGTGGGTCGGCTCACCAATTAAGCAAGTCTCGGTGAAATAATTATTTTTTTAATTTTTGATTAAAGAGGGCTTAGGTATATTTCGCGCAAATCATATTTTCATTGAAAAAAGTATGATTCAGAGTATAAACAAGAGCGAAGAAACAAAACAAAACCATATTTAAATAAAATGAAAGCAGCCATTCTCAATATTTTCAGCTAAGGACTCCAAAAAAATATAGTCTGAAAAGTTTTGAACAAGAAATGAGAAAAATTTTCAAAATATTTCTAATAATTTTTGACCAAAAATCACTTAACCATGTCATATGGTTTTTCAACAAGCATATAGAAAAAATGTGGTTACCTAGTCGAAAAGTTAAAGTAGCTATTCTGTAGAGTTTTTTTCGTTGATTTGAAAGGCATATTAAAAAAAAATTTGAACGAAAAATAAGGCAATTTTTCATTATGTTTGGAACTTTTATCCAAAATTTCTCAAAATTTCTCGAATTCGAAAAGNAGAATTTATTTTCATAATAAATAAAGCTCAATTGAATTAAAAATTAAATAAATTCAAAAGTAAAATTATTTCATTTATTACCAATATTAATATTTTTTCGTTTTTCATTTATGTTGAGAAAGAATACTTTTTACATTTATTTTAAAATTAATTTTTCTTGTTCATCGTATAATTTATTCTAATTTGATTAATTTTCATTTATTTCATACATCAATTGAATTCTTATTTCATTTTTTTAATTACTAATAATCATATTTATTTTTTAAAAGAATTTCACTTTATTCATTTTCAAAAGATAAACATCATTTTAATTTACGGATTATATTCCTGTCTCATTATTTCTTAGGCGTCGATTAACGCCTTCATACGTATACCGGCTCAAAAAATGCCTATTCTAATAGTTTGGCCTGCAGAGTTATTCCCGTCCTATTTTAAAACTATATCGAAAATGATGTCAAGGTGGCCTTTTTATCAGGCGTCATAACTTTGAGAATGTTACCAATGAAATCGCGAGATTCTTAAATTAAGTCGATAATCGAGTGATGTAATTGGACAATGGCTCAAAGTTATGACGCCTGATAAAAAAGGGCCCTCTGGGCATGATTTTCAATATGTCGTAAATAATACTTTCTTCTGCTTTTACACTCACGAGGCCAAACTTCGGCATCGGAAAAGATCGTCACCAATCAAATCACACGATCTTTCATAAAAGTTAACAGTTGTGTGATTTTATTTGTCACATTTATTTCTGATATCACAGTTATGACACGGAGTGAAGAAGCAAGAAAAAAGGATAATTTCGCGATTCACCGCTAAAGAACCTCCACTGGTCAATTGCCGAAAGTACCGATATCGTGGAGACGCTAACGCAATTTGAGTATTTTATCACAAATAATTTTTATGGCATCATGAAAAATGTCATTTCTAAAATATAATCTGAATTTTCATTCGGTGAAATATTTATTTCTGCAATTATTTAAAACGCCTACGCGTTTCACATTTTGAAAAAAAGTTTAATTTATGTCACTTAATCGCCGACAATATCAATATCACAAAGAATTTTTGACAAAAACTTTCGGCAATATTAGGCTTCCCACTGTATTAATAATTTTATTTAGGAAGATGACTTGGGGAATAATAAAATTTCCATTTAAATCTGTGGACACAACAAATGCTTATTCTCCCGATACCGGACTGTTCACTGTTCCGATATCAGGTCGATATAATTTCCGTATTCATCTCTCAACAGATACCTCATTTTATACTGATGGGGATCAAGGATTTTGGATTAAATATACTGTTTGCTTGGAAGTAAATAGTGACTGTGGATTTCGAGAATTTAACACTGATGTAATTGCTAACAATTTTTGGTACTCTGCCGTATTTGAACAGGAATTAGACTTGGGTATGAAATGCGATAGGGAAATGGAAAATATGAGTTATTTGTAAAAATATGAAGTTATTTGATGTTACTTATTGAAACAACAAGCACTCAAATGCGTCGTGATATAAAAGTTTTTTCAAAAATGTTCGCTCAGATGTCGAAAACGAATTTGAAAATTAAAATTTCTGATCTTTAAATAACATTTTGGCAGTAGTTTTCGACTACAATTTGTTCGAATTAATCATTTTTCGATATGCAAGAAAGAGGCGCATGATTTGAGACTACTTATTTGCTGATATCGAAGATTATGCTTGAACGTTTATTTTAATCTTGATGTCATAATTTTCTCATTTTATGACACTTCTGTCTTGAAATAAAGCTCAGACCATTTTGATATTCTTGAGTCTGAAAAAATAAGGTGACTGAAACAGCATCGTAATGTATATGAAACTTCAGTTTGGATGGCCAAAATTTGACGAAGCAACTGAAATCATCACGTAACGATGAAACCCAACGTCAAAAGATAATCTTCGATAAAATTAGAAAAAAAGTCGGAAAATTTTCGGATTATTTTTTGTGAGATAATTCATACATTTACTTATAAAGATTAAAGAACAACCGAAACTCATTTTTTTTAAAAAATATACTTTTTGAACATTTTTTACGAAGGTTTTTCAATTTTGAAAGTAATTTGTGACATAAAGTCAGCTTCGGAAGAATATTTTTCCTATTTTTTGACTCACAGAATCATAAATTATGATTCTTTATGGAAGAAAAAATAATTTGAGATTTGTCGCCGATCGCATTTCGAACCTTAAACCAGACGTTATTGAAGGACAAGATATTGGATGGTCAGTTGTAAAAGGATCATCCGGAACAAATACAGCAGCTTTACTAAACTCTATGAACATTCTTTCTTTTTCGTTTTTTGAAGCAACTTTAACAAGGGAAGCAACAAGTACTTCTACAACTTTAACCACAAATACTACCACCACGATTTCAATCACCACTCCAGCGACTAGTAAGACATGATTTTCACTCACTCGGTGCGGCCAAGGTTTTCATTTTTGCGCAACGAGATCTATTGAACAACAAAAACGATAAAATTAATTTATTATCTGAGAATAACAAATTCGGTAGTTATAACTTTCAGCCGGGATAACTTTTGAATTGCCGCACCAGGTATAGTTAATGGCCTCATAAAAATAACCCAAAATAAATTAAAATAACCAAAAAATCATTATTTCTATGAAAATTGGTCGTTCGGCCTTGAAACTCCTCATTAATCTCGTCATACTCAACGCCTATTTATTGGTTTATCATTTTCTTGGCATAAAAACATACTAAAAGACCAATCGAAATTATATAAAGTACAATGGTTTTAAGATTCACTAAATTTAAAGGTGAAAATATAAGGCGAAAATATAAGGTTTCAAAAAAAATGAATTATTTTGGTGGCATCAGGGATCGGATTTTTCGGGGTCGCCGGGTCGAAATTTTCGACCCGACCTAGAAAAGTAACCTTCCGATCCGCAGAAATTATTCTGAAAAGACCTAATTTTTAATGTAGTTTATACAGTTTATAAATTATACTATAACTCGATCATTTTATTATTTTCTAAATATTCAGAACATTTATAAAGATCAGGTCGAAATTTTTGACCTGGAATCTAGGTCAAGTCGAGTCCGCGCGACCTGGCCCGAAAAGTGCTCAATTAATTTCTAACGTAATTTATATTATAAATAAATCATTTTATTATAATTTTGTGAGGCTCCGTAAAGTTTAGCATATATTGAGTTAACCAAACAAAATGTCGAAACTTAACTTACAAAATAATTTGTTTTATTTTTATGCTTATTTCGGTAAGCTAAACCAGGATATATTTGTTCCAGTTCGTCAAAATCATTTTTTATGTGTTTCGGAAAAAATCTGAGTTCGAGTTTTCATGTTTGTATTCGTATTAATTTCGAAAAAATTCAAAGCATAAGAAATTTATGCAATTCCGTCAATAATTTTTTTTTATTAAAATTTGTGGATGTAAAATGACCACTTTAACTTATTAATAGATACCCACATATTTTCTGACCGCTGTTTGAAAAATCATAAAACTTTTATTTTTCATCTTTTGTCGACTTTTTTGAAAATATTACTATGTATATAAATTTTTTTTTGCAAAAAACCTCAATAAATTTTTTATTCCAATACAGTGGCGTTAAACAAAAAAGCTAATCTGACTATTGTTCTTGAAGTCCGGCTTGGCTAATTTTTATCGAGAAATTCAATTCCAGCGACCAGTACCCCCTAAAGTTTCTCACTCGGCTGACTGCAATATTAAGATGAAAGGGCCTTAAAATCGCTGAATGCTTTTGCGGTTTAATAGCCTTTTTAATCATGTTTATTACGCTCCAATTTTAATGGTAGTTTTTAAGAAACAACAACTCCTTCTACAACGACTTCACAGACACCACAAACACCACTTCAAACACCAATTCGTAAGACACGATTGTCACTCAGAGATCTTATGAACCTCACGAATGAAAAAATTAATTTTTCATCCGAGAATAACAAATTTGGTAGTTTTAACTTTTAGCCGGAAAATTTTCGAATTGCCGAACAATAAATGAACGAAATAATATTATGCAGCATAGTTAGCATGTTTATCATTCGATTTTGGGCCAAAATCAACTAATTAGGCTTGCATTTTTAGTTTTTTTCAGAAATTGGTGATAACTTAGTTCAACAAGGCAGTTAACTTGATAATAAAAAAAATTTCCGGGATCAAACGGGCATCCCTTTTTTCTCTTTTATCAGTATTTTTGCTCAAAAAATCGAGTTTTAGGGGCCAAAAAATCATCATTTTGAATTTTTTTATTTTTTTCACAAAAAGTGTGTCAATTTTATACATAAGTGGCGTTCACCCAAAAACAATCGATTTGCCATTTGTTTTATACTGATTAAATACTGAAAGTACAAAAAATCACTATATTTTGATCAGGTGACGATCAAAAAAAAATTTTCATTACTTTTTTTGCTTTATATTATTAACCCCCAAAAAGTTTCAGAAGAATCCATCAATTATTTCTACACAGTCCGTATCTTCTTAAAGCTCATTTTGAGTTTTTTAAATCTATCGCTTTAAGGGGGTACTCAACGGTTTTTGAGATTTTAGATCGGGGATGAAGATCTATCCTTTTGCTTCCGACCAAAAGTAGAAATTTATTTTTTGAGCATCACAGCACCAAGTGGGAATAGAGTTCTAGAACACTGATTTTGACTTTAATGTCTTTTATCTCGGAAACGGCTCAATGGAAAATGATGAAAGTTTGTAAGAAAAACGGTTTCTACTACGTCGACAGTTATCGAAAATATTTTGCAAAAATTTCGATGGGACTTGTTCTAGAATTATTAAAAACCGTAATTTTATGATATTTTAGAATTTGTAGCTCATTTTTCTCAAAAACGATTCGGTCGATTTTTTTAAAATAAGGTTTTATTCGGAGAAACATGTCTTCTCAATTTCTAGTGGAAATTCTTTATTGAACATCGCTCCTATTTATAGAAAATTGCAGATAAGTTCAGCCGGAAGTCAATTTTCATGATTTCTAGAAAAAATAAATTTCATCGTATCGAGTTGAAAGTAGCATCAAATGAAAGCTCATGGTCTACTAAAGAAAAACACTGCTTAGGTCAGGTTAAAATTTTGATCCCTTATATTCTAGAATCAAGTAAACGTGAAAATTTCAAACTAAAACGAAATTTCCTCAAAAACAATTTGGTCGTATTTTTTATTAAATATAATTCGTAGACAGAAGAAAATTGCAAGAAAATTGCATTTTGGTTCAACCGGAAGTCAATTTTTCGAGTTTCTAGAAATTTATTTTCATCCGATTGTACTGAAAAATTGAAGCTACTGCAAAACTGAAGTAAAAAAGTGCTACTCACTTTTACTTATCTTTAGAAGTTTTCATTACAATTGAGGTTAATGTATTTTCTCTCTAAAAAATAATTAGAAAAATCTTAAAAAATTCGAAAATTTTGAGAAAAATCTCGAATTTTTTCTAATGATAAGAGCAGATATGCATTTTGTGGCCTTCCTGAGGCTATTTGGTGCAGTTTTTATTTCCCTAACCTGAATTAAAAAAACGTTGAGTACCCCCTTGAGAACTTTTTTATAATTCCGTTCAAAAAGTTTATAATCAAAAGAAAATTTTCTATCAGATCCTATTGAGTAAATGTATTTGCAGCTATTGCTTCAATGCTTAATAATCAGTTGAAAACTTTCGAAAAATATTTTTTCAGTTTGAAATATTTAGCTGAAATAAATAAAAATTTAGATTATTTGTGGTAAGAATTGCAATAAATATCAGATACTATATATTATTGAAATACCTTTAATAAATCTCAAATACATATTAATCTGAGTTTCAATCAAATGTAAATACAGAAAAAAATCATATATATTCCTTTTGTTTAAAACATTTCGTTTAGCGTATTTCATTTCCGATTTAATGAAAAAATATCAAAAAAGCTGGTTTTAACTGATTTCAGAAATGCCGGAGACGGTAAGATAGTAAATCGGCTATTTTTTTAATATAAATCGGCTACTGGAATAATTCAATGCGAAAATGCTTAAATCGGCTACCGTTCACTGAAATATTTGAACAAAGTAAATCGGCTATTGTTTAAAAGTAACTCATATATAGGTACATACTATCCCCTATTTACACTTTTGTGAATATCCAGGCCCTGATCAGGTAACGTAGTGTGTTTTTAAGTAGTAGGGCCGGGATATTCACAAAAGTGTGAATAAGGAATATAGTTATAATATAGCCGATTTGACAGTAAGATTTACTGTTTTACCGCCTGAGACACCATTTAAGCAAATACATCAGTTATGGCGCGAAACCCGATACCAAGCGGTTATTTGATTATCTCGAGTTTATCTGATGATGATCAGCAAAAACTAAGGATACATTTTGAAAATGAATCGAAAGCGCTTTAACGAGACAATTTTTTTTGGAAAAATCTGTCGCTTTTAGGAGTCAAAGGGGATTAAGCGCGCTTTAAGGAAGTAACCGACGGAGGTCTGTATCTCTTTATCACTTTTTGGTTAGAATGCGTAGCCACAACGTTAAAATCACACTTTAAAAGGAGTAGTGGCTACGCATTCTAACCAAAAAGTGATAAAGGGATATCTCGAGATCTACACATGCTACGAAGCGAATTTTTGCTGCATTCGGAATTTTGTTGTCGATTTCATTCCAGAAAAATAAAATTAATTTCTGACAAAAAAAATTTCCGAATTTTGAATTCTCTTTAAAACATTAAGGAAAATGTTTTTAAGGGGAGGCGTCAATTATAAATATATTTTTGATACAAGAACAGCTCGCTCTCTTCGTGGAATTCCTATTTTAGCCGTTGCCTGTGATGCATAATAAAATATTATTTAATTTTATTGGTTTTTGAACCCTTGCGCTTGCAGAATCTTATAATTACGAGAAGAGTTCAGAACCGTTAAAAAAAGTTTCGTTCCAAAAAAATTTATTATAAAAAGTTTTGTTAAAAAATATTTTCCCGTAAAAAACATACTCTCTGATTGCTCAAATTAACCAGAAATAGAGTTTGCTTTTTTACTCGCCAAATGAAAATGCCTTTGGAAATAAGTCCCGTGTCCAGCTAAAAACTTAATCGGATCAGTCTTATCAAGAGCCAAAATGTGAACACTCTGTTAGCTAGTTTGTAAAGTTTTAAATTTATTGTGAACAAAATTGATAAGAAGATCAACTTATTTTTTCAAGTCGGAATTTTTTATCTCAATTAATTTTCTATTACTTATTACTATTAGTAATTAATTTATCGATTTTGTAAATCTTGGCGGGCGATTCATTACGATTGGAAAAATCATACATCAAATTTGTGGTTTCAATCGTTTTATTATCAAAAATTTCCGCAATATATCGATTCAACAAAAAATAAATTCAATCTCAATCCAAGGAGTACCCTAGGAATAATTTCATTTTATGATCAGTGATACTAAAGCTTGCGCATAGTCTAATTGTCGATCTCAAAATATTAAAATTGCTTAATCTAGGATGTGCGGGCTGCAAAGCGGCCTCAAAGAGTCGCTAGGAGGGGGACTTAGGAGTGTTAGGATTGGCTTCCTTTAATTATCTTTTTTTGGACATTTCAAAGATCGACCACTGTCTCCTAATAACCAACTCCTCCACGAGTTTTAAAGATCAAAACATGTTTAGAGTATAATCTCTTAGAAATACGTGACGCAGGTCGAGAATATCATAAAAAGCGTTTTTTAAAGCTGACTGTCAGGGTCTTACGCTATTTGAATGACAGATTCTCACAAAACTTTCCTTCAAACTAATCTCCTAAAAAAATTTCAGCAGTTTGACTAGATCAAAGAATTGGCGATCAAAGGTTTTTCTGGAGAAATTAGCCAAAAAAGTAAGAACAAATAACTGTGAAACGAATCATCGACAATAATTTTAAGAAATGTAAATTTGATCTTTTAAGATACCTTTTTTGAAAATTTCACCATATTCATCGCTAATTTTTTTCCATTAGTTTGAACATTCGCACGTGGAGATGGATTTATTTCAATATAATTAAAATTTTAAATGAATAAGTGAAAAACTAAAATTAATTAAAACAGTTANATAACTGGATTACTTGGGTCATCATACCTCTATCGATAATTCCATGCAGGACTTTTTACAAAAGAAATAATGATATGACAAATTCCAATCAGGTTATTTAGTCACTTTTTGAACATATGAGAGGGTTTTAAGGATGCTACTTCACTGAGCTTCTTACCCCGCCGCGCCGCGTATTGTGGCCAATAAAACGATAATCATTGTAATTTTAAGTCTCTGGAAACCATTGAGATGGTTTATTGCACCACAACAATCTGTTTATTAATTATCAACAATAAATAAATAAACAACAAAATACGGAGCATACGCCACACTAGTATTTTACAAAGAATGAACTATTATAAACTCTAATTTAATCATGAGTTGTTGATGCCTTTTATATAAGAAAACTCAAACTTTCGTAAGTTGAAAATATATGTTGTAAAATCAATGATAATTTTTGAGGTATTCTTCTAGATTGCTTTGATGTGATTATATCGATAACCTGTAATAAAATTTTCTCTTCTGCTCACAAATTATTTATATCTTATATCACTAGTACTTATACTCTTATTTTGGGCTATCACAATTTTTCCATAATCAGAAATATCAAAAATAACCAATGTTGAAGCAGAATCACAACTTATTGTTTGTTTCTTTCGACCGTTTTTTAGAAATATTATTCAATAAATTAGGTGCACTTGAATTCACAGCTGAGGTTGCTTGAGTCTTTTATCGACCTTTTACTTATACAGCCATAATGATCCTCATCCTAGCAAGTATTTTTTTAGGGAACAGTCCCTCGGGGAACAACACATGAATATATATACGACTATCATATATCTATTACGCAGGCTTAATGTGTCAGATCATAGTAATTGGCTCCCATAGGTATAATCACAATACGGAGATACACCAATGTGTGTGTTAATTCAGGGAGTATTGCGAATGTTATGGTTTCCGCGACACTTGGTCGGCTCCAATCCACTCTCGTTTGGTATTTGGTTTTGAGAAATTTTTTTATCCTTTCTCAGGCTATCGTTTTAGCACCTTTGTAATTTCTAGATATTTGTTATTTTTTTCATTTCATAACTATCTGTCATAGGCCGGAATCAACTTTGTTTTTGTACTCTCTAGAGCAGCCTATCCTACGTATCAAGTGGCTATAGTAGTATTTAGTCAATCTGATAATTTAAAATTTAGAAAAACAATCTATCGGAACACATCGGAGTGAGAATACGGTATTATCATTGGGATAATTACATTCAAATCCATTTTTATAGAGCTAATCAGACAGCGAGGCGCCCGCGGGATCATATTCTTATTTAGTGGGTTACTTTCATTCCCATTCTCGAAAAACATCGACGAGCGCCAACAAAATATTCATACTTAAGTTAACTTCATTTTAACTTAATTGATAGCGCTTATTAGAATTCTGAGAAACTTAGATCATTAAGCGGCAGCACCACCTTCAATTTCTTAAGTTCAATCAATATACAATCCCAGCGCGAACCTCGCGTAATTCCTGACCACACTTCCAGCTATTTATATAAGTCACTACCCTCCGCTCTTTTATCTCTCGGCCTATAAAATGCTCGACTATGAGCCTTTCGCGCTTTGATAATTATGTTTATTTAACGCATTACCGCGCTAAGTAAATCCTAATTTAAATCCAAAATTATAATCGAAACAATAATATTATCGAGTCCGTCGTGATGGAACATATCTATTCTCAATACTCAAAGATTAATTTTGTCATTACATATTATTAGAATCCCTCTAAACGATTTAAGTCTTTATCCTCAAGCCGCATGCATATTTTAATTGAATTCTCGATACAAGTAATTGAGAACATATTCTGTCTCTGTCTCTTTAGTTTTTCATGGTTATGGGGATTTTTTCCAACAAGTTCAATCAATTAACTCTTCTTCAATCTGCTTTCATTACCGAAGTAATGAAATCCAGAATTTAGTCTTACAAAAAAATAGAAACTTAAAGTAATTTCTAAAAGTTTTTGCGTCGTATTTCATTATTTCCCAAAAATTTATCGCGATTAATAAATTTATTACCGAACGAAAAAATTATTTTTTTATAACTATAATGTTTTTAAGCTTTCTCTGTGTTAATATTCTGTGAGTGATATCGATTGATTTTTTTTTGTACTCATAAGATTTAAATTCTATATCCAAAATCAAATCTGTAAAAAACTGAATTTTCATTGTCTCTGAAATATCCACCATTGCAGTCCATCCTCCTATTACAAACCTATGACAGATTTTGCTATCTATGGGTATTAATGTTCGTCCTTCACTTATATAAGCTTATATTAACTTTAGTCGTGTAAATCTCGAGTAATTTAATGTGAGAGCGAGTAGAAAAATAAATGTGTGGAATATGTTGCAGGAACAAATAGAGGCGAAACCACTTAGATTGCTGGATCTCCACTAATCCGAGCATGACTATTACCGTAGGATTTATTGGAATGGTATATTTTATAATGTATTGTTAGTGTGAGCACGATATATATCAAGGACTACAACAATACGTTACCAGAATTTTCTTCTTAATCATTCGAACAAATAATAAGAGTTCCCGGCAATAAACCTAAGGACCACCACATTCATAAAATTAATATATAGAACATCGTCATCCGACCGAACGGTTTTTTAGAGTTCAATTTTCGCACCGTGAACCAAATGTTTTATTTTTAATACTCTCCACTTAATGTAATCTCTACTAAGATAACGCAGCTGTTCGAGAGGATCTTCCGTCCTCCAGGTTGGTATGGATCTACCGTTTTATCGTCCACATTTTTGAAGTGTCAAGACCAAAAATAAACCTTATCCATCTTCCTTCATCATTTGCGGAAAAAAATCACCTGCGAGAGCCACTTCAGCCAGCGGTGTGCCCCAGCTTTCACGAAAGCTCCTACATTCATAAAAGAAATAAGAATTGTGAAAATCACAAAATTGATGCAGTTAATTTACAAAGTTTTTCAATACCTACCTATCGCGAGATACAGAAATCCTGGCATGTGTATCGTTGACTCAATTGCAATTATATTGGTAATAAAAACATTGAACCTAATAGCAGCAATTGGGGAAATCCTCCTCGTCTTCGATAGCAAACCATAGTTACGATAATTATTGATTTGTATAGTGGGATGAGGCCAACCTTCAAATAATCCTATTCTTAGATAGTTATTTGCCAGTATTGGGGGCCCAGATATAATAGTCGGCCCGAAACATAGATTCGTGCTTACGTCGACTTCCCTGTTTTGACGGCTCTATCTATATGGATTTCAAAAATATATATAGTACCAGACACTTTTTTATAAAGAAGGAGTAAGCAAAAGAAGATAGTGGCAGCTAGGAATACAAATTATTTTACGAGAAATTTCGACTGTATGCAGGGAAAAATAGATGAATTTTATTGGTGTTGTATTTTAAATCTCGATAGTTTCCTCATCTAATACAATAAAATATGTGAGTAAACTGACTTTAGGCAAAGAGTTGCTATATCCTATCGAGCTCATTTGTAGCGATTTCTGCCATACACATATTCTAAACCCCCTCTAATTACTCTGTAGTAGCTCAATCGTGATTTTGGATATCATAAAAGGAATATCGAACACAACAAGATGACAGTTTTGGTGGAGACATTGACACAAAAATACACCGCGAATAGTAATACTTAATTTACAATCGTGCCAAATAGCAAGAACTTCTTTCAATATATCAAAATATTTTTAGCCTTACAAAGGTGAACTAGTTATCCACCTAACAATGATAAAATTACAAATTGCATTGAAAAACAAATGTTATCGAGTCTAGGCAATTATAAATTCGTGAGTTTTGTCCTTCTATGATCGACGACATAAGTTACTCTATGATCAATACTACTACTTTTTTTATGGAGGAATAATTCGAGTGTAATACTATTTATTAAAAAGAAACCTAGTTAAAATTGTCGCTGATAAACCGGAATCAAATATTACTAGATAAGAAAATTCTTTTAATGTGTTATGTTACAGATACTGTCTATTCACCGCGAGTAAATAACAAGATATAATAGTTATAAGAATATTCTTTTCGAGAGATACTAAAAAGTTAAGTATTGGTAATTTTTTTATTATTGCATATGTCTCTAAAACGTCATAAAGAGCCACTTATCATTTTATTCCACAAAGGACTTCCTTTTACTGTAATCCAACACCATAGAATGTATATTGAAATAGAAATAATAATTAATAAACTAATTGTCAAGAAACAATTATATATTCGTGTGAAAAATAGAGAGAATCAATGAAAACAACTGCATGCTGATATAAATATCTCCAAATCATGCAAAAAAAAAGAGTGCACAACTAAGAGAACAATTAGAAATTGTACCCAAATTATATTTAACCTCGTGACATAATAAAAGGTAAAGTAGGTACTTTCGTAATTTACTATGACATTGTTCTCTAGAAGTAAGATCCGCCCACTTTACAAACGATATCTAAATTTGTCTTTTGAGAGTCACTGAAATTTTTTTCTGATACGACCGCGGTCGTTCACTGGATAATGAAATTATTGTTTTGTAAGCGATTCAAAAGACTATCATATTATCAAATTATGGAATCGACAAATGTCTGGCTTCTTAACTATAGCTTCACTCTTCTCTACATCCGCCTGAAATCATATTAGTCAGCTTTACATACTATATTTGCGTATTCTAGTAAAATAATACTAAGGTTGTATAAATTCTCAATAGCAGAGAGTAAACGTTAACTGTGGAAGATGTGATACTCTCACCTGTCTCATTCGCAGGACACTTTATCTTAGCTTTTTAGAGCAGCATAATATAAGAACTGAAAGAAAATTTTTAAGTTTAATGGAATAGATTAAGCGGGTATCCTTTTTCGTCGCAATCTTTCTAGCTCATATCATATCGTTCGAATTCTTCAATATTCAAAAGTTATTGAACAATCATGAAAGTAAATATTTGCGATGCATTCTTGAACTCCAGTCTGTTCAATATTTTCGACAAATATAAACCCGCTGATCATATAGATAAACGTCTTGTCAAGAGTAATTGCTTAGGATATGAACTCTCTCTGGCGAAAAGTAGTGACTGGTCGCTGAAGGCTTTTTGCTTTGTCATCTCTTCGTGGGATGTTGGAGGAGGTTAGACAACCATTTTATTTTAGTAAAAAATCTCCTCATCAGTTTATATATAATATAAATCGAACGTGAATTATCTACTTATCAACCTATACTAATTTCCAACCTTCAATGTGGCCACTCCGAATGTAGAGGAGAAAGATACTTGTTTTGTAAATTTAAAAGGAAAAGTCGTAGCCCCAAATATATCAGCATAACCAACTTACAAAATGGATAACCGCATTTTCAAGCAGTGTAATTTCCAGTCTATAATTACAAAATATGGGAATCTTATTTTATCTCATATTTATATCAAGATATCCACAATCTCTATAAATCTCTCTGGACAAAAGTTTTTTACATTTTTTGTTTATACAAGCAATGAAAAATCAACACAAAAGATTAGAGTAGGTATCAATTGAGACAGACTGGAATCGTAGGGAATACAACTTAAAGTAGAGGTATCCTTCTCAAAGTTATTAGGAGCTGTTTTTAAAAATTATGGACTACCGTGGTAGACAACCTTTGAGGAAAAGGTGCTGATAGTCCTGAAGGTTAGCATCCCTAAGGCCAAAGACTATACATTGCTTTGGAAAAAGTGAATACGGCTCAATAGTATTGTTAGATCGAAACAATTCAATAGTGTTTGAAAACTCTCTGTGAAATGTCGATAATAGGACTATAGTTTTTATCATGTAGAGAGTTCATCCAAAATAAAATTTAATAAATTACGTACAAACATGCATAGATCTGGTAAAAATCCTCAGGTGTTGTCATAGCCAGTCCGCCAAGATGTGTTGTAGCGGAAAGCACAGATTAATTTGTGAGAGTAAGTTCTTAGATTTTAAACTACAAATTTTATTGCCGCCACTTGAGACATGTACTCCTCCATACGGTTTAGAAAAATAAGTGATAGATATCAAATAGATACATACAGCTGAGTTTAGGGCTTAACTCGACATCGTTTGATTTTTTGGGATGCTTGGTTTTTTATGTGTTTTGTAGAGAGTAAGGGAGCTATCTTGAATAAAAAAGAAGTCAGCACACAATGTTAAAATATTGTTGTTGTGGTGGGATCGGATAGTTAAAGCGGTGCGGAAAAAATTGCGGAGATGTGATGAGCGGATGAGGTGTGCCTATCCTACTAGCATAAATATGTTCGATTGATAAAGAAAGGACAAGGAGTATTGATATCGACCAGAAATTTAATTATGGCGGACGATATTAGGCTTAAAATAAAAAACATAAAGTACATTAAATATGAATAAAATTTCAGCGTGCACATTAAAAATTCCACACGTACAACACCTGAACATAAAAGCTAAAAATCGGAGTGATAAAAAGTATTTTGCCAGAAAAAAACTATTTGATAAACGATTACCAATAAATGCTACGCAACCTTCCGCGGTTATATATTTTTTTTTCGAAAATTGTATAAAAACGTTAAAACAATAGATACATCTGATATAACAAAGTTGATAACTCCACCCAAATTCGTATCCTTCAAGAAGCGAGAGCCTTACAAAATTATTTGAGTAAAAGCATTTCTTAAAAAGACAGCGCAAATGTCGTCCGGAATAACTCATCCATTATTTCTCGATGTTTCATCGATTCCTACATTTACGTATTTGTGTCATCGCTGCAAGCCCCAAAAGAAAATAGAAAACACGAACCTCTAACTATACTTGACTGTCGAGGGAATTTAAATTGACGGCAATGATCTTCGCTACCTTGTACCTCGGAATTTTGCTTTTTGGCGGGCCAAAATCAGGCCAAAAATGACGCAAACAAAAAATTGACTGATTTTTAATAGTCGAGTGTATGCTACTCTTTTGAGAATTTGGAAAGTCTAGCGCGCTTATAATTTGTATTTTGCTCTTGGAACCTCAATCTTCAACTAACGACCAGTCTTGTTGGTCAGGCTTGCCATTCCAATAAGCAGTTTGATAGTATGTTTACATTGTTGTACTTCAAACTCATTAGCTTCTTCTTGAGATCATACAAAAATGTAAGACACAAAACAGCAATACAAACATACTCTTAGAACAAGATTGGTTATTAGTATTAACGAAAACAAATCTCCATTTTGAGTACACCAAATTAATAAAATTTGCTTGAGAATATTCTAAGAGAATTTGTGTCGGCTGCAAAAAATTTAGGGGCTCAAAATTACAAGTTTGATATCAAATCTATGCTCGCTCAACACCAACATATGACCGACGAGCTTACGAGTTGACGACACACTGTTCAATTTAATATAATTTATCTTCAAACTATAAAACTTCTCTAACTGGTTTGGACTTACAGGTCACCAAAGGCTTATGTTGTCTTTTATCTAGATTGCCTACGCATACTGGAGCCGATAAACTGAGAGTTGTATCTTTCTATTACGAGCTAGCGTGCCGATTTTTTGGACCTGTCATTTCAAAAGAGATTTAATATAAATTTTTTTTTCCCAAATTTATTTTTGTCATAGATGCTTTCCTGCACAAGGTTTTTACTTGACATTGCAAAATTCTATATTCAATTTTTGAAAAGCTACTTAATAATTCTGTATACAGAATTTTATCTATGCCCCTCCACGAGAAACGTCGTCTGAATTTTCTCAAATACAAATTTTTCCATTGAATATTGGAACTAACCTCTCGTAAAAAATGCGAGTTATGCTGAAACAAGTCTGTGCTTTCAGATAAAAAAATGTTAATGTCACTATGTCGATATTATACAATCAATTCGAAATATCTCAAACTTGGTGAAAGGAGATACTTCAATTTTCGGCTTTTGCGCCTGAGCCTCACATCATACATACTAAAACTAACACTGACCATAATCAAAATTTTTATAGTAGATAATATGTATTTGCAGTGGCGATTGTTAGCTCACCAGACGGGAATAGCAAAATGTTAAAACAAAAGCCAATTTTTGCTCTTATTATATTCATTGTTAGATTTTCTAGAACATACCTCACTGTAGCGTGCTCACACCACAGAAAATAAATAAATACTGAAATTGTATACAATTTATGTCAAGATTGTGAAGTGATTAACCTATGCTGCTGGTCTCTTTCTTTGTATAAGAATAGCTTTTAATTATAGTGACGTAGGCTGGTCGTGATGTAAATAGGGATTCTGTTATCAGAATAACCTTCTAAAGTAGTTTCTTGTAAATAATAAAAATTACCATATACAGTGAATATCTAGTATTATTATATTAATAATTCGTTGAATATTCTTTTAAATATGTAACAACAATTAGAGAGCGATAAGTGTGGTGTTTCTGCGTCGTATCTTATGGTCAATATTAAATAAAATTGATATTTTTTGTTATTGGGTAATCACTTTCACCTTTGCTAGTTTGGCCGAGGAAAGAAATGGCACGGTCGGTAAGAGAGGTCAAATTTAATTTCAAGAATAGGGCCAATAATAAATTGCCATCTTTTTTAGAAATTTGTAGTTCTTTTAAATAAAAAAAGCCTAGCGGTTGCCTTACAATTGAGTCCGCATCAAAACCGAAATGGAATATCAACCGTACAGCAAAATAATCTGTCCCTGCTAATAAATTACTGCACCTCTGATTTTCAATTTTTTTAAACAAACTGTTGTAAAAGATAAAGTGGTTGACAATTAAACGGGTCTTGATAAGGAACATATGTGCGCGACAATTAATATTCATTTTATTTTGATATGAACTAAAATCTATGATTTTGCGCTAGATGCGCCAGACTTATTTGAAGATTTTTTAATTCTTTTCAGAGAAAAGTTTAAGAGAGGAAAAAAGTGGTTTTCCAAGCAAAAAACAGGTGATTAATTTACAGGCTCTTACAAGCTTTTTTCTTTGACATTTACTTTAAGCCATCATATCGGACTTAAGTTTTTAAAATCGTAGACCGGACTAAAAATCCAAAAGTTGTTTTCGACCAAAGATAAACCATCTGCAACGAACTACCCATCTTCAAACCATTCACATTCACCAAAATTAGAGAATTTAAATAAAAAAATGGACAACCAGGCATTTAACTTTACGGTTAAAAAACGGCCATCGGCTCTCTTCATTTCTGTAGCAAAGCACTGACGTACGGATAAAAGAACAAGAAAATTAAAACAACCTACATTTCCAAAATGCAACGCCACACGTTCAACCTGGAATTATGGAAGCGGATTTCCCTGCCCTGCCTGGAGCACAGTAAAAACCAATTTTCCGGTATTGGTGGAAATGAAACAGCGTAGAAAAGAGGTTAAGGACTTTAATGAATCTGGGGGGCCTTGAAGGTAAAAATGAACATAACACAATAAATTTCCAAGAAACGGCAGAAATGACCGCTTATTTTCACAACATTTCCAATGTATATGGTCAGGAGCCTAAATAAAATTTTTTCATGACTATATTGCCAGTGGATTATCCGCTTTTCCGAGTATATAAACATTCTGGGTATCTTCCAAGCTGCAAATGTCATTTTAACGGAGAGATGACATTTGCAAAACACGAGGCTTACAAAAAGGAACGGCAAATAATATAAACCGTAACTAAATTTGGGCCCAGGCTATGAATATATTTGACGAATATTTAACAAATGAGCAATATTCGGGACAGGTAATTCGCTAGTCAAGAGTTTTACAAAGTCAAGTTTTGAGGAAAATATTGGGACGCTTTTGGAAACGATAAATAGAAATTTGACCCAAACCCCAAAAGCTTAAATATTAGGGATAAATTGGAACACCATTAGAAACTCAGTCACAAAAACAAGGAAGTTGAGAATAAGGAAAAAAGACTAATTAAAAATGAATGGGGTCATCTTAAACGGTGATGAATTACGTCAGGGTTTTGGAAGATTATTACAAAAAAACTGAACAGCAAACCATAATATTTACTGACATCAAAACATATAATATAAGCAATAATTTTTTTTAGTTAATCAGTTAAAACCTAAATTACAAAAATCTAATGCGTTTAACTTTTACTATTTTTAGTTTATAAAATGCCAAAAATAAAACATTTGATAATCGTTTTTCCGATTAATGAGTTTTGCAACCTGTTGAACCTCAATGAGTCACTCTTGATGATAAGTAAATCAGGACAGTTTTTAGAGAAGTTGCTCTCATGGGCCCCACTAGATCGTATATAGAGGTCCAACAAATAAACAAAACAAAACTATCTATTTGAAAAATAATATTTTTGGTACATACTAAAATAACCACTAAATTGCAACTAAGAGGTTTATCTTTTAACTGGCTAGTTTGTTTTTATTTATAAGATTATCTACAATATGCAAATTCGAGTGAAGTGCAAACGAATAGAAATGGCACTCAGTCTTTTCGATAAATCCACTTTATCTTTCTTGCCAAGACAACATCTTTATAGGAGAGGATATATACCCCTTCATACGTTAAGAAACAAGAGGCCACATAATTTTAAGCCATGTAGTGCGATGTTATACTATGATACAATACGCGTATGATAAGTGAACCTGTTGGAATTGGAGATACCACCGCATAACGAGTTTAATTTGAAACCTACTCTGCTTTCTTAGAAAATAAACACAGCTCAAAGTAAAATAACCAAAAAAAACTAAGAACCAGACGACACTCATAGCAAAATATCCAGGAACACATGATTTTTGGTAAGCACGATACAACAAGACAAAACTTCTGGTTTTTGGGTGTGTAATTTGTCTACAAAAACTGTTTTAAAAGTTTGACTTGATTTTTCGGGAGACAGTCTCAATACGCCCTATAAATCTGATCTAATACATTATTAAATTAGAGAAAAAACTCAAACATCTTATATCTTTGAATTTTTTGGAACAGAAATTTATACATGTTATAATATACTCTCAAAAATAGGCTTTATTTCAAGAAATTACGGCCCAACATCGGTTAAAATTTGAGAAAAACCAGACCCAATAGAACACCAGCGCTAGAGAATATGGAAAGCACTATAACTCACCACGCATAAATGATTTAGAGAAACTCAGCTCCCTAACAATACTTTTGAGCTTCGCAAACTGCCTTGAATAGGTGAGAGTCATTATCCGAAACATCACGAGTGTCTCCAATTAAGTTGTATGTCTCATGGGTAGGAAGTAACTATAAGAAAAACCGAAAACATCAGACTGATTCAAAGCTCAGATATATACATATTACAGTCATATTTCTCGTTATTCTTGTGATCTTAGTCCTTTTGCTTTCAGGAATACCAACAAAATTGTCCCCTAGCCAAAACACTGTGCAACATGCTTGTAGAATTCGTTTTTAATTTTTAATGGCACTATAATATATAATAGTTGTATTTCGAAGCACAAACATTCACGTTTATCAGGGGCTCCAAGGAATTCCACCTTCTTTGTTAATTAGCAAAATGTTATTTAGATTATCATTTCGATGCGTGGACACACAACATTTATGACCGTGCTAATAATTTCACGTGTGCAAAATATTCTTTTGAAAAGAAATGATCGGTATGGGGCCCGAAACACCTGCTCCAACAGGCTACAAAGGAATTGCCTGTATTGGTTTGTCAAATTATGCTTGAACCAAATGGTAGAGATAAAGAGAGATATATATCAGCATACCAAATACGCGAAATTGAATAATACAGTTACAAACTATCTTCTTCGATTTGGGTTCCCAAAGGTAATGAACGCCGCCTCACGTTCGAAAACCAAAAAGCTTCTGAGGATCGACGAAAAAGGTTCCAGTAATCGATGCAAGAAATATTTATTCCTGATAGGAAAAATAATTGTACACCCGAGTAATAACTATCGGATTACACAGCGCTCCAAAAATCATCGATCAACCTTCGAAATAAAATGCTGCACGACAAAACAGCAAAAATGGTGTTGAGGCCGGTAAGCTCGTTTTGACCAAATTTACTCATCATTTATTTTTGATACAAACATAAAATCTCAAGATATTTTTGAGTTCTCGGTACTAAAAGTCAATTGCCAAAGAGCATCATGTTTCTGTTGATATAATTTTTTAATTCTTAGCCACTAAAATTAACACCTTGCATCACGGTTAATCATAACACAGCGGAGAGCAAAGATTACTTTATTATTAAATGACTGTTCTAGATGAATTACAGAGTCACAGAGTCTATGACCTGTTTTTGACGTTGCGTCCACATAAAATTGAGGAAAGGTGCAAACCTGTTGTCCGTATGAGTACATCAAAAACTTGATATTCACCGCGATTCTCTAAGGTTCTGACGTGCGAAATGGTTGGAAGCGGTATACGGAGCACGTATAGAATTTATGTCAAGTAAGAATAGTAGTATCATTTACACTGTGGATTTATTGTGGGATAATTAGACAGTTTTCTCAGTCTAACTTACAAACAGAGAGTTCCAATGATAAATTGTAAATAACGCTTAGATTTGTCTCTTGAAATAAATGAGGAAACACTATACAAGATTTTAGGCAATATGCGAGGAAACGAGAAGAAAAAATCTCTAGTTAATTATTTTTTCCGGTACATAATTAAGTAATAGTTGCCCTGTCCGGCACGGCAACATGGTGAAGAAAACAAATAATCTTTATCCCAATGCAAAAAATAACATTATAAGATAAAAAATAAGATCTTACGGTAATGTTTCTTCGAGTGCTCAACTCCAAAACATAAAATTTCAAAGCCACAAAATGTTATGTTTAAACAGTACACAAAGCGATATAATTTCGATAAAAAACTATATTGCTCTATTACCCCTGCGCAAAGAGAAACTGGGTCCAAGATCGAAATCGTAGGATTTAACGATCCTCTCGCATTCCTTCCACGGAGTGGGTAGCACTTAATAGTTTTTTTAAAAATTGATGTTAGGTATGATTCGAGTATTCATCCATTGTCAAATCAATGACAAAACTATATTGTGGGTCAGTCTGATCAACAGAGATTCAATTTAGTTATTGAAGAAGGAAAATTATTTTTTTCATCTTGGTCATAATAAAAAATACACGGGCGATTATAATGAGGGGCGATTGATGGTGACTGGGCATATACGGTATGCGAATTGCACTCGGCATACAAATCTGAAACAACTGCCAATCCAGAAAAAAGCCTGTCTATATACTCAACCGATGCCTATTGCAATCCGTTCGAGACTAACAGTTATGCCTTTTCCTTGCGTAGGGAAGGTCTTAATGGCGAGAACCAGTCAATAAGACCAACAAAACAAATCCTGCCCAGACAGTTCCATCTCTCGCAATCATTTATTACCTATTGCAAGAAGTTGAACCAAGAAGATTAAATTTTTATTATATATATATATTCTCGTGTGGAATATAAGGTAGCGAGTATAAATGGGCCATTCACTTTTTTACAACAATACGGATATATTCTCAGTTACATTTATCAAATTGTGGTCCGATGTTCATACTTAAACGCCGATAGACACTCAATGTCGTATATAACTGTAGGCCCAAAATCAGAATATGAATATGAAGACAATCTTCTTTCCACTTCCAAAAAGGCCCTTTAGTGAAAGAGCTCCTGAGAAAAAACCGAAAATGCTCTAATAGCTGTAGATTAACTCTTCTGATCTCCTTAATCTTATCTGTCGGAAAAAAAAAAATCTCAACACCCCAAAAGAGAGTATATATATTGACAATTTTGTACTTAGCGGCACAAATGGTTCGCGCCAATAGGTAACAGTTATCGTAACAGATGAATTTTCCAAAACTGCAAAATCTTCCTCCTCCAAGAGTCCTGGGCCAGACGGCTAATAGGCTCCAATTGAGCTCAACACAATTATTCAAACCAGATCAGAACTGAAAATCGGTTAAGAATCGTCAATCTTTCTCACGAGCTTTTTTATGATCCGATGGGCTGAAACAATTTCTACACGCCGAGCGCTAAATAGAGCCGACAGTCGTAAGTTTTTCACAATTTCATGACTTCAATAATGTACACCTAAATCCGAATGTTCACCATGATACAGTAAAAGGCACAATATAGGTATGCTCTTATTCTAACCATTGACTTTTTTTTTTTCCAATTTGCATACTGATATTTGCATAATGAAAGTCTCATACAATTACATATTCTATAAAGTGAAAGCTCGGGCTCCCTCATATTTTTAAAAAAAAATCAAACTCAAACAAAACTGCTCGCCCAACTTAATTCAATGTTATTAGAGAGTACTCTACAGTGATTCATAAACACAGTGACAAATGCTCTCTTTTTACAACACGCTCTTTATTTCACTATAAATCCCAGTGGGCTTTTCTCGAAATGCTAGACCCCATTCGCCTGGTTATCTTCATTTGACTAATACAACCCGAGTTTGCGCCCACACTCGTCGATCGTCTAAAATCATAAGACAGGAAACAATGATTTGAATATTTTATTAAATTTGAATAAACACATCCATTTGAACTTCTAGGGATTTCACTTTTTTGGACTTGTTAAAACTATATATTCAACTCCCAACCACAGTGACCCCCCGGTCACAAGCCAAAGCTAAAATTCAGACGCGGGGGCGAAATCATGTTTTTAGTTAGTGAACCGAAACCCTATTTCCCCCTGAGCTAATTCTGCTTTGACTTTTTCGCGCTTGAAGTAAAGAACCTTATTTTTTTGCGCCCGCACTTTGCAGCGGCGCAATTTCTTATTAAATTTCTTTCCCCACTTCACTCAGACCCCGCGCACTCGCTCCACAGATATCCCAACCCAACACTATGGATTGTCTCGTCTTTCTTCAAGACGTCAGTTATATACACTAATAACGACAAAGAACAACCGATCTGGTTCTGGTCGTCCAGGTATCGAAATAAAATAAAATGTTCCATGTAATCTATTAATGGAGTTGGTTTAATCATTTCTACTTTAACAGTCATATTATTTAACACATAATGAAAGACAACAAGAAAAAATGGGGGGCGCGGATAAATTTCACATTAATATTTTGGTGAAAAAGTTATAATTCATTATGTTTCTAATTTACATAAGTTTCCCATTAAGTAACGGCGTTTTTGTAAACTTAATGACCTTTTAAAAAGCCCTTACAAATCAAGCTTTAAGTCATTAAGCAAATGTATTTTTGTTGAGCTTAAATAAATTTTTTGTTCACTATTAATGGATAAAAAAAGTATCAAGAGAAAAATAAATCATATTTTTTTCGTAATTAAATAAAAAATAAATTTTTTTTTTGTACGATTATTTTAAAATTTTTTTTCTATTTTGTATTCAAAGTTGAAATTGATGCAATTTTCCCATAGCTTTTAAGTAAGCATTTGTATTTTCCAAAGCTTAAGACATGGGCAGCTGGCCGTTTTTGGCTTGATTAGTCACTCGTCTCCTTTAAATTTCAGCTGTCATAAACTTGTGTGTTGGATTATTGTGTACACTTTCAGTGCCGTCACTATATAATGCGCTAAAGCAAATTAATACTTAAACATGATCTTAATTAACATCAAAGTACAAACGCAAAATAAATAAATGTTCATAAAGGGTATTAATTCTACTCTTTGCAATCATTATAACTGAGTCTTTAATGGGACAGTATAATGGCATTTTCTGCTTAAACATTCATTAAGCTATTTATTTTTTTTTAGTACTTAATGATCTATAATAACTGAAGAACAATACTTATTACATAAAGTAATTTTTCAACTTAAGCACGATTTGAAAAACGGAATTTCAAAAGTAAAAATGGGTATCGATGTTTTGACTCCTGCTTGTGAAATTTTTCTGGTCATTTAAAGAAGACGAGGATTTTCTTTTGTTTATCCGAATAAAAAATTGTCAAAAAAACAAAACGATTTTCGCTCAATTGGTTCGTGAGATTTTACCAGGGTTGATGAAGCAGTTCTCGAGCGACTTCCGTATGAAAGAGCTAAAACCGGTATTTTTTTGGCAGGTAAAAATGAAAGCGTTTTTTAGCCAAACCGTTTTTTTTGGCTAGGGCTAGCGACCACGTGGTCGGACTCCCAAATGAACCGGTAAAAAGTTCGATAGTCAATCTGAAGTTCATCGTAGAGACTTAAAAGTACTCCAAAAAGATACCGAGTGGGTCGATTTCTAACTGAACTATTAAGCCAACTACTGGTTCAATGATGTAACCTGAAAGGTCGCTTGAAGAGCAAACATGGTTAACTCACTCAAGGTCAATCACAAGTTCAATCGTATAGATCTCGCAAGTACCTACTTAAAAGAAATCGGCAAGGGTCCGACTTTCTGATGAACGTATTTAGCAAACTATGGTCAATTATAGACTGAAAAGGTTCTGCTAAGAGCAAAAACTGGTCAAAATTCAGATTTTATACAAGGGGTGCTGAAAACAGTTCCTAGCTCTAGTTTTCTTTTGGCTCTCTAAGCGACATTTCAGTACATAATTGAACCCATAGTTGCTAATACGTTCATAGAAAGTCGACCCTTGCGATTCTTTGAGGGTAACTTCGATCTATACGATGAACTTGAGAATTGACCTGAGGTTAACCATGTTTTGCTCTCTTAGCGACCTTTCAGTACATCATTGAACCATTGTTGCTAATACGTTAAAATTAAAGTCGACCCCTCCGGTTTTTTTGGGAGTACTTTTAAGTCTACGAAAAAACTTGAGATGAGCTCTTGAACTTTGAACCGGTCATTTGAGGTCGACCACGTGGTCGCTAGCCCATAGGCTAAAACAAAATGGTTGCTAAAAAATCGCTTAATTTTTACCCTGCCAAAAAAAATTACGGTTTAGCTCTTCAATACGGAGTCGCTGATGACTGGCTTCATCAAGACCGTAAAATGCTCAAAGAAATTTGAGCGAAAAATCGTTTTTTTTTTGAACACTTTTTTTTTTATAAAACAAAAAAAATTCTAACGTCCTGTAATAATGACCAGGCAGACAAAAATTCAGCCTACAAGATGGGTCAAAACATCGATACGCATTTTGACTTTGAAATACCTTATTTTCAAATCGTTCAATTAACCCTTGTGAGCACGAGCCACAATTGTGGCTTGTCTCAGCATCACTAAAATCATCGAAAAATAAGAACAAAAAACTTGGATCGCGGAAGCGTTGTTTCAAATACATTATAAAGAATTTAGATTCGGTTTTCAAGAAAATAATTGAATTTTTTTTTTTGTTTCGAATGTTTGTTCGGCATTACGGGGAGTTGATTTTAATCAAGTGATTTTGGAGCCTATGTTTCACTTCCGTAAAAATTATTTCGGGTAACTGGACAACAAATCAAATGTAGATTAGGCCCAGTTTAGAAAGTCTTTTGTGCATGCATATATCAGTTGAAATAAAAATTTATTGGTATCTATGGGGCAAGACATCTTTTTTTAGGCTGAAATATCTAAATTTTCAACTCAAGTCATCCATGAAAAAACTTTAGTTATTATAAGACAGTGAATTTAACCAATCATAACATTGTCCACAAGTTTGTACTTTCAATCCCCCCTTATTTACTCGAAAAATAATCAGAAAAAAATGCCATTATCTGCTTTTATAGGGAAAAATAATACATTTTTCCCCTCAAAAAAATCATGATTTTTCCAATCAAAATTTTTGACTTATTTAAAAAATTACTTTTTTGATTCTATTGAGACTATTAATATAACTAGCGGAACAAAACCTATGACGTCAGGCCGGATTTCCCTTGTGCATTGCTTTTTCGACAGAGATAAAAATTAGTAAGAGACAACTGTGACCTTGTGTATCACGTATATGGTACATTACACCTCTTGCTTTTCCTCACTAAGTTTTCCTTAGAACTCAAAGAATTAAAATTCTGAGATATTATATGTCCGTCCGAATAGCAAAAATATGATCCTTTGTATCCAACTTCTTATGCAGAACAAATTAAAAAATATCCAACTGCCTTCAAGGCTTCTTCTGTGATACCAAACATTCAAAGTAGAGCCAACAATTTGTCGGCTCTGGTGCCTTGGCGAAACTTTTTTTATATGCTCACAAGGGTTAAGGATGTGGGCGACGATAATTGGGCTCTTATTTACACATTTTCCAGTGAAGTTTTTTCCGTAAAAATGGCCAAGAATAGAGAAAAACAACTTTTTTAGAAATTTCATCAATAGTTTTAAAATGATAATCGCGCAGCAAATTTCATTCGTGATTTCGCCTGATTTTTATGAAAAATTAAAAAAAACACTAATACAAAATTTTGGACTTGATTGGCGTAAAATTTTCATAATATTTCTAAAAAAGTCGATAAAAAATGACAAATAAAAATTTTATGATTTTTCAAACAGCGGTCAGAAAATATGTAACCATCTAGTAGTATGAAAAAACTTAAAGTGGTTTTTTTACCCACAAATTTCAATAAAAAATCAAAAAAAAATTAAGACGAAAAATGCGGAAAATTTTCATAATATTGTTAATTTTTTTTAATTTTTACTAATTCAAAAATAAAAACTCGAACTCAAATCTCTCCTAAAATAGATTTAAAATAATTTTAATGAACTGAAACACATTTATTCTGGTTGAGCTAACGATAATAAGCACAAAAAAAATAATCTAACTAATTATTTTCGTAAGGTATATTGACTCCAGTCTGCCGAGTTAATACCACCCCTTGAGTCGACCTTGAATCATCCAAAAATAATTAAAAAATCATTGTCAACACTATTCTTTCAAATGCTTTATAAAAACCGTTAATGCAAGTCAAAAAATATTACTTATTTTTTAAGCACTTGTAAATTCAGGGGGTGGTGTTAGTGATTTTTGGGATTTCAGTGGCTTCGTACGGTTAGACAAATGCACACTGGATATTTTTGAAACATGCATTAGGAAGATCTATCTTTTATCTCGCGATTTCATTCGACAGTTTAGTAACACTACCACCAACCATCTGGTTAACCGCGGTTAAACACGAGTCCCTCAGCTTTTTTCAAAGAAACAAGGATTCTAGAGCTTATATCGGAAAGTTTTGAGATTTTGTGAAACTCCCGGAAAGTGCCTGAATTTTAGTGGGTTGGTTCTATTTTTTTCGATTGTTGTCTCAAAGCGCTACAATTGGGTCGAATGAGTCGAAAAAGGGTGTTTTTCGACGTTTTGATATAAGGCTTTTTCTGTGAAAACGCCAGAAACGTCATTTTTGGAATATAGGAAGCTCAAGGTGCTTCACATATCATCTAGGTCGTAGTTTTTTTAATTTCGGCCTTATTGGCTGTTAATCGACAGAAAAATGCGCGAAAATGACAATTTTGAATATAAAAGTGATAATTAAAAAATTATATATTTATTTCGACCATAGGTCTTTTTTATTGACGTTTCGGCTTAGCAGCCATTTTCAGTGTGGAGATCAGAGAAAGATATTTTGACAAAAAAATAGAGTTTCGCGAAACCTAATATGATGCGTAATCGAGTCTCAGATGAAATTGCCCAAATTAAAGCTCGATAAATGTTAAGTTATTGAATTGTCAGGTATTATACAAGTACACAGAAAGGTCATACATTTGTGTGGTACTTTTATATTAAGACTTGGTTTATTAAGAGAAATATGTAAGCCTTCGAATTTTTCTCGAAAGCCTGTATTGTTTCGAATCCGGCTGACACAAATAGAACCTTCGAGAAGGTGTTTTGTAGGTAAATCTCGACTGTCTCCTCATCTCACCTTCGCATCACATTACTAATCATGTATAAAGACTTTTTTCGATAATTTTAAAGTGGCTTTCGAAAAATTTTATTTGTAGTGTATTTGGTAAGTATTATGGGTCTATTTTGTATTTGTCGCGAACAATATTTGTAATGTTGATAAATTGCCCCTTCTTCATTACGTCTATGTTCTAGAATACGCTGATGTCAAACACCGTTAATTTGGGAAATTTCATCTGAGGCTCGATTACGCATTTTAGGTTTCGCGAAACTCTATTTTTTTTGTCGAAATATCTTTCGCTGATCTCTACACTGAAAATGGCTACTAAGCCGAAACGTCATTAAAAAAGACCTATGGTCGAAATAAATATATAAATTGTAGATTTCTTGTCTCATTTCTACAATTGTGCCATTTTCAAGTTTGCAATTAAAAGTCAATTGTAGCTTTGAGCCACCCACGCATATTGAGCCACGGCCCAAAAGTCAAAAGATAAAAAGTTGGAAAATATGGATTTCTTTACTTATTTCTCCAGGCATAACCAAGTGAGAGAAAATTTGAGCCATGTGGTTTTCTCTATTAAAGTCTTGCTCTAGTGTTAACCTACTACTAAATGCGTCATTATTAGCACCAATCAGGGACGCGCTTTTCCAAAATCTACAATTATAATGAATTTGAGCCATGTGGTTTTCTCTATTAAAGTCTTGCTCTAGTGT
>SCLH01001035.1:280016-298080 GCA_004367855.1 Oikopleura vanhoeffeni | reverse complement strand
AAAACTTCAAAAATACCACAAGTATTCTTTAGTGGTTTTTAGAATGAAAAATATTTTCAAAAAGTTTTTTTTATTTGACACGAATTTGCCTAAAAACCTCACAAATAGAAAATTGAAGTTCAATAGTTCCTATTTAATGAACGGGATATATGTTGGACGGAAATTTTAATTTCAACTTTTCACCGCTAAAAGAAATCGCAAAATATTTTTCCTGTTATAAAAAAATTTTGTAAGACTTAATTTTACCAACTTTGTTAGTATGAATATCCTTCTTCCAACCAAAGTTAATCTTGAAAATGAAGGTGATTTCTATAGCGTGTTTTCGAATCTCACTAGTGTCAAATCTTACGCCGCTTTATTGCCCGGGGGTTGATTTGCTCCAAATATCAAGGACCCTTGTCTATTATTGTACTACAGAGAATCACTGAGACAACAGTGGGATTCAAACACGCGCTATTAAATTCACCATCATTTTCGAGATTATAAAATAAAATTTTCGAGATTCACTTCGGTTGGAAAAAGGTTATTCTCAGGCAAAATCTTTCGAAAAAAGTCCCGGGGAATTCTACCTAGCTATCATGTACTTCTCTATGGCTTTTTTGGAGGATCCTTTCTTGTCGTTCAGATACTTGATTGAGGCCTCTATCATAGCTGGAAAAGATGGATGACCCTTCGTCTTGGCGATTTTCACTGGTGATTCTGACATTTTTTTATAAAAAAAAAGTTTTTTTNTTTTTTTGTTATTTATCGAAAGATTTCGAATGAACAAAAATTAATCGAAAGCTGAAATATTACTTAAATTGGGGATCCCAATTTCAATCCCAATTTGAAATGCGACTAAATCGTTTTTAGAAAATCTGCCAGGATAATAATTTTCTTTAAAGGGTGCGGTAAGATTTTGAACGATTTTGATGACAAATTTGTACAAAATTTTGAAAATTTTTCGAAAGTTAGTAGACTAAATTAGTCTATTATAGTCTAAGACTATCGTCAAAGAAACCAAGCTAAAATTGGAGACACTTTGAAAATTTCCCCATTCGGTTAAATTTCAAAAATATTTTTTCCTGTTTTCTTTCCCGTCATCCTAAAGCTTTGCTGATACGGATTCACTAATAATGTACTGTATGTTTAAGAATATTTTGCATAATTATATTGCATAAAAACGCGATTGCGAGAAATCTGATATTTTTATTCAAAGTTTTTGTTTTTTTTCTTGGAATTTGGAAACTTTGTTTTAAATTTTATTAAGTATTTGAAATTTTTGCCAAAAATTCGAACCCACCAGAAATTACATTTCTGTAAACCAGATGTACAAATTGTACATTGGATTATCCAATTCATAAAATCAAGGTTTTTTAGTTGGCAGTACCAATTCATTATGAGAAAACAACTTATATTATCTTTCCTGCTGAATGATCAGAGGTTAATAGTATTAATATTTTGCCTTCAGAAATGTTTCTTGATTTGATAAAGTGTTTATGAGATTTTGACATTTCGATGAAACGGGTGATGGCACTGAGTGTATCAATTATATTTAAGAGGGTTCCAACCTTATGACCGAGCTTTAAGGGTATAGTGCCCCTAAAAAATAAAGTTTCAGAATCGCGTACTAATTAATTTGACGACGCCAAGGTTATCAATTTATAAATTTTAATATGATCTTTAATATTTTGATTTTCATTAAAAATTCATCAGATGACCTTCTGAAAATTTCAAACGAAAGTTAAATTTTATTTCATCGCTTTCATAACACCAATCACTTTCTTATAACGATTTGAGCAAACATATGTCATTTGTGTGCACTGGAGGTGTTAGAGAGCAAAAGGGCTTTCAACCTCTGATAAGATCCGTATCAAGATTAAAATCTTTGAAATTAACAACTTTGGCGCCACCTAGCGGGAAAACATGACAGTGAGACACCACTTATGTTTTAGGGCAAATAAGTTACGAAAAGTTTTTAACAACCTTTTAAAAATGGACACCACTCCCTTAAATCATCAATTAAATCTACACTTGAACGATTAAGAGCCGTTTATCGAATATAATACGGTGTTGAGTTTGAAAATTCGTCAAAAAGATTATCAATCTTCAAAATACACTCAATTTGGGTGATCTGATTAAAGCGTATAAATATCCTTAAAATATAAGCATTCATAATTTGAGAAACCAAAAATTAACTGACAGGCGCTTAAATGTTTTTTCAAAAATTGGGTAAAATTTGAGCAAGTAGACTCGTAGAGGGTCACAACGATCATTCTCACTACTATATCAACTTTAATTTTTTACTACTGACTAATTTTAAAAAATTTAAAATTTTCGAAGGTCACCAAAGATAGACAAAAATTAGCACGTTAAACTCAAAACTTTTGGGGACGGTTCAGAATCTAGATTTGATTTTTTTTAAACGCCTGGGAGTTAATTAATAAGAAAAATATTCCTGAAAGAAGGACTGACGGTGATGGGTACGTTCGAAAATTACATTTTTCTTAAGAGGGTTGTGAGTAAAAATATCGCAAATTTGCAAAAAAAATTAAATTGAGATTTTTTGAATAAAGGTTAGAATTGAATAATCGAAGAATTTCAAAAATTAGAGTTTTTTACATACAGGGTTTCTGTCACAATACTCGAAAGTTTAGTGAAAATTTACAAAAGTTATTAGCAAATCAAAAACGAGAAAAAGACTTCTTCGGGTTTGAAATTACACTTGAACTTTACTCTAAACTCTCAAAGAACGACAAAGCAACTTGATGGCTTTTTGAAGAATGTATTTTATAAGAAAATATTCTTATGACAAAAATCAAGTTAATTTTCAATCTTTTTGGGTTTCCCATTAATTTTGATTAGTTTATATTTGGACAAATCATCATCAATAATTTATACACATTTTTAACTCGTAGAGCAAGTTGGCAAAGTCCGTTTTTCTTTATTACAGTCAACTCAGGGCGCAGCGACGTTTGTCGCAAACTATAAGTCATATTTTAAATATAAATGAATAATTAATGTTTCGCTTCTTTCAGACATCATCAGAATTATCCAAAAATTAAACAGTTTCTGAAAGTATTGCGAGTTTATATACTGCTCAGACCTGCTCCATTAGCGCGTTTTTTGGCCAAGAATTCACATGATAGCAAATGGAACGAAAATATGGGTTTTTAACTAGAAATCGAAAAGCTTGCCGCACGAGACAGTTGAACAAAGGATGCGCTGAAAAACTTAGTCGCGAAAATTTGAGCGCAATTGTAAGATGATTAAAGATTTGGAAGTGGGCGAAAAAGAAAGTGATTAAAAAATTGCCCACTCAGAATAAGTAAGTAGCGATGTTATTTTGCTCATTAAAGGGTCCGGGTCGCAAAATCCGTATGAAAAACGCTTCAGTTTTTCGACGGTCATAATATGAGCCAGAGCTCCTTTGCAAAACTCGAAAATGCTGCATAAAATACTTATCTCTTAGTTTTTTCCTAGTCCTGACACCATCTGAGGGTTTAAAGTTTTCGCTTTCAAAAATGAAAGGCACCTGAGGTAATTCGGATAACTGTGGATATGGTAGTAAATGCCTTTGGCCGAAAAATAATTTCTATGTTCTGGCGCTCTAGCTTTGATAAACGCGCGCAGTCATACCTACATAATGGCTGAGACAAAGACACTTAAAGTGGTAGACGCAGTTAGTTGTCTGAATTTCCTCAGATATTTTCTTATAAGGTTGATGAGACAGCCAATCAGAGCGGTCCATTATGTCCACGCTTGTAGCGGTGCACCTCTGAGTTCATTGTACCTAACTGTAGTTCTAGAAGATATTTTTTTTAGGCGACTCTACCAGTTAAAAACTAATTTTCACCACTGATTTTGAAAATATATCGGCATACATTAATTATCAACTTTTTGCGGATTTCAATGAGAAAATTGTTTTATTCATGCATAAACTAAATTTTCGACTTCCGTCATACCCGAGTTAAAAGTCATGACAATTTTCAAAAGCTTGCGTTTTAAACCCCTTTATCGGCATGATTCCTCAAAAAAAATAATCATATTTTTAGCCGGAATCAATTTTGAAAATTTTAAGTTCACTTATGCCACTCGTTTATCACAGACAAAATATGCACTTGATGAAGAGTTCGATGAAACGGAAATTAATGTGTTTGGGTCGTTACAGTTCAAGGTCCAATTTATTAAATCGCTTAGGGTGGTCTCACTGAGGAATCCTCAGTCAATAAAAAAATTGCAATGACCAATTTTTGAGAAAATCAAAAAATGTTAAACACGTAAAATTCAATAAAAATTTGTCTGGAAAATTCCGAACTTCTGAGGGTAATTTCGACAAAATATGAAAGAATCAGTTTTGACTGGAGACACCCTAACATCGTCTCATTATTCATACCCTATTCTCTAGGAGACAAAATTTACAGATCATAAAAAGCAATTCCTGTGATAAACTGAATTGTGAATTTGAATTAATCACAAAATAAAAATATAAAACTTTAGAAAACCTTTTTTTTCTTATTTTGCGAGAAAGAAAATGCAGTACTGTCCAACTGATGAAAAAGTTCTGAAAGATTCTGTAACTTACTAATTTTTAGAGAGATTGATTAATGGGGAATATCTGTGTCTATAAACACTAAANGGGAAGGTTGGCCGCAAATAGTCTGTATATCATAGTCAATATATGTGGCAGATTTTCCTTCATAAACCGTTTCCTCTTTTTTTTATTCATCTGAGTTATGAAAATATAAAATAAAAATTAACTTTATCACAAAAACATAACTCTTTAGCGCCAATAATAAAAAATTTGGTATTCAAAAGAATCCTTAACATATTTTAAATTTAGATAGACAGGGCTTTTTGCATTTATGAAAGACGGCTAATTAATTCTTGAATTTCATGACTTCATGAAAGAAATTACAAAATAAATTTTAAAGTGTGGACTGAACAAAGTTATACGTAGCACGCGTAGGTGAAATTCCATATGATTTTTGGCCATAATGACGTCATAAAAGTGATAATTATTACTGGTTATATGTAAAGATGACCGGCGGATCCGCCGGGTCTTAAATTTGTTTACAGTTAAAAGGAAAATTTTCTTTAAAAAACTTTTAAAATAAAATTTCAGTCTCCCCTGAAAGCGAAATTATATTGTTAGTCGAAAATTTTGAATTGAATGTTTAACCACTAAAAGAAATCTCTAGAAAAACTTCCCAATTCTAACAAATTTTCTAAGACTAAAGTTTAGCCACTTCATAAGAGTTCAAATTTTGCTCAAACAAATCTTAGGGAATTGTACCAACTTATATGATTTAACTTAAACCTTTTACTAAAAATCATGAAATCGTTAAAACGCTCGGAAATAATGACGTTTTAAATTTTTGAAATGATGTTCAAATTTTATATTATTGCTTACTTATAAATGCTAGGCTTCGGTGTTTTTATTTCGCACACTTCTAACTCCGCTAGATTTTCATACGCTAGAGGCGCTCGCACTTCAGTTAAAACAAATTCAACTGGTCTCTGAGGATTAATTTGCCGGGTTTCAAAAACATCCTGCCTTCAATTTTAGATAAAAAATGAGACATTTTTTTTCAGGACGTGGTTTTTAAATAAGCAATTATAATATATGAATCACAATTCATAACTTTTGAAAGATATCCATGAATTTACACAGCAGCTGATTTCTCAACTTTACTCGCCAGAAGCACTAAAAAATGTCCTTGAGGATTGTGGAAAATAATTTTTATAAAATAGTTGTGAAATAAATGACCTTGAACTGTAAAATCCTGATTCTCAATTACAGATTCCTGAATTTCTACCAAACGTTGCAGATGTTCAACAAAGGACACCAAGGAAAAATTTCATTGAAGATGATAGTGATTCAGAAGAAGGTAAAAAATGATTAAGGACAAAATTTGAACGATTGAAAAAACATAATAAGTTTGAGTGTGTCAAAACCCTAAGGATATTCAATTTGGGTACAGAAAGCCGAAATGAGCCGATTACACCAAGATAGGACTTTCTACCGCCCAATATAGAGTCATATGATTGAATTTCAATGAAAATTTTCCATGCATCGTACTTTCTGTGAAAAATGGTGTACCTTGAAGAATATATGTTACTAAACAAAAAATAAAACACTCAAGCTTTAATAATTTTTGAAAATTTTCGAAATAGAAATATTTGATCATTGTAGTCACAAAACTTCCGCAGAGTGACTATTTGACAATTTTCTAAATCTCAATTTGAAGCTCGAAATTGTTATTTTGGGATATCGTGAATGTTGGAAAACGAAAATGATATCGAAAATGTTGGAGCTACAATTTTTTAAACCTGTTTTTGCTTACAGAAATTTCTTAGTGTATTTTTGTCCAAAATACCTTCAACTTGGAGGCTCCAGGGGTTCATTTTTATCCAAAGAATGTAAAATTTAATTTAAAAGCATTTAACACGGTACACGACTTCTCAAGAGTCATTTGAAATAAAGTTCAAATAATCAATTTGACAACTATTCTCGTGAAAATTGACAGTTTGCTGAAAATATACATTTAATTTTAACCACAAAAAAGGGTGGGTAAGCCTAAGAAGTACGAATTAATAAGTTGAGAATGAGTAATTTGTCATCACCCTATTAATCTAATAGCATTTTTAAAGGACATGATATATCTTTGGATCTTCTTTTATAGTTAAATTTAATTTGCTACTTTAGAAATAAAATCAAGTGAAAATGCCGGAGAGAATTCTCATAAAAGAACCGGGGAAACCACCGACCAGTCGACGGTCCGTGAAGAAGAGACCACCAAGGAGGAGCCAAATAAAGGGTTGAATTATATTTTGAAAGAAAATTAATAAATTATTTTTTATTGCAGGAAGTTTCGAGGAAAGAAACTGTTTATAGGTTTGATGACCTGCAAACATTGAAAAACACGGATCAAATCATGACCCCAGGAGTCCAAAAGATTTGTCTTTTATCTTTTTAAGAAACCACGTTTAAAATTAAAGGGGCTTTTTCTGCCAAGAAATATACGAGGAAAAGATTAAATGTGTATTTTTTCTCTGCCGTTTAATGTTTTCAGTATACACCCGGGGTCGACTCGACATTGCAAATAAATTTCAATTTTGACATGCTGTGAATTTTTTCTACAAGATGGGGGCTGGCGCCCCATCTTTCGAAAAATATTATGAAATTATACACACAATGTCAAAATTCAAATTGATTCACGCAATGTCGATTAGGACATTTTCCCCCTCATAATGTAGCAAATTAAACTGTGAGGAGTCCTGTGAGGAGTCACTGAGGACCCATATATAACTTCAATATCATCCGTTAAGACGATTTGAAATAAGAAATTTCAAAACTCAAAAATGGGTATCGATGTTTTTAACCTATCTTGTAGAGAATTTTTTTCTGGTCATTTTAAGACCAAGGATTTTTTTTTTTATGAAAAATTTTCAAAAAAAAATCGATTTTAAGGTCAATTTTTCGTGATTTTACAGGTAAATGTGATCCAGTTCTAGCGAAGCCGTATGAAGTGCTAGAAGGCTGATTTTTTGACCAGTGAAAATTAAGCGTTTTTCGGCTACCCGTTTTTTTAATTGAGGGTCGGCGACCAATATTTGACCTCTAATGACCGGTCAAAGTTCAAGGTCAATCTCAAGTTCATCGTATAGACTTGTNTGACAGTCACTGAGGCCCCATATCCCTACCCACACTTTTGTCGGCACCGCGTGGAAACTGTTAAGTAGTGGGCGGGATGATTAAGTGTAGGATATACTCTATTCCGTTAAAATAACTAGAAATGCAAAAGTCGAAATATGTACTCACATACTGTATATAACCAATAAATAACAACAGTGTTGGCCAAATTAATAATTTTAATTGTTAATAAAATTTATTAAGTCAATCCGAAGAAAATGGTAATTTATAGTCAATCGAGAAAATGGTATACCATAGTCTATGGTCCATAGAGCTTATTCAGCTTAGATTAGTGATCTGAAAAATCACTTAGTTTACATTTTCTATAAATTGACGATCGTATTCTTGCAAACTCTGAAAAGTGAAAAATATCGATAATTCTAAAAACAAATCAAATAAGTATTCTTTTTTAAATGTTCTTTATTTTTAGATCTAAACTGCGTAGATACGGCAAACCGATACAAATGTTATACACATGTTGCATGTACAATGCTTCTCAAATTATCTCAAAAATTCGTCGTTTTTTTACTCGTAAAAGGTTTTAAAAAATAATTTTCCAAAAATAATCTATAATTCAATATGAAGAGAAACGCCACCAACACCAGAGCCAGAAAAAGTTGAAGAACCTGAACCAGAGCGTAATGTAGACATTATACCAGAGAAACCGCCGGTTAAATTACCGGCAGAAGTTTCGTTTGAGATAAATTCAGTTAAAATCATTGAAGAAATGCCCATCGTCACTTTGGTGCAAAATAAAATTGTCATTTCGATAAAAATGAAAATAGTTCAAATATTTAAATCGAGCTCATCGAATATTTCATCAAAATCTTTCTATGCAATTCTTGTTAGGGGCAATTCCTGGGGAAGTTATGCCAAGGCGAGTTGAAATTGACAAAAAAACTGTACCAGTTAGTCAAAACCGACCGGTAAAGTTGAACCACCGGTACCGGAAGTCATATTTTTGATAATTTACTAAGTATAGTTTCAAAAGATGCCCCATAAACGTTTTTCTAAAAGCGATATTATGAATCATGGGTTAGTTTTGACCCCAGACGGAAGTTTAATCAATGACAACATTTGTCATATCTATCATGGGGCTTCCGGGTATCTTTTTACTAGATTTTTAACCAAAATTTTAAATAATTCGGCTTTTGAAAACAACTCATCCGATATTCTTAGATAGCTCAAACTGAGCACAAATATCTTGTGAATAGTAAAATAAACAAATTGGTCAATTGGACCAAATTATTTTATATGTTTTTCTGAGATTACTGAAATTGTTTAATTATTAGTTTTTCTTAAAAAATTGGAAACAATAGTCGGATTCGGACAAATTTTTTTATTTTATTTTTAACAAGATATTTGTGCTCAGTTTGAGCTATCTACGAATGTAATCGGATGAGTTCTTTTCAAAAGCCGAATTATTTAAAAATTTTGGCTAATAATCTTGTAAAAGGGACCAGGAGGCCCCGTATTTGATATAAATCGCATTTCGGGTCTAGCAGCCAATTCGGCCAAAATTAATACATGGTTAACNCTTCCGAAAAATTAATTACTTAGAATGAATGAAAGGTTTAGGCGAGTAGGCGAGTACGCGTAGGCGTGACTTCATCTCTGGTTTAAGAACAACACATGATATTAAACAATAATTTCAGAGTCAATTTACGAGAGAATTTTGATGAAAACATATAATAATTGTTAGATGGAACTAGAGAAAACCCTTTGAAGTTAACTTAACAGTAGTTCAAAATATAAATAAACGTTTAAATTCGTATGATTATTGCACTGTAGCCCGTCACTGGGGTACATTTTCGCGAATTTTTTTTTTCTCATCCTCATTAAATGCCTTTTTGTTCATCGGAATTTTTTTATTTTTATTTTAATTCTATTGCAAATTGGCTGAATATTATTTTAAGCTATTGAAAAATGTATGTTGATAATGAAACTTTGCTTATATGACTCGATTTATAAGAATGGTCACTAGTTGCCGGAAATCGAGTCTGGGTACAGATTCATGTCTAAAGTCTACGAGTTAACGATATCATTTGCAGAAAATCGCTCATGACGTTTTTTTGACCGCATCAATTTTCGAAAATATCACTTCCGGTACAGGTGGACTAATTTTACTAGACGATTTTGACTTGATAGTATATATCAGATAATGACAAAAATCAACTTTTGGAAAAGATCCTATTTTGAATAAGTAAAAGGTCGAAATTCGTCCGTCGAATTTTGGACCTCCAAACTGTTTTTTTAATCTCATTATTAAAAATCCTGCAGCTTCAATTGACCGAAAAAGATTTCAGATTTTTTTCTACAAAATGTGCCAATTAAATCGGTACAAATTTTTAACTTTCAAAATGTCTTTTTTCAAATCGTCACATTTTTCTTCATGAATTATCCCTAATGGCAGTACCACAACAGTTAGTGTTCTTGAAAGAATTTATAGCTATTCCAATTGTTAGACCTCAATTCGATGTTAGAAAAAAGCAGCCTAAGTTGATTTCGGCTGGATACATGGTGGACGGATTCAAAATATTGATTAAAAAATCTGAAGCTATTTTACATAAACTTAAATCGTTTTCAGAAGAAGTGATTAAACCGGAAACACCAGAACCGAAAAATATCAAAGAGCCAGTAATTACACAAGAACCGGAAATTATCGAAGAGCCAGAAATTAAAAAGGAACCGGAAATTATCAAAAAACCGGTGATTATACAACCCCCAGTAGAAATTGTCGACTACATCGCTCCTAACAAAATCATTGAGCCAAGCAATCCGCTGGGAATGAGAAATTTGAGTATAAAAGATGACCAAATCAGGAAAGTATATATTCTTCTGAAATCATTTTTTTAACTTGAAAACGATATTTTTACACGATTATATTCTTATAATAGCGCCACTGGCTATTTTTCAGTCGAAGATTTGAAATGTTTCCCACACTTTGCTCGCCTAAATTCTGATGTTTGTTGGATTTCAGATACAACTGTGAGTTATTTGTCCATTTGCACCTTAAAAACGCATCAAATGAAAAAATGCTTGAGTGATGCAGAGTTTTTTGCGCGTTTGTGGTACCTTATCATATCTTTGGGGAATGGACACGATTTTTCGTGAGATAAATAGAGAGATAATCTTGATAACACGGTGTGATTCACACCACCTAATTCCAGCTGGACACGATATTTTTTCGGAAAATCGTGTCCATACAAAAATATTGTGTAGAAACTCAAAAATTTTATTGAAAGTATTTTATAAGGTAAGGTAGGTAAATATTATACTAGTACTTTCTCAAATTTTATCAGCTATATCTATCATGATGCCCGAGTAACTTAAATCTCTCATTTGCCTTTGAAAAGAATAGGGAATAAGAGATTAAAGTTACTCGGGCATCATGATCGAAATATATCCTTGTCCCAACCTAATTGGATCTTGAAAATGCTTGCTATCTCTAAAGCGAATGTTCAAGTCCCACTGATGTTGTCTTAGTGATTGTCTCGGGTATGATAATAGGCTAGGGTGCTTGATATTGGGACCGCCAAAGTTGTTCTTTCGAGAGTATGGAAATAAATTATTCTAATAAAATAACCATCAAAAAGAGCGAATGAGGGAGAATTGCCTCATCTTTTTTTGGTCCGGTCAAAACTCTATAAAAATAAAAACTCAGCATGAACTTATTAATATATTTTATTCAGCCAAATAATAAATCGTATCTCCAAATTGATTTCCGAAAACCTGCAATCTTAGAGCAAATTGGAATTCAAGGGCAAGCTCCAAGGATGAAAGGAAATTATCAAAAATCTATCAAAAAATTCATTCGAAACGTTCTAAATATCAAAGTCTGACGATCATACAGGGTTTTTTCAGTGCCCCCTTGAATTATGTACTTTATAGACGCCAAGTGTCTTCCTCTATACATATTATATGAGTCAAACAGGTTAAAAAGCAGGCGTTATTGGTTCACCTCACAAGTTGTGAGTCACAACACAGGTGTAAAGGACTAAAAGTGACTATATCATAAATAAAGCAAGGGCGCAATTAATCAGAGCATTTTTGATCGATTCTATCTAAGATTAATAATCTTAGATTATAATTACGTGTTCCGTAGAACTTGACGTCAGAGACCTAAAGAATCGTGTGATGTGATTGGTGAATACGCATTGACTCTTGTGTATTGACCAATCAAATCACACGATTTTTTAGGTTTCTGACGTCGAAGTTCTACGGGAGACATAAGTATAATCTTAGCTATATTCTGAAAAATATAAATTTCTATCATTTCTCTAGTAGAGAACTTGGGGAAGTATGGAATTTTCAATTGACATTATGAAGCCGATAAACGAACATTAACATAGAATAATGTGTGATAATTGAAGATTTTCAAATTCCTTTCTAACCCTTAATAAATTGTGTTTAATTTTATTTGCTAAATTAAATGCCTAAGTTTGAACTTTTGATAATAATTCGGTCATTTTGAAGAATCAAAAAATATAAAAATTGATCGAAAATAGTTATATAAAAATCGATATCTTAGTGAAACGATATCAAGCGTTATTTTTGCCGTCTCACTAAGATATCGATTTATAACAGACCAATCAGCTTACTATTGCATTTTTGCCATCTCAAACTATTTCACTCATATACAGGTAGGGCTCTAAATTAAAATGCATTTTGAGTGGTCAACCATCTTACATGATTTTAAAGAACACTTGAACGAATATAAGCTATAAAATTAAGCAATGATCAAAAATTTCCGTGGGCTTTTTTTTTGTTATGAAATTTAGAATTGTGTATTCCTTAAATTCTATCCGAAAGGCAACCCCATAAACATACAATTTTGATAATTAAAAGGAATATCCAACGTAGGTAACCGCTGGGTCACTTCATTTTATGTACAATATTCCCTTGATGGAGAAAAATGGAAACTTTTCAAATCGTCTTTTGAAAATGGATTTATGACGACTTTCAAAGGAAGCAAAGATCACTCAGAAATTGTTTTCAACAAATTCGAGCCAAAACTCAAAACGCAATTTATAAGATTGGTTCCGAGTAGAACGTTTAAAAATTTACAGGCTGCTCTGAGATGTGAATTTTATGGAGTTTATGAATAAATAAAAATTGAAAAATATTATTCTTGGAATAATTTGTTATTTTTTGCAAAAAAATGATGTAAAATGCATGAAACCTTCGGGAATTACAAGAAAATAGCTAAATGGCTGCCATTTAATGGCAGTAAGACGTGAAATTGATTAAGGCCAAAAATAGAAATTTTGTTGAAAAAAATAAATTTTTTCAAAAAAATTTGATCGCAATTTCCAAAAGGGATAGCTTTTGTCACCTTTTCTATCCCTCTTCATAGGAAAATAAAGGGAAAATTTGGGGATAGGGATGAAAAATCGCCAAACGGATGGCTTTTTTGGAAGCCTGAATAAGACCGTCAAATTTTTCGGCGATGATATCATATACCTACCTCAATTCAAATAATTAACCGGAAAAAAACATTTTGGTCAAATTTCAAAGCTGGTAAATACAAACAAATCGGAGTTTTACCAGTAAAAATACCGGTTAATTATCCGAATTGAGGAAGGTTAGCTGGGGAAAATTAGTTTTTCGTTTTCTGAAAAAAAACAGAAAATCAAAGTTCAAGTAAGTGGTCAGAATGAGGGTTTTAAAAACTCATTTTCCGACCACTAGATGGCCGAAAATTTTTTCTCTTTTACACCGATGCGCACCCTAAGCACCATATTTTTGAAATTCGATTAGACCTACAGTATTAAACTGTACTTACAAAAATCTTGTAAANNAAAAAAAAAGACAGTTATTATCAAAATTTCACCGACAAATTATAATTATCAAAAATGACGTCATCGACGAGTTCACAACGTAAAAGAGATTTGTAAAAACAATTCTCTCCCCCCCCTCTCATTCGCCGATCATTGGCCGTTTACTTCAGCCAATGAGAGAATTGACCAATAATAGCGTAAATAAAATACAACTGTCTCACTTATTGTAATGAAAAAGTTTACAGAATTAGATGTTTAAATATATTTTGTAGAGAATTTTCCATTTATTTTTCAATAAAAACGTTTTTTAGGGTGTTTGAAATAAAATGCGATTTTAAATAAAGGTGCTAATTTCGCTCTTAAAATGTTAACTTATTAATTTTGCATAAAGACACGTTTAATTTTAACTCCCGTAGTGGCCGACAATCTCTGGACCCTCATATGGGTAGGAAATTAAACTGTGAGGAGTCACTGAGGACGCCATAATACTTCAATATCATCAGTTAAGAATAACGATTAAGGGGTGGGCGTCGTAAATTTTTTGAGCCCTTTATAGATTAATTTATGATACTTAATATCGTTATGACTTAAAGTTGACCCAAGAATCTCAGGTGGCAATCATTTTTTTCTTTAACCGCGCATAAAACCGGTATTGCTACGCATGATATGAACATTTTTTATTGGTGAATATGACCCACCGAAAACGATGCATGACATTAAATTATCGAAATGTTTAATCGAATTCTAGAAATTTCAATTATTTTTAAGCAAAAATGTTACTAATTATCGAATTTGACGCTGATGTGGTTAAAAATTTTGATTAGCTGTAAGCAACTTTAATCAGTGAAACCTCACGCCTTCAATTTGGTGGTCACTTTTGTTCCGATCAGACGAAACTTTTTTTTCGAACTTTTCATTTCGGTTTACTTATAGTCATATTTTAGAATTCTAGGTGAAATTCAAAAAATGGTCCAACACATTAGTAACTTCACTCTTCCGTACTCTGTGTAAATTTTCAGACGGCTTTGGTATGTGGGGTTTAAAAAAGATCGATTTGAAAAAAAACGTTTAGTGCTCTAGAATAATACTCACCACCTGGTGGTGTGATGTAACAAGGTTGACTTTGGAGATGTGTAATCGTTGAACGAAGGCTAGACCTATTAACGAGTATCCTCAGATTTTCACAACTACCTAGAATTATTATGAGGCGGGATGAAAGGTACAGATACGAACGCCACGCCGCCTTAAAAATGAATAAGGTAATAAAAAGTCGAAATGTACTCACATACTGTATATAAGGCCAATAAATAACAACAGTGTTTGACCAAATTAAATAATTTTAATTGTATAGATTATAGTCAATCGAGAAATGGTATACATAGTCTATGGTCCACCAGAGTTATTCCAGCTTAGATTAGTGGATCGAAAATCACTTAGTTTTACATTTTGGCTATAACTGACGATCGTATTCTTTGCAAACTCTGAAAAGAGAAAAATACTCGATATAATTCTAAAAACAAATCAATAAGTTTTTTTTAAATGTACTTTATTTTTAGATCTTAAACTGCGTAGATACGGCAAACCGGATACAAATGTTATACACATGTTGCATGTACAATGCTTCTCAAATTATCCAAAATTCGTCGTTTTTTTACTCGTAAAGTTAAAAAATATTTTTCCAAAAAAATCTATAATTCAAGTATGAAGAGAACGCCACAACACCAGAGCCAGAAAAAAGTTGAAGAACCTGAACCAAGGCGTAATGTAGACATTATAACCAGAGAAACCGCCGGTTAAATTACCGGCAAGAAGTTTCGTTTGAGATAAATTCAGTTAAAATCATTGAAGAATGGCCAATCGTCCTTTGGGTGGCAAAATAAAATTGTCATTTCGATAAAAAATGAAAATAGTTCAAATATTTAAATGAGCTCACTCGATATTTCATCCAAATCTTTCTATGCAATTCTTGTTAGGGGCATTCTGGGGAAGTTAAATGCCAAGGCGAGTTGAAATTGAACAAAAAATTGTACCAGTTAGTCAAGAACCGACCGGTAAGTTGAACCACCGGTACCGGGAAGTCATATTTTTGATAAATTTACTAAGTATAGTTTCAAAAGATGCTCCATAAACGTTTTTATTTAAAGGGATATCATGAATCATGGGTTAGTTTTGACCCAGCCAGAAGTTTATCATATTTGTCATATCTATCAGGGGCTTTCCTGGTCTCTTTTTACTAGATTTTAGCCAAAAATTTTTTCAAATAATTCGCTTTTGAAACAACTCATCGATATTCTTAGATAGCTCAAATGTGAGCACAATATCTTGTGAATAGTAAATAAACAATTGGTCAATTTGGACCAAATTATTTATATGTTTTCTGAGATACTTGAAATTGTTTAATTATTGTTTCCTTTAAAAAATTGGAAACAATAGTCGGATTTGGACAAATTTTTTAATTTTATTTTTAACAAGATATTTGGTGCTAGTTTGAGCTATCTAAGAATGTAATCGATGAAGTTGTTTTCAAAGCCGAATTATTTAAAAATTTTGGCTAAAATCTTGTAAAAAGGGACAGGAGGCCCGTATTTGATATAAATCCGCAATTTCGGGTCTAGCAGCCAATTCGGCCAAAATTAATACATGGTTAACGATATCGTTTGCAGAAATCGCTCAATGACGTTTTTTTGACCGCATAATTTTCGAAAATATCACTTACGGTTAAGGTTTGACTAATTTTAGCTAAGAAGATTTTGACTGATAGTAATATCAGATAATGACCAAAAATCAACTTTTGGAAAAATCCTATTTTGAATAAGTAAGGGTCGAAATTCGGTCGTCGAATTTTTGGACCTCCAAACTGTTTTTTAATCTCATTATTAAAAATCCTGCAGTTGAATTGACCGAAAAAAATTTCCAGATTTTTTTCTACAAAATGTGCCCATTAAATCGGTACAAATTTTTAACTTTCAAATGTCTTTTTCAAATCGTCACATTTTTCTTCATGAATTATCCCTATGGCAGTACCACAACAGTTAATGTTCTTGAAAGAATTTATAGCTATTCCAATTGTTATAACTCATTCAGAATGTAGAAAAAAGCAAGCTAAGTCCGATTTCGGCTGATACATGGTGGACGGATTCAAATATTGATTAAAAAATGCTGAAGGCTATTTTACATAAACTTAAATCGTTTTTCAGAGAAGTGATTAAACCGGAAACACCAGAACCGGAAAGTATCAAAGAGCCAGTAATACACAAGAACCGGAAATTATCGTAAGAGCCAGAAATTAAAAGGAACGTGAAATTATCAAAAAACCGGTGGTATTATACAAACCCAGTAGAAATTGTCGACTACATCGCCCTACAAAATCATTGAGCCAAGCAATCCGCTGGGAATGAGAAATTTGAGTATAAAAGATGCAAATCAGGAAAGTATTATTCTTCTGAAACATCATTTTTTTTAACTTGAAAACGAATATTTTTACACGAATTTTTATTCTTATAATAGCGGCCACTGGCTATTTTTCAGTCGAAGATTTGAAATGTTTCACACTTTGCTCGCCTAAATTCTGATTGTTTGTTTGGATTTTCAGATACCGACTGTGAGTGTATTTGTCCTTTGCAACCATAAAAACGCATCAAAATGAAAAAATGCTTTGAGTGAATGCAAGTTTTTTTTTGCGCGTTTGTGGTACTTATCATATCTTTGTGGGAATGGACACGATTTTTCGAACTTAGCGTGAAGAATAGAGAGATTAAATCTTGATTACACGGTGTAATTTACACCACCTAATTCCAGTGGGACAGGATATTTTTTCGGAATATATCTGTGATCCATACAAAACTATATTGTGTAGTACGAACTCAAAATTGGGGCATATTGATATTGATTAATAAGGTAGTTAAATATTTTACTAAGTACAGGAATACTTTCTCAATTTTATCAGCTATGAATCTTAACGCTCTCTCATTTGCCTTTTAAAAGAATGGGATAAAGAGATTTAAGTTAGCTCGGGCATCATGATCGAATATATCCTTGTCCGCACTAATTGGATCTTGAAAATGCTTGCTATCTTCTAAAGCGAGTGTTTTCAAGTCCACTGATGTTGTCTTAGTGATTGTCTCAGGTATGATAATAGGCTAGGGGTTGATATTGGGACGGCGCCAAAGTGTTCTTTCGAGGTAGGAAATAAATTATTCTAAATAAAATAACCATCAAAAGAGCGAATGAGAGAATTGCTCATCTTTTTTTGGTCCGGTCAAAACTCTATAAAAATAAAAACAGCCTGAACCTTATAATATATTGTTATTAGCCAAATAATAAATCGTTCTCCAAAGGACATTGCAAATAAATGTTAATTTTGACATTGTGAGTATAATTTCATAATTTTTCCTCCAACATGCGGGCTTCGCCTGATCTTTCGCAAAACATTATGAAATTATACACACAATGTCAAAATTCACATTTATTCTCGCAATGTCGATTACACATTTCCCCAAAATATCGATAAAAATGTAAAAAGAATTACGGCCCCTTAGAATTTTTTTGAGAATCTACCGAAGACGTGACTCATGGCCCTCTATGTCACATAGACTATGTGGCTGTGATT
>SCLH01001035.1:168006-279998 GCA_004367855.1 Oikopleura vanhoeffeni | reverse complement strand
GGGGTAGTAGGCTTTTTAGTGACGCTCCCAAATATGCTGTTTTGAACACTGAATGATTCATAATTTTTATGTTTTTACTGAAAATATGAAATAACTGGTTGTATTTCTTATCATATCCTGTCAAGATAGTACGTCGGTTTCTAAATATATCTTGGTTTTTAGCATTTTAATCAAAATTAATTGATTTCAGAAATTTAAAGTACCATTTTCAGAAACAAAAAAATAAAGGTTACAGCTCTCCGCAAACTCATTTATGAGCCTAAGCTTAAGCTTTTCAATCATATCCTATTCCCACTTGAAGTAGCGAGCAGGATGAGTTGGGGCTTGAGTTTGTGAGCACGCGGTTAGGGGAGAGTTTTTAACACGATCCGGTAAAAGACCTTGTAAATATACTTCTAGAACACCACTTTTCACAAAAAATATCTCGTAATACTGTAGAGTGTGAATTTCTGATAGCATTTGGAAAGAGTATATTTTTTGGTCGACTTTTTCTATGAAAAATGCGTAGGCGCCAAAAGTCTACAAACTTAAAAAAAAATGTGCAATAAAATGTGTCGAAGAAATCAAAATTTTGAATTTATTTTTTTAGCATAAACCAACCATTTATAAAAAAATTCCGATTTCCGCGTACGCACTTTTCATAGACATTTTAATAAAAGTTGAACAAAAATGTAATTTAATATTTTGTATAAAAAAGATTCAGTTTTATAGTTTAATTAAACCTCTCTTTATATAATGAAAGATTTTTAAAAAATTTCTGAATCAAATTGTAATTGCTTTAGATTTATAAACTTTATTAAACATATTTCTAATTTTAGATCGAAAATGATCACGTGGCAATTACTGGACATCAGAATCGAATGGTAAATTTCTGCCCATATTTTACTTCTTAAAAATGCTTCAAAAACTGCTTTAAAGTAAGTCTTCATAAAATGCCTTTTAATTCTTAAAAATGTCGTTTATCTGATTGCCTAGTAACGCCTAACTTGTGAATATAATGCTAAGAATTAATTTAAATATAAAAGTTAACAGTATGTACTTTTTTTACTTGCGAAGTGAAAACTGTCCTTTAGGTAATTACGGCCAATAAAAAAATAGTAACTAGGTTGATTTTATTTTCAAACCCTTGACATCGGCTATAGCTTGGCGTCCAAAATAAAATCCACCTAGTAACCATTTTTAATTGGCCGTAATTAGCTAGAAGACAATTTTCACTTCGCAAGTAAAACAAGTACATGCTTTATCTTATTTCAATACTTTCTGATAAAAATTTTCTTTCCTTGAAATTGAAAACTAATAATTTAAAATTTCAGATCTAAAATGATCCCGTGTCATCAAAATAGTCATCAAATAGTCATCAAAATCGAATGGTAAATGTGTGCCCTTAAAAACGATCTTTATCTCTGGCGTGGAAAGAAAAATGATTATAATCTGTTTATTTAATAATGATGTTTTATGCTTCGTTTAGTACTGTGGTTTGCGTCTTTAAGGACGCCCTCTAAAAGGACAATATGGTAAAAACCTACGATTTTGGTCCGTCCCTCAATAAGGACAAAATGGCAAATCTCAGCTGTCCTTATAGACGCAAACCACAGTAGTGCTTAATTTAATTTTTATGTCTTTTATGTTTACCCATTCACTCCTAACTTCAATGCTTTAGAATTTCATTAGAATTAATTTGGTTTAAAAAAATGTTGCACTATATAGGAATATCTCGTCAAACAATCCCCTTTCGTATGATACAACGTAAAACACAATTGGGTGATACGATGAAATGTTTTTTTCCTAAAGAGGTTTTTTGTACTATAAAGTTATACTGTCGTATTTGGCTATAAGGACATCGTATATATGGACAAAACGACAGAAATTTGGCCATTTTCGAAAAGTATCGTCGTATATATGGCTTGCAGTTTTAGCTCNACATGGACAAAACGACAAAAATTTGCCTGTCCTTATAGCCAAATACGACAGTATATAAACCGATGGACCCGACCTTCGTGAGATAACGACGCGTCATTTGAAAACGAGTCATTCGATTTAGTTCTTAGATAGCTAAAACTGAGCACAAACATTAAAAATTGTTTTTAATAGGACCAATGTTTTTATTTTTTCTCTGAGATTACTGAAATTGTTTAATTATTAGTTTTTGTTAAAAAATAGAAACAAAGGTCTGATTCGGACCAATTTTTATTTTGTATTATTCACTAGATATTTGTGCACAGTTTCAGCTATCTAAGAACCTAATCGGCTAAGTAGTTTTTGAAAACCGCGTTGTTTCTCCCCCCGCCGTGTTTTTGAGGGCCCAAATCTTTGGGAGAGGTCAATAAAGGGATATCTCGATATTTCAGCATCGTTAGAATTTCTGTTTGAACAGAGCTAATGTTTGAAAAAAGTTAAACGCGTCAGTTACCGCTTAAAGCCTCGTCCATGAAAAACGGTCTATGAAAAGTAATTGAAACATTAATCTTCTAATGTCCTAGTTTTTAATGAATTAAAGACCCTCGCCGGAGAGTTCCTGAATATTTGAATGATGCAAAATGCAAGAATATCAATTTTTAATTTATCAATTTTTAATCATGATTTCGAAGTTCGTCGCAATAAAAATACACACTGATAATATCAGTCTGATACAAGGGAGGCCCAAATATAGCCGAAATTGTTTTGGTAAAAAATTCGGCGATATGTGCCTAGAAATAAAGTTTTTCGTTCGAAATAACGTCATAATTTGATCAGTTTTTAAATTTTATCAAGAGTTTTACAATAGTTTCAAATGAAGTGAATCACTTAAATGCGTAGAATTAGGTACTCCGCACGCAACGCAATAAAAATTTTTTTTTGAAAACTGACGTCATCCATGACACACTAAAAAGAATTTGTAATAAAACCTCAAATTGAGCGTTTCGGCGATATGGGTACCGGAAGTATTTTGGTTAAAAATCAGAAAATTTTGAAGGTTTTTTCGGCGACATAGGGCCTCCCCCTGTATATTTATTTACGAATTATGAAATCACCATTAAAAATTAAACACCAATGTAAATGCTATAAAAATGATTCTAATGATGGAAAAATAAATGTTAAGAATCCATAATGGGTGCTTTTAAAACTTATGGATATTTTTTTACTTTTAATTTGGTACAATCTGGATCGCCCGTTTTGTACCAAATTATGTTTTCGTTCTGTTTCTCATGAATACCTGATGATGAATAAAAATGTATTCGAAACGTTGTGACAGTAACACTTATGTATTTGAAATAACAAAAAAGTCTGGCATAAGTAGAAAAATTAATTACTTACCCCAGATTTGCGAAAAAAAAATGCTACTTAACCATATTTACTTAATATATAATCATAACCCGTAAGAAATAGCTCAGTAAATACAGATTACATACTGCTTCCATAGTGGATCCACGATAGCTGAATGGAATGTAGCGCTTTCGAGCCGAAACCCTGCTAGGTGAAGAGATCGTTTCGTTCTTAATGTCAATTCATTAGGTCTCGAGTTCGAGTCTCATTGACTGCCACATATACTGGAAGCAGTATGTAATCTGTATTTACTGAGTTATNTGTATAATAATGATATCTTGATAATTTTTTATGTAAAATGTTGCTCGTGTATTTCCTATACGGATATTTCCTTTTCTTTAGTCAACTTCTAGTGATACTAGTTTATTCATTTTATGTTTTCGTACTTTAAATTAAACCCAACTGTACGTACAGTCTGGTGTGAGTAGAAAAAAATGCGTTACTTACGCCAGATTTGTGAAAAAATGAGAATTAAGGATTAAAAAAAATGTCGCTTAAAACGGAAATTATTACTTAATTAATTATTTACTAGATATTTGTGCTCAGTTTGCGCTAGCTAGAAACTAAATCAGACGAGTCATTTTATGATAGATTTCTCAATACGTATCGTACAGTGCGTATTATCAGTAAAGTACTTTTCGCTGGACAGTATTTTTAAAAACCTTAGAACGCGTCCTACTAAAGACACTTTACTGTAGTTTATTACTGAAAACATTTGATAAAAATGATCAACTTGTGACTCCGTTATTTTAATATTTCTATAAATACAAGATTTATAATTTTTAATCATGATTTCGAAATTTTTCGCATCCAAAAATTAAAATGAATTATTGTCAATGATATGGATCTCCCTCCCGACTGAAGGCCATATTCAAATGTTTCTACATTCGGCGCTGATAGGCTGACACTTATATACACTTGTATATCAATTACGGAACTTCCTGGTCGTTTTTTACTAGATTTTCAGCCAACATTTGTATTTGATTCCACATTTGGTAACAACTCATCCGATTTTATTCGTGGATAACTCAAACTGAGCACAAATATCCTGTGAATAATAAAATAAAAAAAATTAGTCCGAATCCGACCATCGCTTCCTATTTTTTGAAAAAAAATAATAACTTAATAATCTTAGAAAAAACAAACAAAAAAATTTGTTGGACCAATTTGTTTTTATTTTCAACTAGATATTTGTGCTCATTTTGAGCTATCCAGGAATTAAATTGTTTGCAAACGCCGAATTATTTCCGAAAATTTGCTGAAAATCTAGTTAATAACAACCAGGAAGTCCCGTAATAGATATGCTAAAGAAAAATAGCGTAAACTGTCAGTCAATAATATGCACGGATTTAGCATCGATTGAATCGGGTTTCCAGTATATATTCGGGCGAATATCTACAGTATGTAAAAAAATTGTTCGAGACCAAAAGCGCCAATTTCCTCTGGATTGAAAGTAATTCTCATGCCAATTATATGTTTTGATCCAGAGAAATTTCCCTTGTTGGTCTCGAACAATTTTATACATACTGTATATATTCATTTACGAATTATGAAGTCATCATTGAAAATTAGACATTTACGTCAATGATAGAAAAAATATCAAAAAATGTTTCCTGAAAAATTCAATTTCAAAATTTATATTTCAGATACATAAAATACAAATATGGGGAGTTGCCTTGGTGGAGGTTGCCCTGTTTGATTTTGCCCTAGTTGATAAAGTAGCCCGCCCCCGCACGAGATTAGCCTAGGTTCCTTATGCTCGGCACTTCATGTTTAAAAAAATGATATGAAATTGCAAGATGCTCTCTAGTAAACTCTATGATGATCTATATTATCGTTCTTAACCCCACCTGCACGAGCGTGTTCAGAACAGAGAGACAAAAATATTTTGGGAAGTGTCATTTTGGCCGGCGAATATCGGAAACACCCCCTTATTTTTAATTTCAAGAATTTTGGTGAGTTCTAGAAATTCTCATAAGACGGAAATGCATTATTTGGATGCAATTTTTTGTTTAATGGCAGTTAAAACAGTACTGGAACAAGATAATGATCTACAAGTAGCAATTTTATTGTGACAACGGCCCTAATTCTGAAAAATCAAGAAAATGGAGTTTTGTATGCTAAAAATTGAAGTTAGTGCTTTAATTGGGCATTTTAAAAAGTCAGTTTCTGACCACTAGATGGCCAAAAACTTTTTTTGTGCCCGAAATCACTTTTTTTTGGGTCAACAACCCCCGTGAGGTCAAAGAATTTGTATCAACTACTGTAGTTTTCTCGTTAGTTTTACCGGGGCGCTCCCTAACTATGTGTGTGTTCTGAAACACTCTCGTGTAGGTAAGGGGTAGGACGTCTCGTGCAGGTGGGGGTTAAGAAGTCTTTTATTAGTTGGACACTGAAAACGATTGATAAAAATGATCAATTTGTGAGTCGGTGTCTAGTGCTTTCCGGACCCACCTAAGCAAAGTATAGTGAAGACAAAAAAAGTCGATTGGCCAATTTGGGTACGAAAAGCACGACCCCTAATTTTTAACGACGCAAATTTAAATATTTCCTGAAGTATTGGATGTCTAATTTTACATCATGAATCATGATTTATTTTGTTAATTAAATAATTAGTAAAACTAATATATATTGTTGAGCTTTCGATTTATTACAATCATTTTCGAAACAAAGTTTTTTAACAGTAAAATATTTTTCGCAAGATTTCCATCTCAGTAATTTGGCAATATTGGGGCTCGCAATTGGATAATTAATCGAAAGCTCAACAATATATATTAGTTTTACTTAAAAAAACCATATAGTATATCTCAAAACACAATGAACAATCTATGTTAAATATAGAAAAAATCTTTAAAAATGATACAACATCTTAATATGTTCCTTCCGATTAATATGTACCTTATTTTCATGATATCCTTTTATAACTATCGGTTCCTTACAAAACTCAAAATACCTTTTTACATTTATACTTAAAAATGATCAATTTTCTTTCCGTTCTAATGGTAATATATAACATATAACATACATGTATTATATTAAACATTTCCAGAAATGCACGATTCATAATTTTTAATCATGTTTTTCAAATTCTTCGTTATGATTCAGTTATTCATTATTCAGTTAAATGCATTCAGTTATCTCACTGTCGTATTTGTCTATATCCATTACTGTCCGGGTGCCTAAAAATCTTTTTTGTTTTTTAAAAAAAGTTCCAGACTTTCAAACTATGATAGTAAGAAAATAAATTTGAGGCATCCAGGCATAATAATGCATATATAGACAAAACAGATGAAGTTTGACCAAAACTTACGTAATTTATTTTCAAATTCTAAGCCAAAACGGCAATTTCAAAGACAATTAAAGGGGAAGTGTCCGCAAAAATGATTGTGTTATAAATGGATAGAAAAATAATTTTCTTCTTTAAGGGTCTAGTTTTCTATCAAATGTCCACCAAAATTTGTTTGCAGACCCGTTAATGGTTTTTTAAATCACCTTCAAATTCTTGATAAATCATCATAAAATTGTGTTATTTAAAACAAACCTTAAAAAATAACTTGCTAGAATAAAAAATACAATTTTGATATTTAAAAAAATTAAGACTTAGAATGGAATAAATCATGGATGAACCCGAAATCAGTATTATCCCTTATGGAGAAGAATCTGATTATACTGACGAAGTTCTACGTGAAATGTCAGAAGAAACCAGTCCTGAAACCTTTTTAAAACAGAATAATGATCAGGTTTGTCAATTAAGTCTATAAGGTGCCATTTTTCTATAAGTTCACTATAAGACCGCTATTGTTCTTTGAGTAGATGTGAACCTAATAAAAATATAAATTTCAAAAAGATGCTAAAATTTTTCATTACAGGTAGATGTAAGTTTATAAAAAATGACAATTTAAAAACCTGAAAATCCCCGAAAAATTTTTATCAATAATTTTTTAAATTCTGCATTAGATTTTTAATTTTGTTTTTAATTAAATTAATTCGTTTTAATGTTCAAATTTTCCCGGTCGGAACCCTAATTATGACCCAAAATTTCAAAAATATCGTTACATGTTTGTTTCATTTCCATCTATCTAAAAGCCAGATCCCAGATAACGAATTATAGCTGAATTCGATGATGCGATATTTTTATTTATATGTGTTTCATACGGTCATCCTAAAATAGTTACTCATGAACTTTGAAAGAAGATAACCAGAATTGAGTCTTTTTAAAATAAAAAAAGTTTAAAAAACATATAGTTTTGCTTTTGGCGATTTTTGTGGAATTTTTAAATTTTCAACAGAAATTTTTGTAAGAACTTGATGTCTTTATTAGATAGTTCGATAGTATCGAACGTTGTTAAGGGGTTGTATGCTGGAAAGGCTTTCCAAGGCTCATAACTTTTTATTCCTTCATATTCAATCTCATAAAAATCTCAGGAATAGTAGTTCGTAATCTCTGAAACACATTTACTTCTGACTTTTTCATAGCATGTTCGACAACCGGTTAATTGAGTTAATTTAACATCGAGCCAAATTTTTTGAAAGCCTATTTTTTTCGCCTTATTCAACAACGTCATTTTCGGATGTACAAGCCCAAGGGGTGTGAGCAAGAAGTTGCAAGTACTTTTTCGAATTTGGCTGTAACACATAAAAGTGCGCGAAATAAAAATTTTAAATATGAAAGGAGAATTAGAAAGTTTAAATGTCACAACGATTCCTTGGTACGGTTTGCTGGAACCGATATTAGCAATTATGGTCTGATTTTAAACACAGCGGATTCTAGAAAAAAATAAAACTTTTTCATCAAAATTATTTTTGATCTCTAGCACCGTTTCTGTTCAAAATCAGACCATAGTTTGCTAATTCGTTTCCAGCACCGTACCCAAGAATCGTTTGGTGACATTTAAACTTTTTAATTCTCACTTTCTTATTCAAAATTTTCGATTTCGCGCACTTTTATATCGATTTACAGCCAAATTCGAAAAAGTACTTGCAACTTCTTGCTCACCACCCCTTGGGCTTGTAACATTCGGAAAAAGACGTTGTTTTGAGATAAGGCAAAAAATAGGACTTTCAAAAAAAAATTTTTTGCTTGCGGTTAACTCAATTTACCGGTTGGTCGAACATGCTATGAAAAAAGTCAGAAGTAAAATGTGTTCCGGAGATTACGATCTACTATTCCTGAGATTTTTATAAGATTGTTATGAGGGAATAAAAAGTTATGAGCCTTCGAAAAAGCCTTTCCAGCCTATACAACCCCCTTAAGTCGCTAATTCAAAGATACAAATTATTTCACTGTTGCATATTTTATTATGTTACTAGAGAGCTTAAAATTAAAGCCAAATTTGCTGTAGACACTGGTGAACCTCATAATATAGAACTACTGCCAAAAAGTTAAATTATATATTTTTTGTTATTTTGGAAACTTTACTAGTAAATTGAAAAAATCTCGCTAAACAGTCAAAATAAATTTACCCGGTTTTGTCCGCTTAGTCCTATTTGGCTCTTAATTACCGTTAGAGGGCACTAGATAGCTGAAAATTAAATCAGATCACGAATCATGATGCTCGAGTTAAAAAGTATAAATTAAATAGTATCAAATATATATATTTTTGCGTTTGACCAATAAAAGCACCGGATATCACTACTTTGACCAGTAAGAGCTACGAAAAAAAGTTCAAACGCGAAAGAAGAGGCCTAGGGAACGCAATATTATATATCTTATGATAAAAACCTCTGAAATAATTATATTATATCATGTACAGTATGTGTTTTTTTTACTTGCGAAATGAAAATTGTCATTTAGCTAATAACGGCCAATAAAAAATGGTAACTAGGTGTATTTTATTTTCAAACCCTTGACATCGGCTATAGCTTGGCTTTCAAAATAAATCTACCTAGTAAATCTACCATCTTTAATGTGTCGTAATTACATAAATGACAATTTTCATTTCGCAAGTAAAAAAACACATACTGTACACTGTGATGACTTTAATCGAGGAAATTTCATTCGAGCGACCAGTACCCTCCCTTTTTTTCGATAATAAATTATTATTAATAATGAAACTTTATTTCAAGATTTTGTATCGTCCCCTAATTGTTGGAATCACAACTCTTTTTGAATAACGTGCCTGTTATTGACTGCTCTTAAATAGGACAAGTAACAGCATGTAACAACAAAATTTACAAATGTGAATGTACGAATTTGAGTCAGTTTCAATAGAAAATTAACTTACTAGGCGAACTTTTCAGCTATAAAGAGTCTGATTTGCATAATGTTATGAAAGTGATCATCTGAATATTAAAAGTACCGTTTATAAACTTTTATTTTAAACAACTAATTATGGTGCCCAGTTTTTGGAAATAAATATGAAAAAATGTCACATAATTTAGAATTAAACCCCGCTACTCATACAGGGCCGATTGGCACTGAGTTGTAATTTAGTGCGACATTTCACACAGTAAAAATCACAAAATTTTATGAAATTGATATTGTTCGAGTTTTCAATACCTTCCATAGGTAATTATCAAATTTTTGGTTTTTCACATTTTTTTTATAACTTTTCTAGTTCGGAAATTATTAAGTCGAAATCGTAAGCGTAAATAAATTAAATGAACTTTTAAAAACGATAGATGGAATATTCCACAGTTTTGGCAGTATAAAAATCGCGCAAAGTTTTATGACCATGTTACTACAGTGTTCAGTCGCTGATCCCTTTAATTTCTCAAAAATGATTGAGCTATTTAATCATTATTATTTCTTAATTATTGTGCTTAAATTCTACAAAATGTTGTTCGGGAAAACGTAAAGTAGCATTGGCAAACATAGAAAATATGGAGAATTCAAATTTATATACCTACTATAAATACTATAGTAGTTTTGACTCCTCAGCTCGATTTATAAAAATATAAAACATAGTTTTTTCTGTTTCCAAGGGCGTGAAAAATTCTAAATCGTTTAAAAATATTTTCATTCACAGTATTAAAATTCATATAAAATTTATGTAAATTTTTCAACAAAAACGTTTTTTCTGATATGAAATTAATAGAAAAATTTTGCGAAAGATTGGCGAAAATTTCATTATTTTCTGGAATTATTTTTTCAGAGGTAGAACCATGACTTAGGTGACCGCAGTCAAATATCAATGATGCTGTTGTTTGTTATAAATCAAAAGATTTCCGTACATCCAATAACCTTTTTTACTCGAATAACACCTATATTAGTAATATTTGGCAGTAATATTAGTAAAAATTTGGCTGAAAAATTGGCAAAAAACAACCAGGGGCCCGTAATATAATATTACGGGCCCCTGGCTGTTTTTTGCCAATTTTTCAGCCAAATTTTTAATATGATTCGGTCATCTGATTAAGTTTTTCGACAACTGAGCAAAAATATTTAGTGAATAATAAAATAATAATTTATCAAATTTTCAATTATCCGCTTTTATTTAAAATATTAGAAACAATGGCCTGATTCGGATCATTTTTTCAAATTTTTTTAATATTTGTGATCAGTTTGGCAAATATGGTCATAGTGGCAAAAAACGACCAATAGGCCGTGTCATTGATATATCGATTATGATGCCCGGGTAACATAAATATCTTATTTGCCTGTTAAAAGAATAGGGAATAAGATATTTATGTTACCCGGGAATCATAATGGATATACTGACCATAGTTTTCTGTAGTACTTCTTGAACAATAAATCAAAAGTTCTAAATAAAACCTACTAAATAACTATTTCTTATCGCGTGCGGAATAGAATGTTCTCTCGTTAGGAAAACTGCATCATAATTCGCTAATACCGACATGTTCTCAATAATAACCGGTTAACTGGTGGTTCGAGTTGACACCAAACCCCGGCCAAGTTTGGGTCCTGAACCTCCTCGGTTGCCTCCAAAAATAATTTTCGGCTTTTGATATCTGGTTCGCCTACAATCGGTACCAAACCGGACACTGGTCGCAAATGGTACTAAAGTGAAAAGCCGTCTTTGAACTTTTTGTGAAACTCTTTATAAAATTGAAAAAATTCAAACTATGAGGTCATTTCAAAGCTCACTGTTTTTTTTCATTTTTGAAAATAAAATTTTATTTCTGCCACCATATCACCAAAAGTTACAATATCGCTGAAAGTGCCCAATATCGCCGAATAATTTGAAAAAAGACTTTCGGCCTGTTATAACAATAACGGTATATACAAAAACGGAAAAATATTGGGACTACATGTGAAAAAATATTGTTTCGGCATTTTACCAGTTTATATTTTTCTTATCAGCAATGTTCTCGTTATGCGCATCGGTAAGGTTTTCGAGAAGGTTCTCGGAATGACCACTCAGTGCCAATTGGCACTGTCTGAGTACCGGGGGTAACGACTTTTTACTGTCTTGTTTTTAAAGCACCATAATTGTTTAATCGAAATAAAGTTATAAAAAGGCATACATTTTCGTATTATCGACAAATGTATTTACCATTTCCAAAACATGAATTTCTCACAGTTTAGGAGTAGTTCTCTTAAAACCGCAAATTACCGGTGTTTTCTGCTGATTGCCGGTAAACCGGTGGAGTCTAAAAATCGAAAAAAATAATTTGAGGTTAAATTTTTGCTGGCTACACGATGCAAAAAACCGCTTCTTGATAGCTACTACGGTTTTTGCTGCAGAGTGGGGGCGTGCCTAAAATAAAAGTTACCTCAGCAGAAAATGATTTTTTCACGATATATATGATTTACTTTAGAATTTTGATGAAGACGAAGAAATGGATTTGCCAGATCTTTATTATAAAGAAGAGGCTAATTCGGAACTTTTCCCAACCTTACCTGAAAAAAGAAAACGAGAAGAAAATCCGAATTTGGAAAACGAAAGTAAAAAATCGAAACAAGATGATATCGTTGTTATTACTCTAGACGAAAGCGACGACGAAGTAAGTTCTAAAACATTTTACGCATAATTTATATAACGTCGTTTTTTTCAAGTGACCCACTTAATGGGTATCTGTACTGAGAGAGACNTAGAAGCTATGACTTAGGTGACCGCAGTCAATATCAATGATGCTGTTGTTTGTTATAAATCAAAAGATTCCCGTACATCCATAACTTTTTTACTCGAATAAACCTATATTAGTAATATTTGGCATAATATTAGTAAAAATTGGCTGAAAAATTGGCAAAAAACAACCAGGGCCCGTAATATAATATTAAGGCCCCCTGGTTGTTTTTTGCCAATTTTCAGCCAAATTTTTAATATGATTCGGTCATCTGATTAAGTTTTTCGACACTGAGCAAAAATATTTAGTGAATAATAAAATAATAATTTATCAAATTTTCAATATCCGCTTTTATTTAAATATTAGAAACAATGCCTGATTCGGATCTTTTTTCAAATTTTTTTAATATTTGTGCTCAGTTTGAGCTATCTAAGAACTCAATCGGATGAATCGTTATCAAAAGCCGAATTATATAAAAAATTTGCTGAAATAGTGGCAAAAACGACCAATAGGCCGTGTCATTGATATATCGATTATGATGCCGGTAACATAAATATCTATTTGCCTGTTAAAAGAATAGGGAATAAGATATTTATGTTACCCGGGATCATAATGGATATACTGACCATAGTTTTCTGTAGTACTTTTGAACAATAAATCAAAGTTCTAAATAAAACCTACTAAATAACTATTTCTTATCGCGTGCGGAATAGAATGTTCTCTCGTTAGGAAAACTGCATCATAATTCGCTAATACCGACATGTTCTCAATAATAACCGGTTAACTGGTGGTTGAGTTGACACCAAACCCCGGCAAGTTTGGGTCCTGAACCTCTTGGTTGCCTCCAAAATAATTTTCGGCTTCTGATATCTGGTTCGCCTACAATCGGTACCAAACCGGACACTGGTCGCAAATGGTACTAAAGTGAAAAGCGTCTTTGAACTTTTGTGAAACTCTTTATAAAATTGAAAAAATTCAAACTATGAGGTCATTTCAAACGCTCACTGTTTTTTTCATTTTTGAAAATAAAATTTTATTTCTGCCCCCATATCACCAAAGTTACAATATCGCTGAAAGTGCCAATATCGCCGAATAATTTGAAAAAAGACTTTCGGCCTGTTATAACAATAACGGTATATACAAAACGGAAAAATATTGGGACTACATGTGAAAAATATTGTTTCGGCATTTTACCAGTTTATATTTTTCTTATCAGCAATGTTCTCGTTATGCGCATCGGTAAGGTTTTCGAGAAGTTCTCGGAATGACCACTCAGTGCCAATTGGCACTGTCTGAGACCGGGGGTAACGACTTTTTACTGTCTTGTTTTTAAAGCACCATAATTGTTTAATCGAAATAAAGTTTAAAAAGGCATACATTTTCATATTATCGACAAATGTATTTCCATTTCCAAACATGAATTTCCAGATTTAGGAGTAGTTCTTAAAACCGCAAATTACCGGTGTTTTCTGCTGATTGCCGGTAAACCGGTGGAGTCTAAAAATCGAAAAAAATAATTTGAGGTTAAATTTTTGCTGGCTACACGATGCAAAAAACCGCTTCTTGAATAGCTACTACGGTTTTTGCTGCAGAGTGGGGGCGTGCCTAAAATAAAAGTTACCTCAGCAGAAAATGATTTTTTCACGATATATATGATTTACTTTAGAATTTTGATGAAGACGAAGAAATGGATTTGCCAGATCTTTATTATAAAGAAGAGGCTAATTCGGAACTTTTCCCAACCTTACCTGAAAAAAGAAAACGAGAAGAAAATCCGAATTTGGAAAACGAAAGTAAAAAATCGAAACAAGATGATATCGTTGTTATTACTCTAGACGAAAGCGACGACGAAGTAAGTTCTAAAACATTTTACGCATAATTTATATAACGTCGTTTTTTTCAAGTGACCCACTTAATGGGTATCTGTACTGAGAGAGACTAGATCGAGACAAACGTTTTTTTTTGCATCTTCATTCTGGCCGAATTTTTGATGATGAACATTTTTTATTTTTTCTAGTAAAAACTAATTCACCGGTTATTCGCGAAAAATGCAAATATTTTTCCCGAGGTTTACGTGCAAAAAAACACATTTTCTCTTGATCCCATAGCATGTGCTTAGAGCCTCAAGGTCTTTTTTCGTCGAATAAGGCTTAATTCGACACGGGCGTTCGAATCTGATACCAAAATTCACGTACAACATTATGAGTCATTTTGGAGAATTCGTATAAAGAAGATAGGGAAAACTGTGACAAGAATAAATCTGGCTGGGGTAGTGAGTATGACTCATAATGACGTCATCAATGTAATCTGATACCAGATTCGAACTCCTGGTCCCCGCATTAGTCTACAGACCGAATTTTAGCCCGATTGAACTAACTTTGAAAAACGGATCTACAGGAAATCAGCCATTACCGGTCAACCGGTCTGAAATTAAAAAAAATAAATCTATGCGCCCACCCGAAATTTAATTCTCTATCTGCCACTATATAGTTTCATGTCGAAAAATTCATTTTTGACAATTTGTCTCAAGAGTTGGTTAATATCTCTACTGTGGTGTGCATATAAGGACACCCTCTTTCAGAAAATATGAACATAGTAAGGCCAAAACTCGCACTTTTTTTTATTTTGGGGTTTCCCTTTATAAGGACAATAAAGGAAGGGTCCTCTTTTTTCAGGTAAAATGCGAAAATTTAAGGACAATATAGAAAAATCTTAGCTGTCCTTATAGACGCAACTCACAGAATCTTAATTTATTTTTAGGTGGCGAACGATTCTATTGATGACGATTGTTGCATTATCGAAGACCCGAAACCCGCCGCCGAAATAACTGGTCCCAACAAAAAAATTACTAAAAAAGCCAAAAACATTGAACTGCTTAGAATTGTAAAAGAACGATATCCCGCTGTGAATCCTTATGTTATCTATCACATTTCACTTGATAACAAAGTGTATTTTTACAAATTTAAGGGAATTAGAGATGATTTTAGCATTGTTCTAGAATGTACAATGTATTCTCATAAGTGTAACTGTCCTATATCTATAAAGTGTCTGCATGAAAATTGCAATTCCATAGTCGTAATAAAACCAAACCAGCTAACTATACAAAATGCGATCCCACTGGAATACCACAAAGAATCCGAATTTTTTTACACATTTGACTTTGACAAAAGAGTCCACCCGGAAAGTTATAATATAAAAAATTATTTGGTTGAAAATAGTGTTTTCGGTGTACACAGTTGCAAAGGGTATTTTTACCCAGATTATATATCAGATTATCCAAATCTCAAATTTTCACCATCAAAACTATGCTATTTTTTACCTGTGACGCCTCAGATACCAGTAAAAAAAATTATAAAAATGTTAAAAGTTATTAAAACTGAGGATGGTTTTCGATATGATTTCAGAATTGCAGAAAAGGTCCATTCTTACTTTTTAAAAGAAATTAAAGCAAATTTTAATATTTTTCTAACATGCATCAAACACTCTTGTAGCGTCAAGGCGAGCATAAGTCCAAGAAATATTATAAAAACAAATTTTGATATGAATCTGACCCCTCGATATGGATTTTCAAAAAAAATTTCCGATACAGCCATTTTTGATGTTGAAAATTACTATTTTAATGTTAATTCTTTTTCGACGCATAAATGCCCCGGGTTAGATTTTGACCATTACTTGCAAGAACAAGCTGAAACGACACTCCAAAACAAAGTTGAACTTCTCAGAGTTGTGAAAAATAATAAAATTGTTATATTTCATTTCAAAACAGATAAATTAGTCCAGTATTACAAGTTAAAACATTTCAAAAAAGTAAAGGGTCAAATTCACATAGTTCTAGAATGCACTCAGGTCAAATACGGGCTTCCATGTGGCTCGAGGGCGATTGTAAAGCCTATAGGTCTTTTGAAGAAAAGTTTAATAGAAACGCTTCAGTTTTCAGATAATCCGCTCATTTTTGACATTAACAATTTTACATTTGAACCTTCAGATTTTGAAGAGCATGAATGCGAGGGAGTATTTTTTACAAAATATTTATTATTATATCCTGAGCCGGTTGAAAATGTAGAGCCTAAGCCTGTTGAAACTGTTGAGCTGCTGAAAATTGTGAACATCTCTGCATATGAATATAGCACCTTGATATTTCATTTCAAAATTTGCGAAAAAATATATTTTTTCAGACTTACAGAAATTAAAATAGGAGTTGACGAAAAAACAGGGAGAAAAAATATTAAAATGTTTGTATCTTGCACCAAAAAACCAACGTGTAGAATTAAAGCATGTATAAAACCAGATGCAATTTTAAGCGATATAAAATTTAGTTGCCCTGTAAAATTTAGCGGAGAAACATATCATTTTCATAAAGAGGTCGACCCTAGACTTTATGAGGTTAAAAATTATAAATTTGAAAGTTCGGATTTTTCTGAAAAAACACATTTACACCCCGCTCACGATTTGAGAACATATGTTGGTTACAAATTTAAGAACTATTCACCTTTTACTTTAATTGGATCGTCAGATATTGCTAAGTTGCCAACATCGGCGATAAACGCGAACCACGTCCGAAGCAAAAAAGATCCTCCCACTATTTCGTTAATGAAATCGGTGAGGGTGCAAAACGCAAACCACGTCCGAACTAAAAAAATATCTCCAACTATTTCTTTAACCTCCGGTAAAAAATCAAGCGAAGAAATACTATCAAAACAATATAACCTTAGCAAAACTGGACCGATTGGGCTATCCAAAATTGAAAATATCGAAAATAAACCCACTTTTTATTTCAAAATTAATAATATAGTCTATATGTACAACATTGGTGGCATTTCAAAAGATTTCACTATTGAATTATATTGTGAAAATAAAGAATGTAAAACATGGGCTTATATTACACCTACGCAAATTTTGAGCGATATTATAGTTAAAGGATATTTTGGTAATTTTAAATTTATTCCAAAAAATAGTCCGAGAATTTTCGATATTCAAAATTATGATATTGAAAGTTTTCAACCGTATGGAACCCATATTTGCGACCCACCCCAAAATGAAATAATTTCGGAATCAAATTTTGAGGAAAATCAAATTTTCGATTTTGAAGAAGGTATGAAAATTTTGAACTATTCTACATCCAAGGAGTCAAATTTTCAAACCGAAACAAGTGATAAAATAGGTCTCCAACCTTCAGCGTCAAATTTTTTGCCGGGTCCGAGCTCGTCTGAACTTATGGTAGTAAAAAATCCTCAAATTGAACTTTTACGAATTATTAAACAAAATTCTAGTGTCCATCAGTTTCACCTCAAAATCAAAGATAAAGTGTATTTTTACTGTTTTGAGGGAATTAAAGACGATTTAACTATTGTTCTAAAATGTATCATTTCAGTCAAAAAATTCAAAAGTACAATTTTTCAACCAGACTTTTGCAGCGCTAAGGCCCACTTGCAGCCAACAGAATTATTAAAAAACAATATTGTGCCTTCATTAATAGTTTCGGGAAAAGGTCCAAATTTATATCCCTACGAATTTGAGAACAAAGCGCACGGTGATATATCAAATATTGAAAATTATGTTGATTTTTATTGTAAAAATTTTGAAGACCATAAATGTTTAGGAATCGGTTTTGAAACATACCGCCAAACGTTATATCCAGCTAGATCATTTCACACAAAGTTTCACACAAGAAGTTACAAAAAATGTAAAATTTGGTACATTGAGAAAAATGAAAATAAATTTTCGAATCTTAATTTTCATATTGAAATTGATGATAAAATATATATTTACCGTTTTCATGGAATGAGACATGACTTTCAAATGACTTTAATATGTCAAAACTGTACAGGTAGATCTTTTTTACCGACAACTAAGCATTTACAAGAAATACTGACAAAAAATAAAAACGGAAAAAGTGCACTTTTGGATATAAATAACCCTAGGGTTTACGAGCACAAAAGTTATGATTCAAACAAATTTGGTATGTCAGTTAACCATACTTGTGTTGGTGCTAAAGTTTCTGATTATTATACAGCTCAGACGCTGAAATTGCTCAAAATTAAAGGAGAATCTTTGAAAAACCCGTTTTTTTATTTTGAATCAAACGGAATAGTTCATGTTTACGCTATTTATGAAGTGAAAGCTGATTGTACCATTCAATTTAAATGTCAAATGTTTTGTGGGGGTACAGCCACTATAAAACCAACTGAATTTTTAAAGGAAATTATGACTGCTCTACCTAGATGTCCAAGATTTTCGAAATTTTTAGAAAAATCTGATTTTCGAGTTTATAACCCAAAAAGTTATGATATGAAAAGTTTTAAAATCAATATTCCACACAAATGTAAGGGGTTAACAGTTGACAATTATTTTCGTCATTATGAACATTTCCCGGATACAAATTTTGATATTTTTGTTGCAAAATACCAAAATTCAGCAGCTGAAAATCTATTTGATTCGGTCATTGGGAATTTGGACACTGGAAATCTCGAAAATTCAGACATTGAAAATTTCAAAAATTCAGACATCCATAATGTTGAAAATTCGCAAATTCAACATGTTCAAAATTCCGACATTCAAAATGTCGAAGATGATATTCTCGAAATTATTGATATAAAAAAGCCCAGTAAAAAATTTTCAAATTATATTTCTCAATCTTTAGAAAATCTGCCACCTCAGAACAAAAATAAAATCATTCCAGAAATATCAGGTGATCAAAATGTCGATGATCCTGTTATTGAAAATGTCGAAAATTTGGACATTGAAAATGCCAATGATTTTATAATTTCAAAACTCGAAATTTCAGAGACTGAAAATTCGGATATCGAAAATGTCGTAAATTCGGACATCGGAAATTTCGAAAATTTGGTTGTCGAAAAATCAGACTATGAAATTAACGATAATTTTGACATGAAAAATGCCGATGAAATTGACATTGAAAATGCCGATAAAAATCGGGACGCATCTGACAAAAACCATTTTAGTATGTTAAATACATATATAAAAATTCTGAAAATTATAAATGATGAGCGGTCAGCATCATTTCAGATTCAAATAAATGATAATTTCTATGTGTACTATTTCCAAGGGATATTATCAAATTTTGACATCGAATTAAAATGTCGAAATTGTGACCATACTCTTAACATTAGCCCTAAAGATGTCCTGAAAGACATTATTTTTCATAAACCATCGCTTACACGATTCCTATGTCGTTTTCCAATGGATATAGATTTATCAAATAGTCTAATTCGGGAATTAACTAGCTATGATTTGACATCGTTTTACATGTACCTTTACAAGAACATGTCTATAATAAATTGTCTAAATTCTAGAGACGGAAAAATTATAAACAGTCGAAGACCAAAAAATTTTGTAAAAATTTTGAAAATTGTGACTAAGGGAAACATTCTTGCATTTCATATCCAAATAAAAGATAACGTCTATTGCTACATTTCCCAAGGGATAAAAAGAAATTACGAAATTGTTTTAAAATGTCACAGATGTGATGATAAGGCCTTTCTTTTGCCTACGGATATCCTCAAAGAAATCATTTTTGATAAGCCAAAAGCTCCAAAAACTATTTTTTCAAAATATATGAATTTATGCGACCTTAGGGTCACTGAACCAAATAATTATGGTTTAGAGACTTTTGACAATTTTGTTATAAAAAAATGTTTCGCGGTTAAACTCGACTGTTATTTGAAAAACCCAGAAAAAAGTTTGCAAAATGGCAGAATTTTGAAAATTTCTAAATCTCCACGCGGTCCATTATTTCATATTTTAGTAGACCAACAAATGTGTTTTTACGCGATCCAAGGGATAAAACTCAATTTTACGATATTTTTAAAATGTAAAAAATGTAGTCATATAGCTTTAATTCGCCCTACAGATATGCTCAAAACTATAATTTCCGATAACCCCAAAACACTTTTATCAAAGTATATGGATTTTTCAGACCCTAGGGTGTATGAACTGGAAAGTTATGATTTAGAAAATTTTGATATTGATCGACCTAAAAAATGTTTGGGAATGGAACTTGAAGATTATTTAAGAAATAGTACGGTTCCTGAAATAAACCCTGGCTCAAATTCTAGCCTAAATGTCGAGAGTCATAATTTCAATGATCTTGAAAATTCGGACATTAAAAATGTTAAAAAGTTGAATGTTGAACAAATCAATAATTTTGTAATCGAAAAACTCGAAACTTTAGACAGTCAAAATAACGATGATCTTGTTGATGAAAACGTCAATAATTTAGACATTCAAAATTTCAGTGATCATGTCATAGAAAATGTTCGAAATTCAGACATTCAAAATGTTGAAAATTCAGACATTCAAAATGTTGAAAATTCAGACATTCAAAATGTTGAAAATTCTGACATTCAAAATGTTAAAAATTCAGGCATTGAAAATGATTTTGTAATTACAAAACTTGAAATTCCAGAACGTGAAAATGTTGATGATCTCCTTGATGCAAATTTCGAAAATTCAGACATTCAAAATCTTCAAAATTCAGACATTCAAGATGTTGAAAATTCAGGCATTGAAAATAATTTTGTGATTACAAAACTTGAAATTTCAGAAAGTGAAAATGTTGATGATCTCCTTGATGAAAATTTCGAAAAGTCAGACATTCAAAATGTCAGTAGTATTGAAAACGTCAAAAATTTGAACAGCGAGAATGTCGAAAAAGAAATTGATGATGAAAACACTTTCCATGATAATCTTAAACGTGCGCCACCAAGTGAAACAAATGCAAAAATTTTGAAAATTCTAAGAAATAAACGATTCACATCATTTTTCATTGAATTTCGTAAAAAAGTTTATTCTTTCGGTTATCGTGGAGTTAACGCTGATTTTAACATTGTTTTGAAGTGTTACCAAAAATGTTCCCATACTGTTTTAATACGCCCTAAAAACGTCTTGAAAGAGATAATTTTCGATTCGGAAACAGTTACAAAACATGGTACTTTTCCGAAATCAATTTTATTATCAGACCCTCGAGTTTTGGATCCGGACAATTATAGTTTAGACTTCTTAGACATTTCGGTATTTGTCCGCGGAAAATATGTCTCGGGAACATGTCCCGGGAAAAGACTTTCAGCAAAACTTTTTGCAAAGCTTAAAAGTCGAAATGTAAGTAATCATGTCATGTTAATGTCAAATAGAAAAAAATCTGACATTCAAAATGTTCAAAATTCGGACATTCGAACAGTTGGCGATGTTTTTATTGAAAATGAAAATAATTTTGTAATTACAAAACATGAAATTTCAGACAGTGAAAATGTCGATGACCTTGTTATTGAAAATGTCGATGACCTTGTTATTGAAAATGTCGATGACCTTGTTAATGAGAATGTCAAAAACTCGGAAATTCAAAATGTCAGTAATTTTGAAAAAATCAGAAATTTTAACGGTCAAAATCCTATCACTCATGATTTAACAACACCGAGTGAAAAAAGCGCAAAAATTTTGCGAATTGCGAGCAATACGCGACATACATCATTTTACATTGAATTTTGCGAAAAAGTTTATTCTTTCGGATACTGTGGAATTTCCGATAATTTTGAAATTGTTTTAAAGTGTAATGTAGCGTGTAAACATTATGTTTCTATTCGTCCTGAAGATGTCTTGAAAGAGATCATTTTTGATTCGCCAATAGTTACAAAAAAGGGAACTTATCCGAAGTCTATGGATTTAACGGACTGTAGAGTTCGTCTGCCAGGCAATTATAGTCTAGAAGGCTTAGACATTTCAAAAGTCGAAAAATGTAAGGGGAGACCACTTATAGAATACAATAAAACGATATTGAGATTTAATAATGCGAGAAATTCAAACGGGTTAGTCGCCGTTTCTGAAAATGTTCAGTTTACAGGATGGTGGGAAAAATACACTCATCATGTCCTTATTGATAGTCGGATTTTTAAGTATAACTGTAAGGGGATTCAATCAGATTTTAATTTCTATCTTTCTTGCGTTGAAAAACCATGTTTGGGCTCTGGCACTATCAAAGCCAAAAATAGTGTTTTTAGATATAAAAAATTCAATATTAAAGAGTTTTGTACCCTAGAAGTAGCAAATCTTCAAAATTATGTTTGTAACTCTTTTAAAATTGTCAAGCCACATAGTTGTGAAGGGGTTGACAAAACGGGATTTTTTCAAAACATTTAAAAAAAAATTCAAGCTTTTATTTTAAGGTATCTAAAAAAGTTTTAGATAACAATTCTTGAACGGCAGTGTGGCGCATGTTGGTAGGGCTCGAGAAAATGTTATTTAAGATCCGAAGGTCTGGGGTTGGTTTCCCGCGCATACAAGTTTTATGACATACACTGAAACACTTATAAAGTAGAATAATTTGTTATTTATCAGGAAAAAATTGTCGTGAAATAACTGTAGTTATTTAAGGGGGTATATCTGGATAATTTGACATATTCACGGTGATATATTCGGAAAACTAAAAGCTTATGAGAAAAACCGAAAATGCTGATTTGTAGATCTATCCTTAATCTTGCGAAAAAGTACATCCACAAATTTTTTTGACCATTACACCAATAGGTACAGTATCGTAAACAGGTGAATTTTCAAAGTTTCAAATCTATCTCCTCCCAGACGGTATATCAAATTGAGCTCAATTTTACAGATCACGTAACGGTAGTATATAAATTTTCATCGAGCGCTTTTTTTGATCCGGCAACTGAACAATTCTAGAACGCAAATAACCTACGATTTTTAACAATTTCAGACTTCAAAATCTATCTCCTCGAGGATATGTTTGCAAAATAGCTCAAATTTTTATCAAGTATTCCTCAGAAAATTTTGAAAAGATGATCGAGCGCTTTTTGCAATTTCGAGCTAGAACTCGAAATATGATTTTTTTGGTCATTTTCCAAAAAATTTCCGAAAACAAAGTGCTTCGATTTTTCGAAAGTAGGCTCAAAAGAAAGCCAGTGAACCACTGATGAGAAAGTGGCTTACGTCAAGGCGATATTTTGAAGTTTTTAGTGGTCAAATTCGAGCAAACGTTATTTTTTAACTTCATCTTTTGAAAAATACTTAAAAAACGAAAAATTTTCGAAATTTTTTTTTTGATGATTGGGTTTTTAGTACACTTAATTATCACCCCGTATCATTTGGAGCATTTTTAATGCCTCTAAGGCCTTTATTTAATCAGACAGATATACCCCCTTAAGGGAGTGGGTGACGATAATTGAGCTGTTTTTTACAAGTTTTCAAGTGCGGTTTCTAATAAACCTGAATATAAAAATTATTTTTTCATTATGTAGTATAACTCTTAGAAATGATACCAGAACTATTAATATCATGAGAAAATACACCCTACGCTCAGAAAATGACTTTTAATAGGCCTCCCCAAAGGCACTAAACAGACATCTCCTTCTTTAGTTGATATTATTTTTTCAATAATTTGGCAGTCGGTCTTAATTTATGAATACGGAAATCGTCTCAAGCTCTTTTTGGTCAAAACAGCCAATTTGGGAGGCTCACTGAAAAGCTATCTCCTCCTTCATTTTACATGGAATTTTTTAGTTTATGGTGGAAAGTGTTGACGAAGCCTGGCTAAAAATCGTCTGGAGCTATTTTTTGAAAATTTTGTCTTGGTGTTTTTTTTGAGCAGTATCAAGGCTCAAATGGGTTTATTCACAAAATTAATATGCTTCAAAAAATTTAAGATCAAAATTGGTACGGATAATTTCGAATGACAGAAAATTTCAGCTCCTCTAAAACCAATTTTTTGTGAAAAAATATCAAAATTCGAAAAAAATTATAAGTCAAAATACTTGTGAGAAAATTCTCTACAAAATAAGTTGATGATAAAGCCTTTTTGGAAACCTTCAGATATCGTCACCCAGTCCCTTAAACTTAAATATAATAACACAAAAATAGTGAGTTTTTTACAATGTAAGCCTGATGCTAAACAATACGTTGGGTTAAACAGGGTGAGTTGTTTTGTCCGCTTAGAGGAATTTTGTAATTTAAAATTTCGAAAAATATAAACAAAAACTTTTAATTTAACTAATTTGGTAGTATTATAATCTTATGACAATAACCAGAGACTATAGCGAATTCGACTTCAGTTTTAAGCTCTCTCGCGCCCTCTAGGGGTGATTTAGGGCAACATAGGTCTAAGCGGACAAAACGGGGTAATTTTTGTTTGTCCGCTTAGAGGGATTTTGTAATCTAAAAGTAACAAAAAATATAAACAAAAACTTCTAATTTAACTTATTTGCTAGTATTTATTATTTTATGATGTTTACCAGTGTCGATAGAGAATTTGGCAGTAGTTTAAAGCTCTTTAGCGCCCTCTAGGGGTGATTTGGAGCAAAAAAGGTCTAAGCGGACAAAACGGGGTACCTCTAAGCTGACAAAACGGGATTTTGAAAAGTGTCCGCTTAGACAGAAACCACAGTATATCGAAAATTATCCCTATTGAGTCTTTCTCAGCACGCGTCATAACTTTGAGAAAGTGACCAATGAAATCGCGGGATTCTTGAATCGAGTATTGTGCGTTAGACAAATGCAGACTGATAATTTTTGGTATATACATTAGAAAGATCAATCTTTGATCTCACGATTCCATTTGACAGTTTAGTACCAATCTCACCGCCATCTGGTTAACCGCGGTTCAAGACGAGTCCCTCAGCTTTTTTCAAAGAAACAAGGATCCTAGAGCTTATATCGGAAAGTTTTGAGATTTGATGAGAATCTAGAAAATTGTCTGAATTTTAGTGAATCGGTTCTGTTTTTTCGATTTTAGCTTCAGGGGTCAGAAATTTGGCTGAATGTGCCGAAAAATGGTGTTTTTTGGAAGTTTTGATAAAAGACTTTTTCTGTGGAAATGCCAGAAACCTCATTTTCGGAATGTAACAAGTCCGAGAGGTGGTGAAAATCGAATCGGTTGTAATTTTTTGAATTTTGCCCTTATTGACTGTAAATCGACAAAAAAGTGCGCGTAAATGACAATTTTGAAAATAAAAGTGATAATTAGAAAATTTAAATTACACCAAAAGATTCCTTGGGTATTATTTCCTGGAAACGATATTAGCAACTATGGTCTGATTTTCACCACAGCGGATTCCAGAAAAAAATTAAAATTTCTCATTAAAATTATGATCTGATGTCTAGCAGTGTGTGTGTTGAAACCATAGTTGCTAATATCGTTTCCAGGAAATTATACCCAAGGAATCTTTGAGTGACATTTAAATTTTCTAATTATCACTTTTATTTTCAAAATTGTCATTTTCGCGCACTTTTTTGTCGATTTACAGCCAATCAGAGCAAAATTCAAAAAATTACGACCGATTTGATATTCACCACCTCTAGGGCTTGTTACATTCCGAAAATGAAGCTCCTGACCCCTGAGGCAAAAATCGAAAAAAACAGAACCGATTCACTAAAATTCAGACAACTTTCTAGATTCTCACCAAATTTCAAAACTTTCCGATATAAGCTCTAGGATCCTTGTTTTTTTAAAAAAGCTGAGGGACTCGTCTTTAACCGCGGTTAACCAGATGGTTGGTGAGAGTGGTACTAAACTGTCAAATGGAATCGTGAGANCAAGTTAGATATGTCTGATGTATGTTTCAAAAATTTCCAGTCTGCATTTGTTTAACCGCACAAAGCCTCTGAAATCCCAAAAATCACTAACACCACCGTTTTAAACGAAAATTATTTTTTTCATAATTTCCGACTTTGGCGCCCTTCAGCGAAAAAACCCAATGCTGCACAGATGTGAGAACCAGGCCATTATTTTGTAGTCAAATTGGTTTACTCCTAGAAAACCTTAATTTATAGGGCTATTCAGTCGATCTGTTATTAAGACCATTAATTTATAGTTTGATTTTCCAGTGAAAGTCTTTTTCGGGTCCGCTATCAAAACAAATGACGGTCTTTAAAATATAGTTTGATCTTTATCATATAAAATTGTTTGTTTTCCACTGTGTCAAAAATTCTTCAAAAAAATAACCTGTAGCTCATCAAATCTGATTGTACAAAATATCTATAATATTAGCACTTCAATATATTTCAAAATCCCGAAACACTCAATCTGTTCAATATGTAACTAAAAAAAATCTTTTTGGATAGCAAATCATAAAAATACAGTAGAGTAGATTTAATTAGACGCGACTCTGCTGATCGACAACCGATTTGTTTACTCGTCTTGTTTTGAGCCTTATTCACTGTACCATCAATTGCTTTGTTATACCCTGTACATTTTCGCCTAAAATTCTCTCCTAATACTGTGACGAGTGTGAATTTCCGATACAGTGGGTGAATAGTTAAAGCACTCTTACAGCTTTAAAGGGTGGTTTAATTGCTCACCCACTGTATATTATTTGATAAAACCAAAAATTCAGTTGTATAGTTTAATCTGTCTTGAAAAAATAAAATATTTTTCACAGTTTGTCAGAAGTAATTCATGGTTTTGTCTAATGTGATTTGCGTCTATAAGGACACCATCTATAAAGACAATTTGGGGAAAATATGGCCAAAACTTACGCTTTTTGATTTTGGTACCTCAAAATCGTATATAATTAGGAAAATTTTTGAGTGAAGAGCCAAAAAAAAATAAAAAAAAAGATCTTCACTTTTTTTTAGAAAAAAATTACCGTTTTTTTTTAAATATGGCCAAAATATCTTAGGACAGATTGCTATTGACAATTTGGTAAAATGAGCTTAAGACAATTTCGGAAAATTTTACTAAAGACAATTTGGGAAAATCTCCCTGTCCTTATAGACAAAATCACAGTAATTTTATAAGCTCGACATTTACAACATGTCACATTTTTGCTCTTTGAATTCAAAAATACGTGCGTCACACAAACTAAAACGCGCATAGACGAATTAAATGTGTCAATCAGGTTTCATCAAAAAAAATAAGATTGGGACTAAAAATGTGTCATACTGTAACTTTCAATAACTTTATTTAATATTTGAAATTTTAAGATCGAAAATGGGCTTGTGACTTTTTTGAGAAATCGAAAACCAATGATAAATGTGTGCCCTATTTCCGTACAAAAGAACTGTATCTTTGGGAATTTGGCGCGAAGACAAAAAAAATGAGTCTAGTTCTATAAAATTGATCAAATATTCAACAACTTTCAATTTGTAAAAATGTCAAAAATAATTGTATTTATATAAAAATGTCGCATGTTATAAATTAATAGATTAAGTATACTGTCCGGATGTACGACTGTTATGGCTCTCGTTAAAACATAGGCGTTGGAGCTCGATTTGCTTCTTGGGCTTTACAACACTTTGGCAATTCAAACTGTCCGTTACGTTCAGGCGGAGAATTTGAATTGCCAGAGTGCCGATTCATATGCACGCTGGTAGGACGTTTTTGAGCCATTTCGTCCTACTGAACCAATAATTTCAAAAGCCATTTTTATTAAGTTTATATTATTATTTTGTATTTTCAAAAATGTTCTGACAGTCAACGACCAAAGATAGCTTCAAACGGAGGCCTCAACGATGTCATATTTCATTGTTGATAATTTTATTGAATTCCTGAGGTTAAACTGTACCTGTGCCCATGTTTTGGCTGAATTTCGCTTATGGAATCAGAATCTAGAAAATCATGTAACATGTCAACGGTGTCATATTTCATTTTTTAAAACCTTCTCTGTTAGTTGCATGACAAATGTTAGAGCGTTTTTCGAAAAACCGATAATTTCCATTGAAAAACCGGTGAAATACCGGAAATCGAAAAATTCGGCTAAAGCAGTGCAACCCCTTAAAAGTTATATTATGCACCAAAATATCAGAAAATCGTATTATCCTATTTCGCTAGACCTAAAACTCCGTTTGAAACTATTAAAAAACTGGCCAAAGTGAATGTTAATGATCAAATCTCCAAAATGTATCTGTATGTACTGCTGGAAGCTGTTATTGATAACAAAAAGCGGCATCAATAGGCCTTTACTTTCGCATTCGTCGTTGAACTTATTTTCGAAGCTTTTTTTGAAAAGAAGTGAAACCCGGTGCTCTCATTGGTCAAAAGTGAGTCAAACGCGAAAGTGAAGGTTTAAATGATACCAATTTTTGATATATCTTTAAGTCATCTATTTCTTATGGTTTTATCACAATCATATGCTAAATTTGTGAAAAATAATTGTATTTCTCTAAAATGTCCTTATCTAAATCCATCACTTATCAGATAATTTTCTCAGAAAATGTGCTTTTATTTTGTTTCTAAAAAGTATAAATTTATTAAAAAATGTTCAATTAATTAAATTTCTCTGATCAAAGTTGCTTCGAAAATATATCCAGTTCTGAAGCCGGTTATTAATATGCACAAAAATTTGTGACTCAGGTATTTAAAACATTTCTAAAAATGACGGATTTCTAATTTTTTAATCATGATTACCAAATTTGTCTCAATAAAAAACAGAATGATATACATGTATTCATTGGCGAATTGTGAAATTCCTATCGAAATCTTACATCAATTAAAATTATAGAACAAAACTTTTAAAATGTATCTATAATCGTGTTTAATCATTGGTGAACAAATCTTTTCGATAAAGTTTTAAAATTATCGAAAAAATCATGCTACAAAAACCCGTTTCTCGATACCTCTTATGGCCTTCGAGTTATTATGCTGACAAGGGTGGGTTCCCCCTGAAAAATAGCAACCTTAACTAAAGTAATTCGCTGCAACAATTATCTCACTGTGATATTTGTCTATAAGGACAAAACGGCTCGACCAAGGCCTGCCAAATTTTGACAAAAAAATCGTCTGAGGCTAATACGGTTTTTTCAAATGCTAAGAAATGCCCTCAAACAAAGACCACAGTGAATGTCAATGATTGAACAAATTTCTAAAAATTCATCTGCTAAACTTCTTCGTATTTTTGAAATGTCTATCTAATTATAACTAAATTAATATTTTATTTTTCTTATTATTTATTAAATGATCAGTACGGGTCTCAATCTCACTTCTTATTAGTCGGATCTCTCATTGCTGAATTATGAAAAAGACATTCTGTGATCGTGGTCTTCATAGACAAAATGGCTGAAATTTCACTAAAGACCAAAAAACTTGACTTCCGCAATTTTTTAAATTTTGATAGAAAATTGATTATATTATAACTTTGTATTTTTTGAACATGGCCCCTTAAACAAAGACCACAGTGAATGTAAATGAGAGAACTTATTATCTAAACTGTTTGTTTACAGTAAAGTATCTTTAGTAGGACGCGTTCTAAAGACTTTGAAAGTACTCTCACACGAAAAGTACTAAACTGTTCTTTAAATGAATGCCTTTGTCTGATACATATGTCACAACGGATCGTACAGTGCGTATTGTCAAGGAACAGTATAGTACTTTTCGCAGGTCAGTATTTTTAAAAACCTTAGGACGCGTCCTACTAAAGACACTTCACTGTATCCTTACAGTATACTTATTTTTAAAATGTCGCTTTATATATAACACCATAGGTATAGACCATAGTGTTCTGAGATGACTTAAAAAAATTTAAAATTGTTTTTGTATTAATTAAACTTGCAGTTTTCAAAGACCATAAAAATCTAGCAAATATTATGATTTTATATTTTTTAACTTGTTTTTACAGACTTTTTGTAGTTGGTATTCGCATTAATTATCATGGCTGTAGTCAGTTATCAATAGAAAATACCACAGTGAATGAAAGTTACATTATATATTATTTAATTCTGAAATGAATTTTCGCGCTCAAATTTGAATTCTAATTCGAAACTGAAATGCTGCATTTTTTGTCCCAAAGTTTTTCACACTTCTGAAGATGGCTCCTTAGCCGAAACGTTAAATAAATATCATTTTTAATAGAAAATAAACATATGGTGAGCCAAAGTCGGTAATCCGGTAAACCTTTATTCTAAAACTTATAGTAATACTTCAAATCTGGGTTCGGACCTGGAAAGCCCAGTAGTCACAATATGAGTCAACTATAAAGTTGACTCGTATATTGGTTTTACAACACTTCCAAGTGGAATACGGTTGTATTAAGACCTATATCAATAACAGTGTCCTCTGGTCGTTTTTTGCCACTTTTCAGCAAAAATTTCTATATAGGTGGTGTATATTTTAGGAGCTATTTTAGGATGACGGCTTTCTCGATGGTTGGAAACCCCATGAAACCATATAATTGGCAGATAGAGCATTTAATTCGCGTGTGCAATAGTATTTTTTTGAATTTCAGACTGGTTGACCGGTAATAGGGGATTTCCGGTAGGTTCCGTTTCCAAAGTTGTTTTAATCAGGACAAAATCCGGTCTGTAGACTAAAACGGGCACAAGAAGTTCGAATCTGATAACATCGATGACGTCATTATGAGTCATAATCACTACCCCAGCCAAATTATTTTACGACTGCTCTATATTCTTATACTATTGAATTCTCCTATTTGACCCAAATTGACGCATTACTATTGTTATTAGTTAATTCTAGTATCAGATTCGAACTCTCCGTGTCAAATTTGCCCTTATTTCGCGTTTTTATTAATTTACCGTGTTTGTTCAAGTTGTAAAGATTTTCTATGACATCATCTAAAGTGACCCCAAACTGACTCATAATGACGTCATGCGATGTTATCTGATATCAGATTCGAACTCCTGGTGTCCGAACTAGTCTACCGACCCGAGTTTGAGCTTGATTGGAACAAACTTTGAAAAACGGACCTACCGGAAATCCGCCCATTACCGGTCAACTGGTCTGAAATTCAAAAAAACAAAATATATTAGCACACGCGGAATTAAATTCTCTATCTGCCAATATATGGTTTCATGGGTTTCTAAAATCGAGAAAGACGTCATCCTCAAATAGCTCCTAAAAAATAAACAACCATAATTCGGCTATTGAAAACGACTCATCCGATTGAGTTCTTAGATAGCTCAAACTGAGCACAAATATTTGAAAAAAATGGTTTGACACAGGGAATTATTTGGCTGAATTTCGCGTTATGGAATCAGAATCTAGAAAATCATGAAAAATGTTAGAGCGTTTTTCGAAAAAACGATAATTTCCATTGAAAAACCGGTGAAATACCGGAAATCGAAAAATTCGGCTAAAGCAGTGCAACAGCCCTTAAAAAGTTATATTATGCACCAAAATATCAGAAAAATCGTATTATCCTATTTCGCTAGACCTAAACTCCGTTTGAAACTATCTAAAAAACTGGCCAAAGTGAATGTTAATGATCAAATCTCCCAAAATGTATCTGTATGTACTGCTGGAAGCTGTTATTGAAACAAAAAGCGCATCAATAGGCCTTTACTTTCGCATTCGTCGTTGAACTTATTTTCGAAGCTTTTTTGAAAAGAAGTGAAACCCGGTGCTCTCATTGGTCAAAAGTTGAGTCAAACGCGAAAGTGAAGGTTTAAATGATACCAATTTTTGATATATCTTTAAGTAATCTATTCTTTATGGTTTTATCACAATCATATGCTAAATTTGTGAAAAATAATTGTATTTCTCAAATGTCCTTATCTAAATCCATCACTTATCAGATTATTTTCTCAGAAATGTGCTTTATTTTGTTCTAAAAGTATAAATTTATTAAAAAATTTTCAATTAATTAAATTTCTCTGATCAAAGTTCTTCGAAAATATATCCAGTTCTGAAGCCGGTTATTAATATGCACAAAAATTGTGACTCAGGTATTTAAAACATTTCTAAAATGACGGAATTTCTAATTTATAACTTATTGAACAAACCTTTTAAAATGTATCTACTCAAAAAGTAAACTCATTAATAGAGAAGAATGAAGAAAACTAATTAAAATCAATTCATTTATAAACTCATTATATAAAAAATTAGTTTGAGTACTGCCACAATTATTTCACAAAATTAGTAAACTCTAGATTCTGCACTTTATGTTTTCGAAACTTACAAGTCTTAAAATCGGGAGCGTGCTTTCCGTACCCAAATTGGCCAATCGACTTTTTTGTCCTCTCTATACTTGTTAAGGTGGGTAACGAACGCACGCCCGTGCTTTCCGTACCCAAATTGGTCTACATTATTTTTTTTAATCAGACCAATTTGGGTACGGAAAGCACACCCGTGCTTTCCGTACCCAAATTGGTCTGAATGAAAATATGTTGTGAAAAAACGCAACGTCATGATTATGTGTAATTAGGGTGGTAAAGAATTCACCGACTGCACTTGAGCACAGTCATAGGCATAACTTCTGGCCCATAAGTAGGGTCAGTACCGGGAGACTTATCTGCGAAAGCTTGTTTTTCATGCACTAATTGTGACCACTTGGAGGCTCCAAAATTTTTTTCATGTCGGAATCATTCTTCTTGAGAAAGTTCACCCATAAACTCATAGAATCCGGGCTAAGGGTGTTCGTTTTGCAGATGAGTCTCCTGGTACTGACTCTACTTATGCGGCATAGTTATGCCTATTACTGTGCTTCAGTGCATTCGTGAAATTCCTAAACCACCCTAATGACGCATAACCATGACGATGCGTTTATGACAACATATTGTTTTTTCAGACCAATTTGGGTACGGAAAGCACGGGCGTGCTTTTCGTACCCAAATTGGTCTGAATAAAAAAAATAATGCAGACCAATTTGGGTACGGAAAGCACGGGCGTGCTTAGCGTACCCAAATGAGTACACTAGACACCGACTCTTAAAATCTCCCATTAACCTGATAATGATCTTCGAAACGTTGCTATTTAATAAATAAGTAAATCATTTATAAAGCTGTAATTTATACAAAAATAATGACCAACTTTGTTATTTTAATTAATTATTTGAAACAGTAGAAAAACATCAATTTTAATGAAGTATACATTTGTGCTCGACTTTCTTCTCCTATCTTTTGCTATGAAATGTGCGTAGGCGCGAAAAGTTTACTGAATTGAAGAAAAACATGAAGTAAAAAAAATTTTGGTAGTAAAAATTTTGAATAAATTTGTATGACGTAAACCAAGCGGTTTCAATTAAAAACAAATGTAATCAAAAATGAAACTTAAGTTAAAAACTTAAATAATTTTGTAAACTTATTAATTATTCAATGAAAAATCCTTAAATAACACCCAAAAATAAATAATAAAATTTTCAAAAAATATAAATTTACAGAATTATTCTAACTAAATTTTAGATTTAGAATGGACTAAAATATGGATAACCTCGAAATCATTGATATAGACTATGGGGAAGAATCGGATTTTATTGGCGAACTTCCAACTGAAATATTGGAAGAAAACAGTCCTGAAACACCTCTAAAACAGACCAATGATCAGGTTTGCTAATAATGCCTCAATAAACATGCACTGTCGTTATTTTCAGTGCCTCTTTAATGTTTTTTTTTAAATGGACAAAACGACATTTTTTCGGTTGGACAAAACGACAAAAAATTGTGTCCTCTTAGACGCATACGACAGTAATTTTTTCGTTTTTTGGTATATCAAATGATTTGATTAGATGTCTTTTGATGTGGCAGATTTTTTTACGTGATATCAAAAATGAATCTCCACCGAATGCACACGGAAGTACGATTATAATATTGTTAATTTGTGGGAATATGCAGCTGCTGAAACGTATAAACTAAAGTGAAGAGGATTTCACCTCAGCCAATCATTTCTATGCATGGAGATCCATAGTGCCAATATAAAAAACTTCAATAGTCTTGCTTCGACATGTCTCTGTAAAAATGTTTTGACCTTATTTATTAAAAAAATGAGGAACAAAGATTTAACTTTTAAATTCTCTCAAAAGAGTTGTTTATATAAATAATTTTTTTTCATCGGTTTATACCTAGAACCTGTAGGTATAAAGTCTTAGAAAGTCCAGAATTTTGAGTTTAGAAAATATGACCGATCAAGATTGGCAATAAAGAACCTTTGGACTGAATCAAAATTATACTGTGGTTCTTGTCTAAGCGGACACAAGTCTAAGCAGACAAAACCGGCAAAACCTACGCATTTTTTTGAGACCATTCGAAAACCTAAATCTAATCGAACAAAACCGGATTTTTTCGAAACATTTAAAAAAATTTCAAGCTTTTATTTTAAGAAGTTTTAAATAGTTATTCTTAAACGTCAGGCGGAGTGGGGAGAGCTTCTGGCAAACGTTATTTCTTATGCCCTAGCCCGTGGGTTCGAATCTCGGGGTAACCAATTATTTTTTTATTACAATCAATACACTAATTAAATAATAAGTTAAATAATTCGATATATATAGACGAAATTGACCTTCAAAAAATCGTTTTAATTAGCTGTATTATGTCATTAACGCGTATTTTTAATTACTTGGGGTTTTTCACTCTTCTAACGATGCCTAAATGTGTTTGCCGCAGCACGCTTTTGAATCCGCGCCTGTGATTGGCTTGCCTTAGCTAAGCGATGGGTGTGTAGGCGCGCAAAAGTGGATCCAAAAGAATATAGGGATCGATATGGATTACCGGGCCTCAGAGTACAAATCCTAAATATTTGAATAATACAAACAACGCAAGGTATTAGCACCCAATCAAAACCGTTGATTGCGGAATAGGCCGATTTCATTGATCAGGTTGAGAAAGGACAAACCAATCAAATGCTCAGATTTCGCATTTTTCAAATATTTAGGATTTGTACTCTGAGGTCATTTTTTTGGTGCTAAAATCTTATTTTTTACGTTTTGAGATATAACAACTTTGTCGAGGCACCTTTTAAATCTCAAAAATTAAAGAGGTTTTGACTTGAAAAATTGTTTAAAATTAGCAAATTTTAGGGCGACATTTTTATTTTTAATATTTAAAACTAATATCACCCCAATTGTTCTTCTAATTATGGTTTTACGCAAAATAATATTTTGTGAATGCTCTCTGATGAAAAAAATTGACCTTCAAATGTGTCATATTAAATTTTCATATTATGACTGTCAATTGTTAGAGCTTCAAAATGAATAAACTTTATTATATTTGCTTATTTATTGCTATATTTTGCTATATTTATTATATAAAGTGTCCTAAGATGATTTTCTGAATTTATCACTTTTTTTGGAGTTCTGAGTACATGGGTTAAAAAATTAATATAATTTCACTGTTGCATAAATATGAACATGGGTAGCTAAAAATAACAATATTTAATTATAAACTTTAGAATTTTGATGAAGACGAAGAGATGGATTTACCTGATCTTTATTATAAAGAAGAGGATAATTCTGAACCTGTTTCAACTTTACCTGAAAAAAGAAAACGGGAAGAAAACGTGAATTTGGAAAGCAAAAGTAAAAAATCGAAACAAGATGATATCGTTGTTATTACTCTAGACGAAAGCGACGATGAAGTAAGTGAGAAATTATTTTAGGCATATGAATTTTTAGGCATATTACGTTATCAATTACGGTGCCCTGCGGTCACTTTTTCAGCCAAATTTTTTATTTCATTCGGCGTTTGAAAACGACTCAACCGATTGAGTTCTTGGATAGCTCAAACTGAGCACAAATATTGAAGGAAAAATTATTTATTGAAACAATCTAGTCCGAATCAGGCCATTGTTTCCATTTTTTTTACCTAAAATCATTAAATTATTGCAGCAATCTGGGAAAAAAATCTAAACATGGTCCGATTCTGATCTATTTACTATTATTATATTATTCACATTTGTGCTCAGTTTGAGCTATCAAAAAACTTAATCGAATGAGTCGTTTTCAAAAGACGAATTATATAAAAATTTTGGCGGAAAAAGTGGCAAAAAGTGACCGCAGGGCCCCGAAATAGATATGAATATTTAGGTATATTCATGAAAATTCTGCTGCATACCTAAATATGAGAAAAGCGGGTATCGATGTTATTTAGGATTTCATAACAATGGGAGCTCTAACTGGTAAAACTATGACTTTTAAAACCAAAGTTAACTTAAAGGGCGGTTTTTTTTAATGGCACCAGCGAATGAAAAATTCAGTTCTGCGTTCACTGGTGTTTCTTCGAAAAATGCGCAGTGGGGTCTGATTTGTACATGGGTAACATCAAAAAATGGTTCGGTAAATACTAGTTTACTTAAGTATCAGACGCGTTTTAATGTTTTTCAGCGTTTCTCCCGAGCTTTAGCTAAAACTAAAAGGCGTACGGTATTCAAAATTTGGATTCTAGGAGACATTTGTTGAAATTAAAGGAGTCGGATCTGGTCAAAAAATCAAGGATTTCCAAAAATTGTTAAAAATAAAATTTGACCCCATCCGGGGGTCATATTAAATATTTCTGATATTTTTATAACTGGATGATTGAAATAGAAATGAAATTAGACACCAAATATGGGTGATATTTAGCATTTCCTTTTTCGCATCTAAAAAAACGAACCGTGAGAGTTAGTCTTCCATGTTACATGGACCTTGTACCATTTTCTTTAAAGCCCCCAAGTTCCAATTCCTCACGTTCCTGTTCAAATATCTTTTCATTTTAGAACTACTATGCCGCGGCTCGACCGAAGGAAAGCGACTTTATAAACGGGCCCCGCGACACTGGCCTAAACGAGGCCGAACCGCCAAACTCCTTGCTGACCAGCATAACAGGATCAGGCGCATCCTCACTTGACCAAAACTACAATCAGATGTCTCATCATCAAATCATACCTCCGCGACGCAGGTTAAAAGAGAGCATACCAGAATAGTATATATTTCCTTGGTGGGGGTCAAGCAAAGGTTACTTTTCTCTTGACCCCAAATTGGTCTGATTGAAAATATTGTTGAAAAACGCAACGTCATGATTATGCGTCATTAGGGTGGTTGAAATTTACCGACGCACTGGAGCACAGTGATAGGCATAACTTATGCCGCATAAGTAGGGTATACGTATGCAGCATAAGTTATGCTTATCATTGTGCTCCAGTGCAGTTGGTTAATTCCTCGGCCACCCTTATGACGCATTAATCATGACGTTTGCGTTTTTCACAAAACATTTTTCAATCAGACTAATTTGGAGTCAAGAGAAGGTAAACCTTTTCTTGGCCCAAAATTGGTCCAAATAAATAATTTGGATTCAGACCAATTTCCCAGCAATTATCGATTTCACGAAAAAACACAAAAAATTACCAGTCAAAAAAGAAAAAAATCTATAAATGCAGCTAAGCAGTGGCACATAGCTTAAAACTTATACTTGCTCGAAATTTCAAAACGGTCGTATGTACCAGTTGCAAATTATTTCATCAGTTTAATGTAATTTTCACAAAATGACCCGATTTTTGTGTTCCGTAATATGACCCCAATGTTTTTTGAATATGACCTCAAATGTTATTATAGGTTGTTAACGATTCCGATGACGATTGCTGTATTGTTGAAGATCCGAAGCCCTACTACAAAATTGAGCTGATTAGAATTGTAAAAGAGACAAGTTTCCTAATTTTTCACATATTATTAAACGACAAAGTCTATTTTTACAAATTGCTAGGTATACGAGCTGATTTTAGAATTGTCCTCTTATGTACTTCTTTCAAGTGTAACTGTCCTATTTCCATGAAGTGTAAACATAACAATTGTTATTCCACAGCTGGAATAAAACCAACTCATTTAGCCAGACAGCATTTGGTTCCAACAAAAGAAAATTCCGATTTTTTTTACGAATTTAACACTCATAGACGACTTCAGAAAAAATTTTATCCGGAAATTCATGATGTTAAAAATTATATGCTTGAAAATAGTGGTTTTGATCTACATAATTGCAAAGGGTATTTACACCAAAATTATACATCTGAATATCCAAATCTTAAATTTTTTTCATTGTTACCTTCGATTATTGTTTCAGATAGAGAGGAAACGAGAGGGGATAGTGCAACACCCGAGGAGAGCTCTTCAAGGTCTTTAGCTCCTATAGATATATCAACGAGATCAGGATATGTACAAATTTTGAGAATTATAAAAAGTGGGGATTTTTTTCAATATGAAATTAAAATTGAGGCAAAGGTCTATTCTTACTTTTTAAAGGAAATATTAAAAGAAAACGCAAAAACGCACGGGCCACAATGCTATAGCATTTCCCTCACTTGCATTAAATTCTCTTGTAGTGTCATGGCCAGTATATATCCAAAAAAAATTTTAAAGCGAAATTTAATCCAAATTTCACCTAATAGTATTATGTATCCATCGTCAGATGGTCAAGATTCAAAATATAAATTTTTCGATGAAGATGACCCAGCAATTTGTGATATCGAAAATTATACTGGTAATACTGGTTCATTTATACCGCACAAATGCCATGCGGTCGATTATGAATTTTATTACAAAAAAATGAAAATTCCTACACTTCCTACAATGCCCTCGAATAAAGTTGAACTTCTCCGAGTCGTAAAAAATACAGAAACCGTAATATTTCATTTCAAAACTGATTTCGTTTCAGAATTAATCCATTTTTACAAATTGGCATATTTTAAAAAAGTAAAAAATGAAATCCATATAGTTCTAGAATGCACCTTAGGGAAAGATGGGTTTGCTACATTTTTTGAATGTAGCTCGAAGACAGTTGTAAAGCCCATAGGTATGCTGAGGAAGAGTTTGATTGAAACTCTAGAATTTACAAATAATCCGCTAAGTTTTGATATTAAAAATTTTACATTTGAACCTATTGATTTTGAAGCGCATAAATGTAAAGGGATGCATTTTAAAAAATATTGCCAGCAATTTCCAAATCGTAAGCAAAAATTTCCAGAACGTAAGATAGCTCAAAACGTAAGTGTACCTGAACTTGAAGATGTTCTTCTTCTCAAAATTGTGAAAAACTCTGCTTTTGAATATAGTAACCTGGTTTTTCATATGAAAGTCGACTGTAAAATATACTTTTATACACTTCAAGATATCAAAATAGGAATCGACGATAAAACTGGGGCAAAAAATATCAAAATGTTTTTATCTTGCACCCAAAGACATAAGTGTAAAATTAAAGCAATCATAAAACCAAAAGAAATTTTAAACGATTTAAATTGTAACTGTCCTGTGAAAATTAGTGGGCAAACTTATCATTTTGAAAAAGAAGTTGACCCTAGACTTTTTGAGGTGAAAAACTATACATTTGAAAATTCGGAATTTTCTGAAAAATTACATGCTTGTTATGGGGTCGATTTTATAAAATATGTAAAAAGTGTAATAAAGTATGTAAATTATCCAATTAAACCAATTTCAAAAAGGGAAGAATTGCCAATCCTGATAAGCTCTAGTAAAAAAATGTTAAAATTAGGCAACAAAAAATTTGGACTCGTGAAAATTGAAAATTTTCAAAATTGCCCAATTTTTTATGTCAAAATTAAAGATATCGTATATATTCATAAAATTGATGAGATTCAAGAAAATGGTAAAATCGACTTATCTTGTGAAAATAGAGATTGTCAAACATGGGCGTATATTATAGCTACTCAAAGTTTAAAAGATATTATAGTTCAGGAGTTTGGTAGCTTTAAATTTTCCCCCGAAAATGACCCGAAAATTTTTGATATCCTTAATTATGACATTGATAGTTTTGAAACCTATGGAGACCATATTTGTCATAAAAAAGTTGAAACTGCCCAACAATCGATAATTTCATCTGATAATTTAATTCGAAAAATAGTTAAACCGACTAAAAAAATCCCCTCAACATTAACTACCAAAAAATTTACACTCCTCCAAATTGAAAATATTCAAAATTGCCCAATTTTTCATGTTAAAATTAAAAATATCGTTTATATTTATAATATTGACCGTATTCGAGAAAATAGCATGATAGAATTATGTTGTAAAAATATCGATTGTCAAACATGGGCGTATATTAAACCTAAGCAGATTTTAAAAGATATTATAATCGATAAAATTGGTAATTTTGAATTTTTTCCCGAAAACGACCCGAAAATTTTTGATATGCATAATTATGAAGTCGAAAATTTTGAATCGTATGGACAAAGTTTTGGAGAGCATATTTGCAAGAAAATGATTGAAACTCCCGAAATAATCGTAATTTCAGATACGATTTTAAATACAAATCCGAAAAAAAATTTAGATATAGAAATTTTGGACTCTTGTTCTATAAGCCCAAATTTGGACAACAATGATATCCGTCTGGAACCCATAACGTCAAAACCCAATGGTCAGTTTTTTCCAGGGTCGAGTACGTCTGAAAATGCGGTGATAACCTGTGTCGACACCCCTGAAATTAAACTTTTACGAATTTCTAAGCAAAAAACTAGTCTACACGTCTATCACCTCAAAATCAAAGATAAAATTTATTTTTACCGTATTGAAGGAATTAAAGAAAATTATACTATCGTCCTCAGTTGTACGATCCCAGTCAAAGATCGTGCAAAGAAAATGTGCAAAGTAAAGGCATACTTCAAGCCGACAGATTTATTGAAAACAAATATTGTGCGTAAAAAAGATTCCGGGCATAGCCTTAATATAACATACCCCTTCGAATTTAAATACAAATTGCACATGTATATTTTAAATATTGGAAATTATATTGATTTAAATTCTAAAAATTTTGAAGACCATAAATGTTTAGGAGTCGATTTAAAAGTATATAGTGCGACTTTCAACCCTTCTTTCAAACCCTTCTCTTTTAGAAAATCTAACATTCTCAAAATTGTAAACTGCCGAAGCGAAAATAGACGGGGGCACAAAACTCGAACCAACAGCGAACCAAATTTATTCTTTCATATTGTTATTGATGATAAGATCTATTTTTACAGTTTCGAAGCAGTAAGACATGACTATAAACTTATTTTGGATTGTCAAAATTGTAGCTCTAAGCTATTTTTACCGACAACGGAGTATTTACAAGAAATAATAACCCAGGAAGTGGTTCCAGGTCAACGAGATATAAACTCGAGATTAAAAATTATGGATAAAGATCACCCTAGGGCTTGCGAGTCTAAGAGTTATGATGCCAAAAAAATTAATATTTCAGTTCAACATACCTGTGTGGGAATCGAAATTAATGACTATTATCCAGATACAAATCGAAAATTGCTCAGAATTGAAGGGAAATCTGTGGAAAATCCCTTATTTTATTTTGAATCAAATAAAACAGTTCATGTTTACGCTATTCAAGGAGTTGAAGCTAATTTTAACATTTCATTAAAATGTCAAATGTATTGGTCAGAATATAACAAAAGGTTAAAAGTCAGATGTGGGGGTACAGCTGTTATAAAACCTAGAGTGTTTTTAAAGGAAATTATTACTGATAAACCTCAAGATAAAAAATCTATATTTTCAAAATTTTTGGACAAAACAGATTCTCGGGTTTATGACCCTGAAAGTTTTAATTTGAAAAGTTTTGGAAACACGATCCCGCACAAATGTAAGGGGATGACCGTTGACAATTATTTACGTCATTTTTATATTCGAAGTGTCAGCGATACAAATGTCGATATTTTTGTTGAAAAGGACCAATTTTTATACATAGAAAATGAGTCTGATAATCAAAACATTCAAAATGGAGATGATTATATAACTGAAAGTTTCGAACATTGGGAAATTGAAAATTCTGACAGTCAGAATTTCCAAGATTCGGACATTCAGATTGTTGATGATTTTGTTATTGAAAATGTCGAAACTTCGGACGTTCAGAATGTTGATGATTTTGTTACTGAAAATTTGGATATAAAATATGTCCTAGAAAATTCGGACGATGAAAATGTGGAAAATTCGGACGTTCAGAATGCTGATGATTTTGTCATTGAACATGTCGAAACTTCGGATGTTCAGAATGTTAATGATTTTGTGATTGAAAATGTCGAAACTTCGGATGTTCAAAATGTTAATGATTTTGTTATTGAAAATGTCGAAACTTCGGATGTTCAAAATGTTAATGATTTTGTTATTGAAAATGTCAAAAATTCGAATATCGAAAATGTTTCTGATTTTGTGCCCGAAAATTCGGGCAGTGAAAATTTCAAAAATTCGGACATGCAAAACGTTGAAAATTTTGTAATTGAAAGTGTCGAAAATTCTGATATTGAAGATGTATCAAATTTTGTCGTTGAACAGGTTGAAAATTGGGACAGTGAAAATTTTCGACATTTCGAAAATTTGGACACTAAAAATGTTAATGATGATGTAATCGAAAATTTAGAAGATGACATTCTAGAAATTGTTGATATAAAAAAGCCTAGTAATATTTCATCAAATTTTGTAAATTTCCCAAACGATATTCCTCAAATTTTCAAAAATCCACCTACTCAAATTAAACTTTTAAAAATAATAAACAGTGAATGTAACATACATTTTCATATCCAAATAAATTCAAACGTTTATTTTTACTCTTTCAGAGGGATTAAAAGTAATTTTAAAATTGTTTTAACATGTAATAAATGTAATCATTTGGCTTATGTTCGCTCTAGTCATGTCCTTCAAAATCTAATGTTTGATAAACCAGACGGTGAAAAAACTGGTTTTCCCAAGGATATCAAATTTTCGAATCCTATTGTTTATGAAGTTGGTAATTATGATTTAAGTACTTTTGAAATTGACGGAATAAAAAAATGTATTGGAATAAAACTTGACTCCTATATGGAACATCCAAAAAATGGTTTGCAAACTCTTAATGTTTTGAAAATTGTACCTGTTCTCTCTTCAAAAAAGGTCGTAAAAAATATTTGCAACAATGTAAATGTCAATGACTTTGTTATAAAAAATGTCGAAAATTTAGCCAATGAAAATGTTCAAAATCTAGACATTGAAAATGACAATGATTTTGCCATTGCCAAACTAGAAAATTCAGACAATGAAAATGTCGAAACTTCAGGCATGAAAAATGTCGATGATAATGTCATGCCAAATGTCGAAAATTCCGACATTGAAAATGACAATATTTTTGTTGTTGAAAAAATTAAAAAGGCAGATTATGAAAATGAAGAAAATTTCGACATACAAAATAACGGTGATCAAGTCATTGACAATGCCGAAAAAATTATTCAAGATTACATTCCTCAACCATATAATATCATAACGTTGAAACTTTTGAAAATTAATAATGGTGAAAATTTCGCATCATTTGACATTCAAATAAATGCACGTGTTTACGTGTACGCGTTCCGAGGGATATTACCCAATTTTGACATTCAATTAAAATGTGCAAAATGTAGTCATACTCTTGAAATTAGCCCTACAGATGTCTTGAAAGACAAAATTTGTTTTTTAAAAGGTATCGATTTATCCCACCATTTAGTTAGTGAATTAACCAGTTATAATTTGACGACTTTTTACGCTAATTTATATAATAACTTGTCTGAAATTGAAAAATGTGAAAATATCGCAGCTTCAGAAATGAAAAATGTCGATGATAAAATCATGCAAAATGTCAACAATTCAAATATTAAAAATGAGAATGATTTTGTAATTGCAAAACTTGAGATTTCGGAAACTGAAAATAACCAAAATTCACTTATAAAAAATGTCGAAAATTCAGACATCGGAAATGTTGAAAATTCAGACATCGAAAATGTTGAATATTCACACGTTGGAAATGTTGAAAATTCACACATCGGACATGTCGCTGAAAATGACATTAATAAACCATATTATAACATAAAACTTTTGAAAATCATTAATGGTGTACGTTTTGCAAAATTTCATATTCAAATAAATGAATGTGTTTATGTGTACGCGTTCCAAGATATATTACACAATTTTGACATTCGATTAAAATGTGAAAAATGCGACCACACTATTTTTATTAGCCCTGAAAAAGTCCTGAAAGATATTTTCAAAATAGACAAAAGATATAAACCTAGTGAACTGCCTCTGCATTTTTCAATAGGTCTAGATTTATCGCATCGTCTTGTTCAGGACATTACCAGTTATAATTTGACATCTTTTTACACGTACTTATATGAGAACATTAATGAAATAAAAAAATGTGAAAACGCTAAAACTCGACGACTAAAAAAAATAAGTCGGTCGACCTATTGGCCCGCCGCCAAAACTGATTTACTTTCGAAAAATGTGAAAGTTTTGAAAATAATATCTAGGCAAGGAATTTTATCATTCCATATCAAAATAAATGAAAAAGTTTATTTTTACACGTACCAAGGGATCAAATGCAACTTTGAAATTGTTTTAAAATGTAATAGATGTGATCATTTGGCTTGTATTAGCCCTACTGATTTCCTAAAAGATATCATTTTCGATAAACGCACATTCGCTCATAACCGCCTCAATACTGCTTATTCAAAGAATTATAATCTTCAAAGCCCTAGGGTCACTGACCACAGTAATTATCATTTAGAGACTTTTGACATAACTGTAGCAAAAAAATGCTTGGCTATCAAACTTGATTATTATTCAAAATATCGAACAGATAGTTTGCAAAGTGCAACCGTTTTGAAAATTTTGAAATCTCCACGCGGTCCCTTATTTCATATTTTGATAAACGATAAAATTTATTTTTACTCATTTGAAGGGATAAGACTTGATTTTACGATTGTTTTACAGTGTAAAAAGTGTCGTCGGGCGGCGCATATTCGCCCGAAAGATATTCTCAAAAACATCATTTTCGATAAACCAAAAATGCTGTTTAAAAAAGATATGAATTTTTCAGACGACCGGGTTTATGACCTGAAAAGTTATGATTTAGCGAATTTTGACATTGATGACATTAAAAATTGTTTGGCAATAAAACTTGGCGATTATTTGAAAATTAATACGGCCCCGGAATGTTTCATACCGGTACGAAAAATTGACGACAGGCAAAATGCCAATGATCTTGTTGAAAATGATGATGAATCTGTCAATGTAAAACTTGAAAATTCAGACAGTGAGAATGTAGATGATCTCTTCATCGAAAATGTCGAAAATTCAGACGGTTGATGATGTTTTCATAAAAAATCGTCAAAATATAGAAAAAACAAAAAAATTGAAAATTCTGTAACCAAATATATCGATTACGGGGTCCTCTGGTTATTTTTTTCCACTTTTCAGCCAAAATTTTAAATTAATTCGGGTTTTAGAAAAGACTCATCCGATTAAGTTCTTAGACAACTCAAACTGAGCACAATTATTCTTGTTTAAATAATAAAAAATCGTCCGGTATCGAATTCAAATCATTTTTTTAGTAATTTTTCTTTCAATATTGTTGATTCATTTGAGCTATTCTAGAACTCCATCGGAGAGTTGTTTCAAACAGTCCAATTAAGGGGGTGGGCGTCGTATCGGTACTCTTGCCAATCCCGCCTCATTATATAATCTAGGACAGTTGTGGAAAAATCTGAGGATACTCCGTTTTAGGTCTATCGCTTCGCCGCCACTCAACGATTCCATTATCTCAAATTTAACATTGTTCATGTCACGCCAACATGGCAGGTGGTGAGTCCTTATTCTAGAACACTAACAGTTTTAAAAATCTATCTTCTTTAGACCCACACATACAAAGCGTCTGACTAATTTACACAGTACGGGGAAGGTGAGGTCACTAATATGTCTGTCCGTATTTTTTTTGAATCTTCGTCTGTAAATTTTCTAGAATCACTAACTTTGAACGCCGATTTTACATAATTTCGGTCTTCAAAAGTGATACTTCTTCGAGACGGATGTTCAGATAGACCGTTTTTTCGACTCAGGTAGATAAATAGTGTCGTCAATATGTTAGTCTCGGATTTTTGAATTTCACCCTAGAATCTAGAAATTGCTAAATAAACGGAATGTAAGTTCGAAAAAAGTTCGTCTGATCGGAACAAAAGTACCACCAAATGAAGCGATTTCACTGATACAAAAGTTGTTACAGCTAATCGAAATTTCGAACATTCAGCGTCAAATTCGATAATTAGGTGTAAATTTTTGCTTAAAATATTGAAATTTCTAGAATCGCGATTAGCATTTCGTATAATTTTAATTCATGCATTCGTTTTAGGCGGGTCATATTTACCAATAAAGATGTTATATCAAGGTAGAATACCGGTTTCTATGCGGGTAAAGCTAAAAAATAATTTGAATTTTGAAAATCTAGATTTTGTTCAGATGTTTTTTGAAAAAAAATAATTGCCACCATGAGATTCTTGGTCAACTTTAGTCATAACCGATATAATGTATCATAAATTAATTCTATAAAGGGCTCAAAAAATTACGACGCCCACCCCCTTAAATAAATTTTTGGCTGAAAAGTGGCAAAAAATGACCAGACGACCTCGTAATTGATATGTAAAGATATTATATTTGTTTGCTCACAGATGCCTTAAAAGAGCTAATCTTGATTCACCTATAGGCTATAGCTACAAAAATGGTATTTTCCAAAAATCTTGAATTTAGCTGACTGTCGAATTTGTGATCCTGAAATAATTGCGTACAAAGCTTAGAAGCGTTAAAAAATTTGAATTTGTGGAAGACAGTCTGGTCAAAATGTTAATGTCATTTCTTCTTAAATTATTGAAACAACAAAGTTTTAATGTTAAATGACATTTCTGGTCAATTTGTCCGAAAGCCAAAATTTGTAAATTACATTCCTGATAAAAATGATAAAAAACTATATTTCGAACTTTTTTGAAATTAAGGACTCTTAATCACTTCGTTTTTCATATTATTGAATTTCCGGCTAAAAATTTCAAAAATTGTTGAGTAAAAATTTCTATCGGTACTTTTTTACAGAAATTGATCAGTTGACGTTATATGAAACCTTCTTTATTGCATCGGATTTCTTGTAAAAATAGTTCAATTTCTAATACTGGCAAAAAATTAACCAATTGCTCTTCAAAGCTTATAGCGGAATACAGGTTATTTAGCTCAATATATTTGAAAACATGGCGAACATACACTGTCCAATATGTTACTACCGAAAACAAGAAATAAGCTGTCTACAGCATGTCACATTTTTCCTTGTAATCTTATTTTTTGTTGAAGCTCACCTCCGCCAATCAAAACGTTCGAATCAACAAGCACGAAGGTGTTTAACAAATTCTCATCGACCAATAATCGGTGTCAATCAGTTCCGAGGAAAAAAATAAGATCGCTAGCAATTATATAACATGCTGTATACAGTATACAGCCTGATTTTTTTATTGTAGAATTTTTTGAGACAAATATGGTGCCAAAAAATTGATCGATTAAAAATGCACGTTACTTAAAATATATTATATCGAATATTATCCGTTGTCCTGCTTTCTCACTCCGCGTCATAACTGTGACGTCAGAAAAGATAGTGACCAATCAAATCACACGATTCTCAAAATAAGATGACAAACATGTGATTTGATTGACCAGTATAATTTCAGACGTCACAGTTATGGCGCGGACTTCGATATGGCACGGAATCTTCAAGATGAAAATTTATAAAAATACAGTAAACTATATTTAATTGGACGTGACTCTGTTGATATGTAGTCCCTTAATCAACTAATTCAAACCTTATCCACTGTATCAGCAAATGCTTTGTAATACCTTGTATATATCCCACTAGAACACCACTTTCTCAGAAATATCTGTTAATACTATAAGAGTGTTAATTTTCAATATCATTAAACGTAACGTCAAATAAATAGAAAATTTGTCATAAAAAATGATATTTTGAATTATAACATTAGATTGTATAGTTTATTTAACCTGCCTACAAAAAATAAAAGATTTTTCAGTTTGTCAGAATTAATTAATTTCTGTTTTTTGGAAAATATTAACTTTTGAAATTTAAAAACTTTATAAAATATTTTAGATTTAAAATGGACACGTCGCTATTACCGGCTAACAAAATCGAATGGTAAATGTGTGCTCATATATCTTAAGAATTTGGTTATACAAACGAACTTTACCAATCTTTTAGAATCTTGCACGAAAACTAAAAAAAAACTGATGTCATTTTAAAAGTGTTAGGTATTTTTTTAAGTGCGACAGATCTCACGAAAACTTAAAAATCTCGATTTTCGTAAAAAAATTTGACCTGAGCTTTTACGGTTTTCAGTTGAAGGCAAAAACGTTTTGTGATATCGTATACCCGGTATGAGTCATACGGTTCGTCTGTCGTGGCACAGTCAAAGCTGTCGGATCTTAAAAATGACCTGATCTGTATTTTCTTGTAAAATGCCTTTAAATTTATAAAATGGTCTGTTAAAACGCTTTCATATTAATCTTACTTGTAACATACGGTATTTTACATGTCGTATATTGTTTCTGATGTGTTAAAGTTTAAATTTCCATATGTATTTCAAATCGATGTTAATTTTGTCGAAAAATTCTGTTGAAAAATGTTACTGTATGCAGAGTTGATTTATCTTGATTACCCATTGATTACCCTTGCTCTTAAGTTTTTATATCTATAAAGGTTATATTTCAATGAATGTTCTAAAGTGACCTCAAAATGACTTCTTTTTTTCCAGGGGTTTCATAACCATTTTTTCGGTCCGCGCCCTTGCTCGTCCAATTTTCTAGCATCCTTTCCCGGTCGTGCTGTTCGTTCATTTTTTTACACAAGTTAGGCTCCACATGATAAATATCAAATATATTAATTATTATTATTATTACTACAGAGACTGTAGTAATCTAGTGAGTGATGATAAGTGAAGAAGTCGGTTCTTATTATAGTACAGTAAGATTGTTGGTACAGTTAGTAAAGTTCACATACAAAGGTAGGCTGTATGACAGTCAATGTCATCATAACAATATGTTGACTGTCGTACGGACGGTTGTATTATATCATAATGACGACATCGAAAAAAATATGATATCAGATTCGAACTCCTTGTACCCGTATTAGTCTACAGACCGAATATTGGTCTGATTGAAACAACTTTGAAAATTGGACCGACCGGAAATCCGCCATTACCGGTTAACCGGTCTGAAATTAAAAAATAAATCCAACGCAAGATATAGTCTTATAGGTTTCACAATACCAGAAAGCCGTCATTTGTGCATAGTTCCTAAAAAAACCACCTATGTTATTAAAATGTCGTTTAAAAATAATTTTTTCAGTTTAAAAATGGTTTTTCAGTTTAAAAATGGTTTTAAAAATGTGTTTTAAAAATTATTTTTGGTTTAAAAATGTTGTTATAAATTATTGTTTCTATTTTAAAATGATGTCGAGTGAAAAAATATTTTATTGCCTGGCTCATTTGAACCGCCACTTTCACCATTGTTTAGATTAAGGGGGTGCCATAAGTCCTGCAGATTGGTACATTTTTCAGAGCGAATAAATGAAAGACAAAAAAATCGTGAAAATTTATTATTATTTTTTATCTTCATAAAGTGTCCATTCTTGCAACGTTCAATTTTTTAATTTTTAACATAACATTACTGGAAATATAAAAAACCACTTTTCATGGTACATCCTTCCAACTAAAACTCGACTACAGATTTTTTTAAAGACGATATTAATAAACTTCAGACATGTGGGTGAATGCGCGAAAAGGCTGTTTTATGTTCCTAATTCAAAACAATTCCTTGATAAGAAAGTTTTTTTCCAATGAAAAAATGGTCAAAAAATGGCCAAAAAGAAGAGAAAACACTTTTTTTGACCGATAAAATGACTTCAATTGCGTTTTGATATTAAGAAAATGTTCTACTCATCTAAAGAAATGGCGCCTATTACACTAGGGTGTCAGGAAGCGAGGCTAATAAGAGACTAAGAAAGGCATCAAAAATTCGAGTTACCATTCCTAATGATTTTCTCTGAATAAAAAAAAATTTTGAAAATTGCAAACTATTTTTCGATTTTTTCAAAATTTTGAAAACATCCGAGATTTTCAAGATGAACCGGCAAATGACATCAATATGGGTATCAAACGAAAGAAGAGAAAATTCTAAGAATTCTGGCTGAAAAATTAAATTAAAAAAAATGAATCTCTCGCGGTTTTTCATAATGACAAAATTGGTCAGTTTCGACTATGAGTCATATATCTTCCTCTGAAAACCAGGAAGTAGTCATAGAATTTCAGGTGCAGGGGAAGCTATAGTTAAAAGGTCTGAATGAAGCCTATGCAAATTTAAAAAAATCAAAAATGACTAAAGCCTTACGCCGCGGTCATTCAAATAGGAAAAAATGGTATTTTATCACTTTTTTTTTTGACATCATTTAGAGTATTAACCCTTTTGTGCACCGGAAATCGTCAAGCGATTGTTTGGCATAACAGCCATCAGCAAAGACAAAGACCCAAATTAACCACAATGCCAAGGTCAGAAGATTTTTGGATCGATTTAGGCTGTCCGCGGCGTATTTAAAATGAAGAAAAAGGCGCCTATTTTCAATATTTTTGAATTTTTTCAAGTATTTGCTCTTTATTACGGGAAACTGTCAAGAATTAATTCTGCATACAGCCAGTTGGAAATACAAGACCCAAAATTAACCACCATTGCGAAGTTTCAGAAATTTTGGAACAATTTAGGCTGTCGCGGTTGTCAAAATTTTAAAAATGCTATTTTTCACTTTTTTTTTGACGTTTTTTAAGATTTTGCTCTCCGAGACATATTTCCTATAATGAAAATTCAAACAATCCTATGAGTTACTTAACTAGTATGACAAACAAGGAATTTGCAACATGAAAACTCAAAAACAAAAATAATTTTTTGAAATTTTTTCAAATCAAAATTAAAAATTAATTGAAATTTTTTGTTATTTTTCTTTAAATTTTTTATGAAAAAATCTGAATATCATGCTATTTCACAAAAAGTATCGAAAACTATGTAGCCATCACCCGACCGATTAAAAAAACCAACTTCGGATCCCAAAATATTTTTGACTTTCAATTTTCATGGGAAATTAAAAAAAAATAAGACATTTTTTTTGTTTTTTTATAAAACAAGCAGCTGAAATTGCATGCGAATAACCTCGTTTTGTCAACAAGGTGTGTAAGCCATGAACAAAAGCACACCAAAAAACTTACTTTAGGAACCAAAAAAATGTTTACTTCTTATTCATGTTTCATCCGAAATCACTCGAAATTTGAAAAATCTTGCCTTTTTTTCAGTGAGAATCTTATCCTTAATTAATAGCAAGACCCGTCTTTGACTTTCCGCAAGTCTCCGGGCCCTGTCCTATCTCAAAACTTTGAAATTTTTCACTAATAAACAATTACGATCTTCTTAGTTTGCCTTTTTTCGACCTTTTATAATCTGAAAAACTGGAAGTTAACCTCAGGCAAATCAAGTTCTAGTATCCAAATTTGGATCACTTATACTTAACAAACGTATCTGTAAACCCTTTCATTACCTTCCACATCTTTGAACACCCTTAAATTTTTTTGATAATCAAATTTGAATTCAGAACTACTTTTGGCAGTTTTTGCCATAAATTTATCCACTTGAATAAAGTACTTTAATAAGCTGTAAAATCACGAAAAGCTCTTGTAAAAATGGCAAAAATCCAGCTGAACATTCATATAAAACACCATAAGAACACATGGTGAAAAAAATATAAAATACCGTTAAAATCATCGAAAACCAATTATAATATTCAGAAAACAACTAGTTAAAGCCGCACAAACCAATTCTGATATCTGAAAAAACAACTAGTTAAGCACGAAACCGATTGTAAATATCCATGAAGACAACCGAGTATCATCACAAAAACTCACTAATTATATTGTAAAAACTACGGATAAATCCACGAAAGCCACCTTTATCATCAAACGTTAACCATTTGTCATATCATGAAAAACCGATAATAATATCACGAAAATTCACTTGAATATGACGAAAAACCATTTTTTTATTATTAAAAACCACTTATAACTATCATGAAAAATACAGATGAAACTACTATAAGCACAAGAGTAAACAAATATTGGTGACATAAAAAGTAACATTAAGTAACAAACCAGTAACATCATTAGTAATATTATCAAGTCATTATAGTAACGTCATAAATAACATATCAGTAACATAATTAGTAAACATTATTAGTTAACATTAAAAGTAACGTCATGAGTAACAATTATTTAATAACATCATAAGCAATAAATAGGCAATCACATACATGAGCAATGCAGGGGATAAATAAGCAAACACTCCAAATAGTCTGAATTCAAATTGATTATCAAACATATTTAAGGTCAAAGATGTGGGAGGTAAATGAAAGTTTACAGATACGTTCTGTTAAGTATAAGTGATCCAACAATTTGATACTTTAGACTTGATTTCCTGATAACTTCCAGTTTTTTCCAGATATAAAAGTCGAAAAAAAAGGCAAACTAAAAGTCTAATTTTATTATGTGAAAAAAATTCAAAGTTCGAGAATATGACCAGGCCCGGATATTCGAAAAGTCAAAACTGCTGCTATTAATTAAAGGATAAGATTCTCACTGAAAAATAGGCAAATTTTTTCAAAAAAAATCTCAGTGCATTTTCGGATGAAACATATAAGAAGTAAAACCATTTTTTTGGCTCCTAAATAAGTTTTTTTGTTGCTTTTGTTCATGGCTCACACTGTTGACAAACGAGGTTATTCCGCAATGAAATTTCAGCTTGCTGTTTTAATAAAAAACCAAAAACCATGTCTTATTTTTTAATTTTCCCATGAAAATTGAAAGTCAAAAATATTTTTGGACCCGAAGTTGTTCTTTTAATCGTCGGTGATCGGCTACATAGTTTTTTCGATCTTATGTGAAAAGCATGCATATTCAATTTTTTCATAAAAATTTTAAAAAAATAACAAAAATTTCAATAATTTTAATTCTGATGAAAAAAATTTCAAAAATTATTCTTTGTTTTGAAGTTTCATGTTGCAATAATTCCTTTTGTTTGTCATACAGGTAAGTCACTGCAATAGGATGTTTTGAATTTCACTATAGAAATGGTGGTTCAGGAGAGCAAAATACTTAAAACCGTCAAAAAAAAGGTGAAAAAATAGCATTTTTTAAAATTTGAAAATCAAACCGCGGACAGCCTAAATTGTTCAAAAATTTCTGAAACTTGGCATGGTGGTTATTTGGGTCTTGATTTCCAACTGGCTGATGCAGAATTAAATTCTTGACAGTTTCCGGTAATAAACAGAGTAAACAAAATAACTGTGAAAAAATATTGAAAATAGCCTTTTTTTTCAATTTTAAATACGCCGCGACAGGCCTAATCGATCCAACAAATCTCTGAAACTTGGCATGGTGGTTAATTTGGGTCTTGTCTTTCTGACTGGCTGTATGCCCAAAAAAATCCTTGACGATTTCCGGTCACAAAAGCGTAAATACTCTAAATATTGTCAAAAAAAGTGAAAAATACCCATTTTTCCAATTTAAATCGACCGGCGTAAGCTATCATTTTTGATTTTTCTTAAATTTTGCATGAGCTTTTCATTCAGACCTTTTTAACTAATCAGCTTCCTGCACCTGAAATTCTATGACTACTTCCGGTTTTACAGCCGGTTATCTGTTGACCGGTTTTTAATTTTGGTCAGTTTAGACACCAAAGGAGTTAAATTTCGAAAAGTCATAAGCAAGTTTTTTTCTCCAAATTTTTAACAAGGAATCAACGACTGGAGTACTGAAAATCTCAGTTTTGACATTTTTCTGAGTCCAATCGTCCTGTGACACCCTATATTATGTAGGAGCGATTAGGTCGAGCGATTAGGTCGTGCGACTTATTCGCGGCCCCCCATATCAAATATCAACAGACTCGAATGTCGGGCACGTAGTGTAGTTTGGTTACACACTAGAATCATGACGTCGTTGATGATAGAGCCCGGGTTCGAGCCCTGGCGGCTTGTCTTCCACATTTTTAGAATATGATTACCTTACAATTGGAAGACAATAGTGGCACCTCAAGCTAGAACTTGACCAGTATCTGGATTCTAGAGTGGTTAACACCGAAAGGGCTAATTGTGGGATAGTATGGGACTCTAGAACGGTAAAAAAGGAAGCAGACCTAAAATTGTGAAACCGTAACCAATCGTTTACAGTGCAGTCGAAAAACGTGTACAACCCAAAAACGGGGACTCATGAAGCTTAAACTGTAGTAAATTCGCTCGATTATAAGACCTGTGTACCCTGTATCACCCACAACTTCAAGTACTAGCCTCTGAGGTTAAACGACCTCCGAAAATATAAATATCTTAATTTCGAATTCCCCAGTTCGAATCTAAGGGAGGCGTAAGGAGCGATAGTCGACGATAGTCTGCGACCTTAATTCGCGCCATATGAGAAATATCGCACTCGAAATGTCGGGCACGTAGTGTAGTTGGTAATCACGCTAGAATCATGACGTCGTTATGATAGAGCCCCGGGTTCGAGCCCCGGCCTTGTCTTTCCACCATTTTCAGGATTAATGAATACTACAATTACAACCCCCAATTTTATTGAATTTTAATCACATAAATTTATTAAATATTTGCGTGCCAAATGGCACAACCGAGTCCCCAGAGTGTTAAAATTTCATCGAAGTTTCAAATAACATATTCAGCCTTGACCCTAACTCATGGAGTTGAATACGGGAACTAAATATATACCAAAAAATTCAATAGTGATCGTGCCTGATTTTACATGGAGATTCAAAAAAACTACTAATTAAAATTTATTGGACTTGTTCGAGAAAATTTTCATAAATTTTTCAAAAAAAGAGCACAACAAAAATGACAAATAACTATTATATGATTTTTTCAAACAGCCAGTCAGAAAATCATGTGACATCGCATGAAAAGTTAAAGTGGCTATTTTTGTATTTTATTCATGATTTCAAAAATCATCAGAACAAAATTTTGGACGAAAAATGCTAAAATTTTCCATAATGTTTGATTTTTTCTGAACATTTTACGAATTATAAAAATAAAAGCTGAACTCAAATCTTTCCTAAATGAATAAAAATAATTTTATCAAGCTGAAACATATTTATATCGGTTTCAGCTAACTTATAATACGCATAAAAAAATATAACTGACTTTATTATTTTCGTAAGTTATAACGGACTCCACGTCTGCTGCGGTTTATGCACGCCTTAAACGTAAGAACCAAACTGAACCCATATAAGACCTAACTACGATGAGCGTTGTTGAGGCTTTTTTGCTTTACAACAGTATGGTTAATAAGTAGGGCGCAATTGCAAAAATGCGCGAGAGTTTATTTTGCAATTGGTCAAATTTGGAAATGCAAAAGGCTTCGTTCTGTATAATTAAAAATCCCTAACTGTGAAGATATGCGATTTATTTTGGATCATTATATGTTTAGCAAAGCTTTATTTTTCGATATTTATATGTTATTCCACCCCGTGTGTATTCCTTTGGTCAACATTATTATGTAATCATTGCAGGAAATAATTTTAACTTTAAACTTTTAGAAAACTATATTATGTAACTGATCCTAATGCAAAGCTGATTGGATCGCGTTCTTCTAATTTTGTGATGAGTAATTCTTTCTTATTAAGCCTAATCAGTATGCATTTGATCGTTACAATAATACAAAATACGCTTATTTAGTAAAAACATTCTAAATATATAAGTTAAGGGCTAAAGCCTGCTGTGCAAGGCTACCGAACCAACATGTGGTTACATCATTATTTTTTTGAAAGACGCGTATTTCTTGCCATAAAGTTATGGCCCATAAGGGGACCTTCCGCATTAAGCTGAATGACTCTTCGGACAATGACAGAACAAATGTTTACGCGGCAACTAACGCTGAAAAATATTCGCAAAAAACCTTCATTAAAACTCAGTTATAATTATAAACTAGAACCGTTTTTTTTATGCGTTCAGATTATGAGATTTCCATTTGATGATAAGGTACGGTTTGCAAATGCATTTAATATAAATATAGTCGTGTAGAAATTCACTGAAAAATAATGATAAGAATTTCTATAATTATTAAATACGAGAATATGAATACTTAGAATCTTTTAAACATTATGCTATAATATCCAAATAGATTCATATTTATAAGGAATTATAACTAATTTTTATACTCAAAAAGTGTGCGCAGGAATGTTTCCTTAGATTTTGACAAATTCAAGTTATGAAGTTTTATTTCTTTTACTGTATTTTAAAAAAAACCTGAGAAGATGCAATAAACCGAAACTAGTAGTTAATATTATTATTTGATCAATAAAGAAACACTGACAATATAATGATAAGAAGTTTCTATAATTATGTTTAATCCGAGAATATATTACTGTAATCTACTTTAAAATAATGCTATAATATCCAGAAATGATTTCCTTAAGAACGATTCTTCACAATAATTTAATTCTTAAAACAAAATGGAAAAACATGCAAAGAAAAAAATAGTGGCATGTAAAGGTCATACATCTTCAGGTACAAAAGCGAAAACGTTGAAAATATTATTGTTGTCAATTTATAAAATGAAACTTTGATCGCAATGTACTTCAGAATCAAAATCATTTGCTAATATTATGAATATCGAAGAATTATACTTACTGGTCCCGTAGAACTTTGACGTCAGAGACCTAAAGAATCGTGTGGTTTCATTTGGTCAATACAACATTGACTCGTGTGTATGACCGATCAAAACAGGTTCTAGATGACTTCCTGACGTCAAATGTCTGACGGGACCCAGTCAGTTAATGGTGTTTGACAATCATATATCGAAAATCCTGCTAGTCGTAAAATTGTTATTGATACGTCACACATTTCATTTTTGTTGACGTATCAATACACTTTTTACACAGGCAGGATTTTTGATATAGTCACATATCTTCAAAACGCTATACTGCATGCCGATGGCTCGCTTTTAATATCTTGTGAATCGATGTTGTTTTCTATATTTATTCAGAGCAATCAGTATGCACAATTATCATTCTGGAGTTGTCCCGCTAGCCAAAATATACTGTATTTATGGTGAGAATAATTCTCCAAGAAATATTAATATAATTTAAAAATTTATAATAATAATAATTTATGAAATTTTTAATTTGATAATAATTATTATGAAAATAAAAGATTTCATAAATTTTTCTCTCTCTCTTATTTGTATAATAAATGTTGATTATGTTCTTTATTTTTTTATTCTCCCTAATCTCTGTTCTTTTATATTTCGTTGAAAATTTAGTATTATGTGGCCGTCTCAGATTTTGTATATTCTAATCATGAATATCGAAAATGATCTACTGGGGCTTTTTACATCACGCGTCATAACTTTGAGAAAGTGGACCAATCACATAAATCGATTGTCGACTTAATTCAAGTAATCCTGCGATTTCACCGGCACTTTCCTTAAAGTTATGACGCGTGAATGTAAAAGGCCCAGTGAGGATCATATTCGATATCCGTGAATATATTTAAATTGCCGGTTGCTAAGCATATATCACAAACATACTCGTGTCTTTTCACGATATACTGTTTATCATTCAAATATACCCGACCGGTAAATATAAATTACATCGGGTGAACTATATACGGTCAGTAAGATATATATGGACATTTTTGAAATGAATATAATTTATTATCACAACAGTGCCTTCTATTTTCCTTATTTTTGAAAAAAAAAACCCGTTTGAACAATTGTCCTACAACTCTGATCTGTATTTTATGTTATCGTCTCTATAGGTAGATTCCCTGCGCTTAGCCACTTATTTGTCGCTACGCTTTAAGCTATCTTAAGCCTAGTCAGCTACCTAAGCGAATATAATGACACCTCTTTTTGCGGGATTAACATTTACAGGGTGTATATTTTAAATTTTTGTTCTTTGTTTTTTTTCCGTTATCCGCGCGGCGAAATATATATCAAGTCCAACATTTTTGTCTATGATGCGTGCAGAAATAAATTTGTCTTATTTGACACTCCAATTCAAAACTTATTAATTTGACTATTAGTAACTTTTACAAAAGTTTATTGGAAAATGTTTCCAATTATTGCATCACAGAGTTCAAGATATTTTTACTTTAGAAGAACTGAATATCAATCAAAAACTGATATAAATTTCGGAATCGGAAAGTCTTCTTAACGAACAAAATGATGACGATGCTTAATCGTAGATCTTCTAGAAAAACCAGTGAATTCAGACGAAAAAATAATCGACGTTGAATCTAGAACCGGTTGGTTAAATGAAGTTAAAAACAGAAAATGATGAAAGAAATTGAGAATTTGATTTTTCCGAAAACTCATGATCGCGCTGACTTTATTGGAGAAAAAGCGAAAAAATAAAGAAATAGCAGAAAATTGACAAAAAAGTTTAAAGAAGAATTTGTGGTGTTTGAAGAATCCACGATGACAACCAAAAGTTGAACAAATCAAATGAGAACCTGACGATAAGGTTTTTTTAAACAAAAACATATTTGTGATTTCAAATCAAGCGAAAATTTTACTAAATATCTATTACATGAGGCCTCGGGAAATCACGAAAACAAATATCCCTCAATCTGGGCCTCTTGGGATACAGTGTGGTATTTTCTTCGAGCGAACAAAAACGAATGATTCGGGAGAATCGTCTTTAAATTTGGGAAAGAATACTCCGAACCTTTCTTTCTGTCGCACAAAACAAATCATAATTTAATTTGACGATTTTTTGTTCAAGAGCTCTGGAATACAAATTACTTGTTTTTATTTTTCAGTTTTCGCCACGCATCTCTCATATTAACCGAAAATATATGTTTTCGGAACCTTCTGAATTAATTTAGTTTTATATAACAGTGGGTGACGACTTAAAGTGCCCAAGACCGTTACTACTTAGGTAGTTTTTTTGGAATGTAACCACGGACGTTCGGCATCATAGCTGGCAAACCAATTCATGGATCAACAAACTGTTTTTTGCAACGTGTAACCAACTAAATTGTGACATTGGAAACTTTTTGTTTTTTTTCAAGTCGACCATTTCACCGGTAATTGCCATTTAAAACCGAAAGTTCCAGGGGTTCAAATCTCAGTGGGCTCCCATTTTTTTTATCGAATTTGTATGTATTTACAATAATAATCGGTCTCCGATCTGGTAATGAACTTAACAGAAACGGTCAAGGAAAAGTGTCTAGTGATTTTTACTCGTTCTACTGAAAAAAATCATTGAAAAAATATTTTTCGAAAATTCCTATGTTTTGCCTCGGAAATACGATACTTTGCATGGTCGTTACCGGAAAACCGTTGACTTGGAATAAAACAAAAAAAATTCAATGTCAGAAATAAGTTGCTACACGTTGCAAAAAACGTTTGTTGATCCATAGTATGGTTGACGGCGCTATGATGCCGAATGTTCCGTCGGTTACATTAAAAAAGCTAACTCCGCTCCTTTTTGCAAGAAGCTTGACTCTTCACCCACTGTATAAAGCTTTCCTGTTTAACAATTATTTTTCAGTTCGAAATAATTTTTCGACATGCAGAATTTGGAAAAGAAGCCGTTGCCTCGATAACATTAAAACGTTGCAATTGGACGAAACCAAAAATTGTGAAAAAAACGATACCAATTTGCCAATGTGACAATTTCAAATGCAAAAAAATTGCATGGCCTGGAAACAGTACTAGGAACGGAGAAAATTATTTTTTTAAACCCTACGGTTTATTAATCAACATTTTAAGGGGTTCTAAAAGTCCAGAAATGCTTTTTAAATGGCTCATATTAACAGATCGTATCTAATTGCGAAGAAGTGGTTTCACCGGTGTTTACCCACCGGTTTAATTGAATTAACTACGGAGCAAACAAGATCTAAAAGTGATACCTTTTCTTGACCGTATTTCAGCTCAATTATTTTTCTTGATCCTCGAAAAAGTGGGTTAATTTTGGGTCTATTTTGGCATCACACGTACCTTTTTCGAGACAAATTTGAGAAAAAATGGCTCGTTCCGCCTCCCGATTATTCCTAACTCTAAAGATCCCGAGTTGAAATTTTATTTTAATCTCAAAGTATAATTTTTTGAGTATAATATTATAAACTATGGTCAAATATAAACCGTTCTAGCTCCAGAGAGCAGACTTTTTATCCTCATTTTACCACAGATCGAAAAATTTCCACCCAAGTTTAATTCCAAAATTTTTATATTTTATTATAAACAGACACACTTCTTGAATTAAAAAAATTAGAAAAATAAAGTCTGCTAGATGAAAATATGGCCAACCTGTAGTTCTCTCTCTTAATTTATTTTTTTACTCAAATTTATAAGTATTTTTTTTCCTTTTGTAAGAATATGCTTGAAGTGCTCCGAAAGAAAGCGATTTGTATACCATTCGAGTTTTTTTGAATAATTCGTTAATAAAAATTGAAAAAAGAAGAGTTTGTTCAGTCAAAAAATGTTTACAAACAAGGTCTGTAAATGTCAGTGTGCTGTTTCTGATTGTCCAGATATGTATGTGTTCAATTCATACAAGTTAAAAATATGCATGTCTTGCAAAATCGACCATTCACGAAATAAAAAAACCTTTGTGAATAAAACTGCCAGACCGCGAAAAAGAATAAATTTCGGAAATTTCTTAAAAAACTCCGAGTTTCTAGAAAAGGGTCGCTCAATATACCTTCGAAGCTCCCAATTTTAGACTTTATAACCTACCTCTAACGAAAAGTTAAACACACCAATGAGCGAACTTGATTGTTACAGTAGATTGCTTTGAATTTAGATTGCTGTTAATTTTTCGCCACGTGCGTTCAAAACGGACAAGTTATGCGTTGCACATTTTCCGTTTTAAACGCCACCTCACTGTAGTTTGTCAGATAAATAATGCTATCGCTTAAAAAACGGGCTATTCATTTGCAAATTTCTGAAGAGCCTATTTTGTAAAATACTCTGTGTTCTTTTTTGTGCCACTTTTGGACGACAAAAAAATGATTGCTGTTTCCACTCATTACTAAAGATGATTAATTAATTCTAAACGTTGGAAATAATATCATTTTTAAATATCAAATCTAATTACCTAAAAATAAATTCTTTAAATACGTTAGCACATTTTGGTAAACTTTGAATTATCGTTATTTTGCTTGTTTATTAAATTTAAGTTCGATTTAATTTTTCGTAACGTAATATTTTGGAAAAAAAATTCAAAAAATTTCTGTCCTTACTTTTAATTCTTTGTGAAAATTCGCAAAACAAACTTTTATTGAGCATAGTCACATTAAATGTCTTGTATGACTTTTTTTTGTGGATTTCAGGTAAATTTTGTAAAGTATTTGGAAGTTTTCCAATTTTTGCGGTGTTCACTAAAACTTTTTTTTCAAAGATCCAACGTTTTTTGTTTGAAGCTTTCCTTATTTTAAATCGCAAAATTGTGAAGTCGTCGCAAACCACCGAATTCGATTTACAAATTCAATTTCAACAAATTTGTTTTTTAGATGTGCTCAAATTTTGAATTAGTTAGAAGTTTAACATCAGCTAAATTTTTCTATAGTGGCATTCTTAGCACTGTTAAACAGTGTTTTGTATAACGTTATATTAATCCAACCATAAGAATGTTATTTGCTGCGTCAATCTCAATATATCACAAAATGAAGAAAAACAAAGTTTTCACCCAACTGTGAAGATAATTTAACCAGAAAAGGCTTTCTATACCAATAATGTATATCTCCCGGAGGCTTCAAATAAATATGTTGAAAACAGCAAATATAATACGGGAGACCCCAATATGTACTGACCTCTTTTCATTGATATGAAGATGCGTGGGCCAAAACTAAAAAAAAATGAAAAAAACAAGTGATTTATTCCAGTGCGAGTTAAGATATACAGATGTAACTTGTATAGATATACTTCTTTCGACTTTTAGTTTGCAGATAGTGCTCACAAATAATACCACAATTTTAATGTTGAATTGAAAGCTAGAAATAAATTATCAACAAAAACAATTTTGGGATATTTTCCGGGGTTTAAGTTATGTTTAATTTCCAAGTTTTCAATAGAGCTCAATCTTGCCTTGGTCTAATATTATTACTCGGGCTTATTTAATAACCAGAATAGAAGAAAAATTATATAAGAGCGGTGTCAGGCCGAATCATTTTTAAAACTTTAATAACCCAGTTTTCTGAATTTCAACTACCAAGAAAATTCTCGAACTTTTAATTTTAAATTTTCTCTAACTTTATTTCTGGTTCTACTACCAGTAGTCTACTAGCTCAAAAATAATTTTTGTTATGTGGGACATTTTTTAGCACTGACTTTCTTACCCCTCACGACCCAAAACATTGAAATTCCCCCTCACCCCAAACGCCATTCGGGGACGGCCAACTTGGGCGGTATTGCGGAGATAATAAATGCGAATAAAATATTAATTATTTTTCATGAACACAAGATCAAGGATAGACCTTTAAATTGGAGGTCTTATAATTTTTTTTAATTTTAATTTTGTGTGCCTCGTAGTAAATGCAAGACAACTAGAGGTTTAGTTCCGGGTACCTCATCGTGAAAACAGACTGAGGGATCTTTAGTGATTCTGAAGATGGATAATTGAGGAAATTGAAATGGAATGAACAGGCAATGATTAAAAATGTTAAATCGTTAAGAAACTAGAGATTCTATCTAATTCTATCAAAAAATTAACTTTTCCTTCAAATACAAGCAATTCGCGAAAACTAGAGTTTTTTATTTTTTAGATGTTTGTAGAGAAAATCACTTGAGATAAAATAAAACTCTCCAATAACAGACCAGAGAAAAAAAGTAATAATACAGGAGTAGCCTTCAGATAATATTTCCTAAATCTGAGTCTCCTTTTTCATGTGTCGTAAATTTACGCTACGGATTTTTTTAACCGCAAATTGGGCGAAAATCATAAAATAAAGTAAGGAAAAATATCTTTTGAAACTGCTAGTCGTATCTAAATTTAAAAACATTACTAAATATAAAATGCGAACTCTATGAACATTTGAATGAAAAGTCTGTGGATTAATTCTTTCCTATCTCGTTTTGGGGAATTTAAAAAAATCTCGCTTCCCGAATGGGCGTGTGGGTGTTTGAGGGGGTTCAAGGAGCGTGGTATTTAAAATATAATATAATTTATATATATAAAGTATTATATAATAGTTATAACTTATCAAGTTACAGCAAGTCCGTTTATCAAGGACGCGTCCTATCTACATTCAAAAACTACTTCTAGCGTGAAATAACCTAACTGTACAATAAAAAATATGCCTTGATATGTTACAAATAAACAATCGGTACTATGGCCCATAAGTCTATGGGGGTAATTTAATTAAATCGTATTTTATGGTGAAAAGAAAATAGTAACTTTTTGCGGACTGTACGTTTTATTTGATAGGAGCGTCCTGATAAGATGGACTTCACTGTAACTTTGGAACCATGGTTTCTCCCTAGCTATAAGACATCTAAGAGGGCGTCAAACTAAAGTTTTCGTTTTTTTTTAATACAAATTTTAAGAAGTATAAAATGAAAAAATAAATTTTCGAATTTTATTTCATTTTTAGGTTATGGATATCACAATCGCTTTTTAGTCCGGCGAGACGGAGAAAACCAAGAAGACAAAATATCTGATGCAAATACTAAAAATTTAGCCAAAAAAAATGCAAAACTTTTTAAATTATAACTGAAAAACACCCGAATGGGAAAAGGTACCTTTTATTTCCATATACACATACGATGAAAACGTTTATTTTTAACTTTCCCAAGGAATAAAACCTAATTTGAAATAGTTTTTAAAATGTAACAGATTGTATCATTTGGCCTTTATTTGCCCTAGTAAAATTCTTAAAATCTGTGATTTTTGATAAACCTGCAAGGCACAATAGTTTTTATCCAAAGAGTTATGAAAATCGGTAAGCCTTATGTTACATGAACTGAGTAATTATGCATGTAAAAAGAATTTTGACATTTTTCTGTTCCGAAAAAATGTTTTGGCATTTAAATTGATTATTATTTAAAATATCGAACGAATTGTTTGCATAGTGTCACGTTTTTGAAAATTGTGAAGAACTTCACGTGGTCCAGTTATGTTCATATATTAACATACAACGAAAAATTTATTTTTAACTCACTTCATGGGATAAAATTAATTCACAATTATTTTAAAATTGTCAAAATGTTATCATTTTTGGCTTTATATTATCTAGTGGACTCCTTAAAAGTATCAATTTCGATAACTTCCAAAAAGACTCCTGTATCAAAGGATATAAATTTTTCAGACCCGAAGGTCTATTCAACTGGAATTATGTGTAGATACTTTTAATATTGATAGAGGTAAAAATTGTTTGGGTCTGCTAAAACTGGAATTTATATGAAGAATAATTCAGTCCCGAGCATTTGTCAGACCAGAAATTTGCGAATTTACAGTCAAAATTCAAAATGATCTTTCACGGGAAGATGTCGAAAGAACTGTAAAGTCAGTGAAAAGCGATCCCATAAATATTTGTCCGAAATTCAGATATCAAACAGTGGGTCATGAATTTCATTCAAATGTTTGAAAATTCGGACCATCGGTATATTGTTAACATTCTGACAGTCAAATAACCACTGAGAATGTCATTAAAACTGTTGTTTAATTCAGAGACATTCAAAATTTTTGAATTCCAGAACAAAATCAAAAATGTCGAAAATTCAGATATTCAAATTTACAATAAATTAAAAAGTTTGGAAAGAACAACCAAAATAATCGACATTCAAATGACAGTAATTTTGAAAACAATAAAAAATTTCAAAAGTCCTAAATATCAAAAATTCCGAACTTAAAATTGATGATAAAAAACTTTAATGATAATCTTCAAATGTGCGCCACTAAGTGAAAGCCAAATGCAAAATACGAGAATTTTGAAGCAATAACAAATTTTACGACATTTTTTTTTTAAATTTGACGAAAAAGTTTATTCTTTCGGTTACCGGTGGGGTTAAAAGCTATTTAGATATTATTTTAAGATCGTAAACCTAAAATGTAAACATAAAATCTTGGTGATTCGCCCTAAAAAATGCCTTGAAACAGATTAAATCGAGTCGCAAACAAGTTTTCAAAAAATGGTATTTATTCGAGATCTATTTAACCTGTCAGACTCTCGACATGTGATCCAGAAAATTAATAGTTTAAGAAGGCTTAGACCATCTTCGGTATTGTCCAAAAAAATGTCGGGGACGTACTCTAAAGTTTTTAAAAAAAATTTTAAACCAGAATTTGCAAACCATTAAACGTTTTGAAGAATTGTTAAACGCTCCACACTGCCCATGGCTAAAGTTCTCACGCGGTCCGGTATTCAATACTTTTAATAGATGGAAAAGTTTATTTTTAACATTTCAGGGATAAAACTTGACTTTACAATGTTTTACAATGTAATCAATGTCGTCTAATGGCGTAATGTTGCCAAAGGATATATCTGGAAAGAATATTATTTTTCGATAATCCAAGAAACGCCATTCACAAAGATATAAATTTTTCAGACCCTAGGGTGTATGAACTGGAAAGTTAATGATATCGATCAATGTCGATATTGATGTTGATACATCGATTCAAAGCAAAAAATGTTTGGGCCAATAATAATTGACGATTATTTGAAAAAATAATACGGTCTCAAGAAGGTCTCACTACCCAAAAAAATGAATTTTTTAGGCCAAAATGATATTTGTCAATGAAACATGCTCGAAAATTCGGACATTGAAATATCACAAACGTCGGACAATGAAAATGTCGATAATTTTTTTAATTGAAAAACTGGAAATATCGACGTCAGTGAAAAAGTCGATGATCTTGTACATGAAAATGTCGAAATTCAGAACATTCGAAATGGTGGAGTGATATGTCATAGAAAGATATCCCACCTTGCAGACATTGAAAAGTTCACGAGTTTGATATTCAAAAATGTGGAAAAATTCGGAAATTATAAATGTCATGATTTTGAATCATTGCTCCAACCTGAAATATATCAAAAATGCCGAAACTCGGGACATTTCAAAGTGCAGTAATTTTTGAAAACTCAAAAATTTGAACGACCAAAATGTCAACAATTATCGACGTGGAAATCTAAATGATGAAAAAATTTTACATGATATCTAAATCCGCAATGTCAAGTGAGAAAATGCAAAAAATTTGAGAATTGTCAGTAAAAAGCGATTTACATCATTCTACCATTCAATACGGCGAGTTAGTTTATCCCTTTCGGTTATCGTGGAGTTTTGAAGCTAATTTTGATATGTTTTAAAAGTGTATCAAAAGTTACCATACACTGTTTTATTCGCCTAAAGATGTCTTAAAAGAGATAATTTTGATACGGAAACAGTTTCAAGCACATGGTATTTACCCGAATCTATTTTAAGTATCAGACGATCGAGTTTTTAATCCCAGAAAATTATATTTTTAAGGAGGGTTAGGACAATTTCGATTTAATACAAAAATGTCGTGGGAAAACACTCGAAAGTTTTAATAAAGGACATATTTTTGGCCAAACAACATCTTTTCGACATCTCGCGCACGCTAACCCAGACGGGCATGGAAACTGTCAATGCTAAACCGGAACATTCTAACTACTCATAAACTGAGTAAGCATGTCATCAAAAAATGTCGAAAATTCAGACATTATAGATGTCAAGGTAATTTGAAAAAACTCAAAAATTTGGACAGTAAAATTGTCGACAATCGACGATGAAAAAAACTTTTCAATGATAATTTAAAAATGCGACAGACAACTGCCCAAAATTTTTGAAAATCTAAAAAGCAATGCCCGATTTACGATCATTTCACATAGAATTTTTGAGATTAGTTTCATTCATTTGGGTATCGTGGGATTAAAAATAATTTTGAATATTGGTTTTAACACGTAACCCCAAATGTTCATCATATTATTTTTGTTCGCCCTAAAGAATGTCTTGAAAGAGATTATTTTCGAAAAGCAAACAGTCTCAAGATCATGGTATTATCCGGAAATCTATTTTTTATTCTGGACCCTCAGGTTTGTGATCCAAACAATTCTAGCTTAGAAGGCCTTAGACCCATTTCCATTTTCAAAAAATGTCGCGGGAAAACACTCCAAGATCATAATCAAAGGGATAAAATTTGGCGCCGAAAAACCCTGTTTTTGCCTCAGGGAATCAACCTAAAATCCCGAGAAACAACACAACGCCCGAGAAATAACGAGTTCGATAGAGGGATAATTTGGTGCTGAAAAATCCTGTTTGACTGGGTTTGATAGTCCCATCCAAAGATTCAACAATGAAAATGTAAAATGATCTTTGTTCTAGCAAAACCTCGAACATTTTTTGGACAGTGACGTATGACCTTGCTTGAGATGAAAACGTCACAAAATTTCAACGACATTCGAAATGTCGTAATAATATCATAGAAATGTCAAATGTCAGAAGTTGGAACTGTGATGACATTTTCGTCAAAATGTTGAAAATTCGGACAGTCGAAGAATGTCATCGATTTTTTAATTGCTAAAACCTCAAAAATTCTGACCGTTCAAAATTATAGAGTGAGCATGTCATTACAAATGTCGAAAATTCGGACATTCAAAGTGATAGTAACTTTGAAACCAAATTAAAAAATTTGGACAACGCAAAATGTTCCATGAAATCCATGCAGAAAAAACATGTCAATGATAATTTTCAAAGTGCGCCACCAAGTGAAAAAATGCAAAAATAATTAGAAATCGCGGAGCAAATAACGATTTACAACATTTTATTTTTCAATTGGGGCGAATCAGTTTATTCCTTCAGGTTAATCGTGGATTAAAATAGATTTTGATATTGTTTTAAAACTGCTCTACAGAGGTGTAAGCAGTACTGTGTTTATTCCGCCCACAGATGTTCTTGAAAGAGATCATTTTTTGATTCGCCAACAGATAGCAAGAAATGGTATTTATCCAAAATCTATTTTACACTATCAGAACTCTCGAGTTTGTGATCAGACAATTAATAGTTTGGAGGCTTAGACATTTGGTTACTCAACAATGTCGGGGGAGAAACATTCAACGAGTATAGATAAGGGAAAAATAATAAAAATCATGTTGACATTACTGCTCGGAAAATACTGTGTTTCTACTTTTTATGGTTATTCATCTAAGAAGACAAAACCGACAAGAATTTGGCAATTTTCGAAAAGTACGCTTAGTCTAAGAGACAAAACGGGGCGTTAAAAATTGTAGTGAGATTTTCGATTTTTTGAGCATTTTTTAGTGATTTTTTTTAAATGGACAGGAACGAACACGTTTTTAGATAGACAAAACGACAAAATTTTTTTTTGTCTTCTTAATAAATACCACACGTACTTATGAATAAATTTCTGTAAAGGAAATTTCGCCTAATTAATGGTAACGTAGGTTGACTTTATTTTGAAATCCAAGCTTATTGCCATCTTTCGAGGGTTTATTATATAACTAATGTAAGTTTACCATTTTTTGTATTGGCGCTAATGTTCCTAACAGGAAATTTTAATTTTGGAAAAAAACACATACATGTGCTGTAATTTATTTTTGTGTCTTCATTGACTTATCACGTACGATTTATTTGCAGATATATACTCTGAATTATATTGGAAACCAAAATATTTTTTACAAAAGTAGCCTTTTCGTTACAAAAAACAATTTTCTCGTTTGAACAAAACATTACTGTTGCGACTATAAGGACAACCCTTTTATAAGGACAATTTGGGAAAATATAGCCAAAACCTTCGCTTTTTTATTTTGGTCCCTCACTCTTTAGAAGATGATCTCGGGAGAAAATTCAAAAAGGTATGTTTTCCAAATATTCTCTTATAAATTTATTTATAAAAATTGTGAGAAGCAAAAACGAACGTCTTCAATATTTTCCAGTAAAAGAGTAAATTTATAGACCTCAATTGTTTGTCAGCAAAATTTCTATGAACCACCCTGTTTTTAAAAAATTTTGACTGAATTCGATAATTGGAAACCCACGAAAAGTTCGAAAAAAACTCAGATGAAAAATTTTCATTGATTTTTTTGTTCTGTGAAATACATATTTTTTGTAGAAAATGTTTTTGTTAAATCAATATTTTTTCCGATAAGGTTTCCAATCCCATTATCGATCTCTGATTATCTTAATTTATCTTTCCGCTTTAAAATGAAAGAGAGATAATATTATAGATAAATTTGTAATGCCTTGTATATTTTCACTACACTACTAATATAAGAGATATAATATTTTACGAGAAAAGGTTGCTTTTCAGCCAAATCAGGGCACTGTAACCCAAATGGATGTTCGAAAACTTCGCCGCCATAAAAATAGTTAAAATTAGTATGGTAGACCACCAATTTTCCACACTTCCGTGAATACTGTAACGAGTGTGAATTTCGATATAACGATTACGGGGATAATGGGAGTTNTTTTTTTCTTTCAAAAATCACTCCGAAAAAATGTACCAATCTGCCACATCGCTGCTACCCCCTTAAGGGGTTGTATCGGCTGGAAAGACTTTTTGAGATGGCCATAATTTTTTTCTCCAACTTAAGATTTGTATGAAAATTTCCAGATTGTTAGTTCGTAATCTGAAGAACAAAATTTTCGAATAATTTTTACGATTACATGCTAAACCAACCGGTAAATAAGGTTAACCGGGAGCAAAAATAAATTCGTAAAAGTTGTAATTTGTTTACACCTTTTATTAGAAATGCCTGGTTTTTTAACATAAGATAGTAAATAAGTTTAAACGAAAAAAATTGCTTCGTTGCTTTTTTAATTTTTTTATTAAAAGAGTATCATAAATTGCGAAAACTTTCGTTTTTCGCACGGAAAGTTGTATTTTGTCTTCATGTTATATATAATAATATTTTCATATAGTTTCTTCGGACAATAACAAAAAAAAATGTTTCGTTTTAATCGCTGATTTCATTTTTTAATTCCCAGGATCACGATTTGAAAATTATTTTTTGACCTCAATGTCATCGTATCAAGTTTTAAGTAGCACCAAACAAATTATAAGTATTTTTTTTCTGGAAATGGTATTATAAATTTTGGTACAATTATGAGCAGTTCGCTAGAGAGCAGAACATTTTCAACACTTAAAAAAACTTTCACACATTTTTTCAAATTTTCCATCTAATATAACTAAACAAGCCTGCTTGACTTCAAAAATAAAAAAATAAGCTCTCTATCACTTTTATATTGCCAGATATAGCCGTTGTATACATTTTTGAATGTGCAGAATTTTGAAGCCACTTTTTAGCGCATAACACCCAAAAATGGCTGAAGTTTATAAATATCGTCTTAAAAGAAAATTCTAATGTCGGGTTTAGTTGGAAATGGATGTACAATGAAAAATTTTGTTTTATANCAGGATATGTCAATAACTTTGGAAATCGAATATTTTATTTAAATCACTTGCAAGAAATTATAAGCGAAATCTATTTATTAATCTATTAAGATAATTCCCTCCTGAACATGTTCGTAGTCAAAATCTATCACTCATTTAAACTTCCCATCATTTAAATGTTATTTCCCCTATTCACACTTTTGTGAATATCCCGGCCCCTATTACTTAAAAATACACTACTTTTCCTAATCAGGGCCGGGATATTCACAAAATTGTGAATAAGAGATATAATTCCAAATAATTTTATATATACTTCCTGTTTTATTTGATCAAATAAAAATCAGTCATCATATAAAATGAAATTACATTGAAATTTGTGTTCGATTGGCCTTGGTAAGTAATTAATTTATAACGTTATGAAATTATTTTAGTTAAAAATGCCCATGACCATACCTGACTTTTTTCTTTAATTTAAGAAATTTTTATAAAAATCAAAATTACCCGAAAAACTATTAACCGATTGTCAAAAAAAANAAAACACACTACGTTTCCTAATCAGGGCCGGAATATTCACAAAAGTGTGAATAGGGGATATATCGCTCTGAAAAAATGTACCAATCTGCCGGATCGCTGCCACCCACTTAAACTCGTATCAACTTCAAACTTCGGATTCTGGGAGATATTTCCTTGAAATTTCCAAAGACTGTCCTGAAATGTTGCTATGACTGTACCGACCCAAAAAGTCCTTTTTGGAACAGCTACATCTCGCAGCTCGTGAATAACAGATTTTTCTCTTTTTCTGAGGATTAACTTAAATTTGTTAGCTCAACAACTGTGCTTAGCCGTATTTTTATTTTGTATTTAACTCGTAGACTTTAGACATAAATCTGTACCCAGACTCGATTCTGATGACGCGTCGCCATACTTATAAATCGAGCCATAAAAGCAAAGTTTCATTATCAACATAATTTTTCAATAGGCTTAAAATAATATCAGCAATTGCTAATACAATAACCCGTGTGAGCAGAAAGCCTAATATATAATAGGCTATATCGATACCACTTCCTGTCGTATGTTGCTAGATTTTTGCCAAATTTTAAAATAATTCGGCTTTTGAAAACAACTCATCCGATCACATTCTTAGATAGCGCAGACTGAGCTCAAATATCTCGTGAATAATAAAATACACAAATTGGTCCAAATCCGACCAATGCTTCCAATTTTTTTATGAAAAACAAATAAATAAAAAATTTCAGAAAAAAAAGATAAAATAAATTGGTCCGATCGACCAATTTTATTATTAACAAGATATTTGTGCTCAGTTTGAGCTATCTAAGAATGATCAGATGAGTTGTACTCGAAGCCGAATTATTTAAAAAATTGGCCAAAAAAATCTAGCAAATATAACGACCAGGAAGTCGCGTAATCGCATATATAGCTTTTGCATATTAAAATCATCCTAAAAATGCAAAAAACATCGTATAATTGTCTCGTTGCGAATACATTTATAAAAATTTTTGCAAGATGTCACGTGATCGTTTTTGGACTTTTGTAATGGACACAATAGTCTAAAAATCCATAGAAAAAACCTCCTTCACTATTTCAAAAAGTGATTTAGCATTTTTGAAGAAAACGATTTACTATTTTGACCGACTTTATTTCTGAATATACGGTCACGTGATCATTTTTGGCGTTAGTGTAATGGAAAAAGTCTTGAATTTGTTTCTGCATTCCCGATGGGAGAGAGTTTATTTGGTGATTCGAAAAATTTTTTGGCAAAAGAATAAGTACTGTAATACAGTAAAAATTTTCAAAAAAAAACGCACAAACGTCATTTTGTTTTTAGTTATTGATGACCTTAACTTATCTTGTCATTAATGATTAAGCGTCGTAAAATGCGAATTAAATGGGCTATTGGCGACGCCAAAAGTGTAGCGTCGTGTCGCTGTACAACTTTTAAAAACCGCGAATATTAATATGGACATAAAAGTTTATGGAAACGCGAATTTTGAATATAAAGTTTTATTTTTAAACTCAAACCCCACAGAAAAGCTAAAACTCTTAATAATATGAAAATCGACAAAATTGCGATGAATATTGCCATTATATCTTATGATGGAAAATCTCTTTCTCGTTTTACAGTATTGCTATAAAAAATTTTGCACTTTTAAAAAACTTCTGCTTTCTATTGCGGTATAATCCGATTTGGATATTTTGTCCGACTATGAAAAACTCCGATTCCGAAGAAGAAGTCGTCGAAATGATCCAGTTGATCAGGCACTTAATAATTTCGAAAATGAGCTTAAAATTTCAATAGAATTTTGAAACTAACAATTTGTAATTGTTTATCCCTGTCTGATTATCCCTGTATTTTCGATGGTTTTTAAGTGTTTGTCTTCTCAAACAATCAAAATTATTTAATCAGTAAATAAATACAAACGAAACCACCACACTCGCGGCATTTCTATTGAAATAAGCAGAACCAATAAAGTTTGGTAGAAAGGCTAACCCAGTTCTAAACGGTTCCCCTTTTTACGATTATCGCCTTATTTAGGCTTTTAGAACGCGTTCTCAAATTTGTTACCCTCAAATGATCAAAATTAGTTTTGAAAAAAATCTAAAATTTTTATGATAATAATCAACAAAAAAATTGATAAAAAATAAAAAATTTTAATTTTTTTTTGCATTGCTTCCAAAATAAAAATGCATGAAACATTAGTCAGATGGTTAACGCAGACGTTTAACAAAAGATAATTGCAGCTAATCAGCATTCTATCAATCTGAGACTCGAGGGTTGCCCGTCGGATACCTCCTTAAAATATCAACAAACCAACCGGTTCAATACATNCATAAAATTTTTAAATATTTAGTGCCAAATGGCACTTATCGAGTGTACCACCGAGCGTTAAAAATTTCATCGATAGTTTAGAAATGAAAATCGCGCGACCAACTCATTAGTTGACATACGGATATTTAATAGATACCAAAACATTTAATATGTGATTCTGCCTGATTTTTTATGGAGAGTTCAAAAAACCACTAATAAAAAATTTTGGACTTGATTTGCGGAAAATTTTCATAATTTTTCTAAAAAAGTCGACAAAAAATGACAAATAAACATATTATGATTTTTCAAACAGCAGTCAGAAAATATGTAGACATGCATGAAAAAAGTTAAAGTGGCTATTTTTTTAGATTTTATTCATAGATTTCAAAAAAACGATCAGAAAAAATTTTGGACGAAAAATGCGGAAAATTTTCATAATAGTTTGAATTTTTTTGAAATTTTTACGATTTCAAAAATGAAAACTCGAACTCAAATCTTTCCTAAAATGAATAAAAATAATTTTATCAAGCTGAAACATATTTATATCGGTTCAGCTAACTATAATAAGCATAAAAAAATATACTGACTTATTATTTTCGTAAGTTATAACGACTCCAGTCTGCTGGGTTTATGGCACCCCCTTAAACGTAGAACCCAAACTAAACCCATATAAACCTAACTACGATGAGCGTTGTTGAGGCTTTTTTGCTTTACAACAGTATGGTTAATAAGTAGGCGCAATTCAAAAATGCGCGAGAGTTATTTTGAATTGTCAAATTTGGAAATGCAAAAGGCTTTCGTTCTGTATAATTGAAAATCATAATATGTGAAAGATATGCGATTTATTTTCATCATTATATGTTTAGAAAGCTTTATTTTTACGATATTTATATGTTATTCCACCCCGTGTGTATTCCTTTGTCAACATTTTTTATGTAATCATTGAGAAATAATTTTACTTTAAACTTTTAAAAACTATATAATGTAACTGATCCTATGCAAGCTGATTGGATCGCGTTCTTNTAAAGCCAATCAGTATGCATTTGATCAGTTACATTATATACAAATAATACGCTGTATTTATGGTAAAAACAATTTTAAATAATAAGTTAAGTGCTAAAGCCTGCTGTGGCAAGGCTACCGAACCAAAATGTGGTTACATCATTATTTTTTTGAAAATCGCGTATTTCTGCCATAAGTTATGGGCCATAAGGGGACCTTCCGCATTAAGCTGAATGACTCTTCGGACAATACAGAACAAAATGTTTACGCGCAACTAAACGCTGAAAAATATTCGCAAAAAACCTTTATTAAAATCACGTTATAATTATAAACTAACCGTTTTTTGGTTCAGATTATTGAGTATTTCCATTTGATGATACAGGTATGTTGCAAATGCATTAATATAAATATAGTCGTGTAGAATACACTGAAAATAATGATAAGAATTTCTATAATTATTTAAAATCGAGAATATGAGATACTGAAATCTACTTTAAAATTATGCTATAATATCCAAAATGATTCATATTTATAAGGAATATTTAACTAATTTTATACTCTCAAAAAGTGTGCGCAGGAATTTTCTAGATTTTGACAAATTCAAGTTTATGAAGTTTTATTTCTTTACTGTATTTTAAAAAAAACCTGAAGATGCAATAAAGCGAAACTAGTAGTTAATATTATTATTTGAATCAATAAGAATACACTGACAATAATGATAAGAATTTCTATAATTATTTAAATCCGAGAATATGACATACTGTAATCTACTTTAAAATAATGCTATAATATCCAAAATGATTCTTAAAACGATTCTTCAAAATAATTTATTCTTAAACAAATGAAAACATGCAAAGAAAAAAATCAATGCCAGTGTAAAGGTCATACATCTTCAGGTACAAAAGCGAAACGTTGAAATATTATTGTTGTAATTATAAAATGAAACTTTTGATCGCAATGTATTCGAGAATCAAAATCATTTGCTAATACTTATAATATCGAAGATTATACTTACTGGTCCCGTAGAACTTTGACGTCAGAGACCTAAAGAATCGTGTGGTTTCATTGGTCAATACACATTGACTCGTGTGTATTGACCGATCAAAACATGTTCTAGATGACTTTCTGACGTCAAATGTCTACGGGACCAGTCAGTATGGTGTTGACAAGTCATATATCGAAAATCCTGCCTAGTCGTAAAATTGTATTGATACGTCACACATAGGGAGATCCAGCAATTTCATTAGTCACTTATCGAGAATCCAGTCATTTCATTGGTCACTTTCTATTTTTGTGACGTATCAATACACTTTTACGACTAGGCAGGATTTTTGATATAGTACCATATTTCAAAACGCTATATGCATGCCGATTGGCTCGCTTTTAATAGTCTTGTGATGATGTTGTTTTCTATATTTATTCAGAGCCAATCAGTATGCAAATTATCATTCTGGAGTTGTTTTCCGCTGGCCAAAATATACTGTATTTATGGTGAGAATAATTCTCAAGAAATATTAATAATAATTTAAAAATTTATAATAATAATAATTTATGAAATTTTTAATTTTGATAATAATTTATTATGAAAATAAAAAATTTCATAAATTTTCTCTCTCTTATTTGTATAATAAATGTTGATTATGTTCTTCTTATTTTTTTTCATTCTCCCTAATCTCTGTTCTTATATTTCGTTGAAAATTTAGTATTATGTGGCCGTCTCAGATTTTGTATCACTAATCATGAATATCGAAAATGATCCCTACTGGGGCTTTTACATCACGCGTCATAACTTTGAGAAAGTGACCAATCACATAAATCGATTGTCGACTTAATTCAAGAATCCTGCGATTTCACCGGTCACTTTCTTAAAGTTATGACGCGTGATGTAAAAGGCCCAGTAGGGATCATATTCGATATACCGGTGAATATATTTAAATTGCCGGTTGCTACATATATCACAAACATACTGGCGTCTTTTTCACGAATATACTGGTTATCATTAATATACCGTACCGGTAAATCATAAATATATCGGTGAACTATATACCGGTAGTATAGATATATATGGACATTTTGAATGAATATAATTTATTATCACAAATGATTCTAATTTTTCCTTATTTTTTGAAAAAAAACCCGTTTGACAATTTCCTACACTCTGATCTGTATTTATATGTTATATTGTCCCCTATAGGTAGATCCCGCAGCTAGCCACTTTGTCGGCCTACGCTCTAGCTATCTTTAAGCCTAGTCAGCCTACGCCTAAGCGAATATAATGTCACCTCTTTTGCGGGATAAACATTAAGAGGGGTGTATTATATATGTTAATTTTGTTCTTTGTTTTTTTCTGTTATCCGCTCGGCGAATATATCCATTATGATGCCCGGGTAACACTAAAAACTTATTCCCTATTCTTTTAACAGGCAAATAAGTTTTTAGTGTTACCTGGGCATCATAATGGATATATCAAGTCAACATTTTTGTCTATGATGCGTCAGAAATAAAATTGGTCTTATTTGACACTCAATTCAAAACTTATTAATTTTGACTAAAAGTTATTGGAAAACGTTTCCAATTATGCATCACAGAGTTAAAGATATTTTTACTTTAGAATGGACTGGAATATCAATCAAAAAACTGATATAATTTCGAAATCGGAAAGTCTTCTTAACGAACAAAATGATGACGATGCTTTAATTGTAGATCTTCTAGAAAAACCAGTGAAATCAGACGAAAAAATTATCGACTTGAATCTAGAACCGGTGGTTAAAATTGAAGTTAAAACAGAAATTGATGAAGAAATTGAGAATTTTGATTTTACCGAAAACTATGATCTGCCTGAATTTATTGGAGAAAAGCGAAAAAATAAAGAAATAGCAGAAATTGAACCAAAAAAGTTTAAAGAAGAATTTGTGGTGTTTGAAGAATCTTACGATGACCAACCAAAAATTGAACAAATCAATGGAGAACCTGACGATAAGGTTTTTTTTTAACAAAACATATTGTGATTTCAAATCAAGCGAAAATTTTTACTAAATATCTATTATGAGGCCTCGGGAAATCACGAAAAAAATATTCCTCACATTTTGGGCCTCTTGAGATACAGTATGTGTTTTTTTCGAGAGAACAAAAAGAATGATTCGGGAGAATCGTCTTTAATTTGGGAAGAATAGTCCCGAATCTTTCTTTTCTGTTCGCACAAAACAAATACATAATTTATATTTGCCGATTTTTTGTTCAAGAGCCTCCTGGAATAAATTAACTTGTTTTTATTTTTCAGTTTTGCCCACGCATCTCTCATATTAACCGAAAATATATGTTTTCGGAAACCTTCTGAATTATATTAGTTTTATATACAGTGGGTGACGACTTAAAGTGCCCAAGACCCGTTACTACTTAGGTAGTTTTTTTGATGTAACCACGGACCTTCGGCATCATAGCGTGGCAACCATATTATGGATCAACAAACTGTTTTTTGCAACGTGTAACCAACTAAATTTGTGACATTGGAAACTTTTTGTTTTTTTCCAAGTCGACCAGTTCACCGGTAATTGACATTTTAAACCGAAAGTTCAGGGGTTCAAATCTCAGTGGGCTCAATTTTTTTATCGAATTGTATGTATTTACAATAATAATCGGTCTCGATCTGGTAATGAATTAACAGAAACGGTCAAGGAAATAGTGTTCTAGTGATTTACTCGTTACTACTGAAAAAAATCATTGGAAAAAATATTTTTCGAAAATTCCTATGTTTTGCCTCGGAAATACTGATAATTTCGAAGGTCGATTACCGGTAAACCGGTTGACTTGGAATAAAACAAAAAAAAATTCAATGTCAGAAATTAAGTTGGCTACACGTTGCAAAAAACGTTTGTTGATCCATAGTATGGTTGACGCGCTATGATGCCGAATGTCCGTGGTTACATTAAAAAAGCTACCTCCCTCCTTTTTGCAAAAGCTTGAACTCTTCACCCACTGTATAAAGGCTTTCCTGTTTAACATTATTTTTCAGTTCGAAAATAATTTTTTCGACATCAGAATTTTGGAAAAGAAGCCGTTGCTCGATAAATTAAAACGTTGCAATTGGACGAAACCGAAAAATTGTGACAAACGATCCAATTTGCAATGTGACAATTTCAAATGCAAAAAAATTGCATGCCTGGAACATAGTACTAGGAACGGAGAAAATTATTTTTTAACCCTACGGTTTATTAATCAACATTTTAAGGGGGTTCTAAAAGCCAGAAATGCTTTTTAAATGGCTCATAACAGATCGTATTCTTGCGAAGAAGTGTTTCACCGGTGTTTACCCACCGGTTAATTGAATTAACTACGAGCAAACAAAATCTTAAAAGTGATACCTTTTCTTGACCGTATTTCAAATTATTTTTCTTGAAACCTCGAAAAAGTGGGTTAATTTTGGGTCTATTTTGGCATCAACCACCTTTTTCGAGACAATTGAGAAAAAATGGTCGTTTCCGAATTCCCGATTTAATTCCTTAACTCCTAAGATCACGAGTTGAAATTATTATTTTATCTCAAAAGTATAATTTTTTGAGTATAATATTATAAACTATGGTCAAAATATAAACCGTTCTAGCTCCAGAGAGCAAACTTTTTTTCTCATTTTCACCACATGAAAAATTTCCAAAAGTTAATTCCAAAATTTTATATAAACAGACAAGCCACTCTTAATTAAAAAATAGAAAAATCAAGTCTCTAGATTAGAAAATATGGCCAACCTGTAGTTCTCTCTTAATTTTATTTTTTTACTCAAACTTTATAATTATTTTTTTTCCTTTTGTAAGAATATGCTTGAAGTGCTCCGAAAGAAACGATTTGTATACATTCGAGTTTTTGAATAATTCGTTAATAAAATTGAAAAAAAGAAGAGTTTGTTCAGTCAAAAAATGTTACAAACAATCTGTAATTCAGTGTGCTGTTTCTGATTGTCCAGATATTATGTGTTCAATTCATACAGTTAAAATATGCATGTCTTGCAAAATCGGACCATTCACAAATAAAAAAACCTTTGTGAATAAACTGCCAGACCGCGAAAAGAATAAATCTCGGAAATTTCTTAAAAAACTCCGAGTTCTAGAAAGGGTCGCTCAATATACCTTCGAAGCTCCCAATTTTAGACTTTATAAACCTGACCTCAACGAACAAGTTAAACACACCAATGAGGACTTGATTTGTACAGTAGATTGCTTGAATTAGATTGCTTGTTTTAATTTTTGCAAATTGTCCGTTTAAACGCACTCTACTGTAGTTGTCAGATAAATAATGCTATCGCTTAAAAACGGGCTATTCATTTGGCAAATTTTCTGAGAGCCTATTTTGTAAAATAACTCTGTGTTCTTTTTTTGTGCCAACTTTTGGACGAAAAAAATATTTCTGTTTCTCACTCATTACCTAAAGATGATTAATTAATTCTAAACGTTGAATAAATATCATTTTAAATATCAAATACTAATTACCTTAAAAATAATTTTAAATACGTTTAGCACATTTTGTAACTTTTGAATTATCGTTATTTTGCTTGTTTATAAAATTTAAGTTCGATTTAAATTTTCGTATACGTAATATTTTGAAAAAAATTCAAAAAATTTCTGTCCTTACTTTTTATTCTTTGTGAAAATTCGCAAAACAAACGATTGAGCATAGTCACATTAAATTGTCTTGTATGACTTTTTTTTGTGATTTCAGGTAAAAATTTTGTAAATATTTTGGAAGTTTTCCACAATTTTTGCGGTGTTAAAAATGTTCACTAAAACTTTTTTTCAAAGATGCCAACGTTTTGTTTGAGCTTTCTTAATTTTAAAATCTGCAAAATTGTGAAGTCGTCGCAACCACCGAATTTGATTTTACAAATTCAATCAACAAATTTGTTTTTAGATGTGCTCAAATTTTGAATTAGTTAGAAGTTTAACATCACGATAAATTTTCTATTAGTGCATTCTTAGCACTGTTAAACAGTGTTTTGTATAAAGTTTATTAATTTAATCCAAATAAGAATGTTATTTGCTGCGTTCAATCTCAAATATATCACAAAATGAGAAAACAAAGTTTTCAAACTGTGAAATAATATTAACCAGAAAAAGGCTTTCTATACCAATAAGTAAATATGCTCCAGGAGGCTCATAAATGTTGAAAACAGCAAATATAATACGGGAGACCCTCATATGTAATGACCTTCTTTTTCATTGATATGAAAGATGCGTGGGCAAAACTAAAAAAAATGAAAAAAACAAGTGAATTTATTCCAGTGAGAGTTAAAGATATACAGATGTACTTGTTATAGATATACTTCTTTCTGACTTTTTTAGTTTTGCAGATAGTGCTCAAAATAATACCAAAATTTTAATGTTGAATTTGAAAGCTAGAAAATTATCAAAAAAACAATTTTGGGATAATTTTCCGGGGTTTAAGTTATGTTTAATTTCCAAGTTTTCATAGAGCTCAATCTTGCCTTGGTCTAATATTATTTCGGGCTTATTTAAACCAGAATAGAAGAAAAATTTATATAAGAGCGTGTTCAGGCCGAATATTTTTAAAACTTTTAATAACCCAGTTTTTCTGAAAATTTCATTACCAGAAAAATTCTCGAACATTTAATTTTAAATTTTCTCTACTTTATTTCTGGTTACTACTACTAGTAGTCTACTAGCTCAAAAATAATTTTTGTTATGTGGGACATTTTTTAGCACTGATTTCTAACCCCCTCACACCCAAAACCATTGAAATTCCCTCACACCCAAAACGCCATTCGGGGACGCCACTTTGGGCGGTTATTGCGGAGATAATAAATGCGATAAAATATTAATTATTTTTAATGACACAAGATCAAGGATAGACTTAAATTGGAGGCTTATAATTTTTTTTTAATTTAATTTTGTGTGCTCGATAAATGCAAGACAAAATAGAGGTTTAGTTCCGGGTACTCATCGGAAAACAGACTGAGGATCTTAGTGATTCTGAAGATGAAATTGAGGAAATTGAAATGGATGAAAAGGCAATGATTAAAAATGTTAAATTCGTTGAAGAAACTAGAGATTCTATCTAATTCTATCAAAAAATTAAACTTATTTCCTTCAAAATACAGCAATTCGCGAAAACTAGAGTTTTTTATTTTTTCGAGTTTTTAGAGAAATCACTTGAGATAAAATAAAACTCTCAATAAAGACCAGAGAAAAAAATAATAATACCAGGAGTAGCCTCAGATAATTTCCTAAATCTGAGTCTCCTCAGAATTTTAATTTATGTGTCGTATTTTACGCTAGAATTTTTTACGAAATTGGGCGAAAATCATAAAATAAAGTAGGAAAAATATCTTTTGAACTGCTAGTCGTATCAAAATTTTAAAAACATTACTAAAAAAAAATTGCGACTCTATGACACATTTGAATGAAAAGTCTGTGGATTAATTATTTCTATCTCGTTTTGGGATTTAAAAAATCTCGCGTCCCCGAATGGCGTGTGGGTGTGAGGGGGTTAAGGAGCGTGGTATTTCAAAATATAATATAATTTATATATATAAGTTATTATATATAGTTATAACTATCAAGTTACAGCGAAGTCCGTTTATCAGGACGCGTCCTTTCTAAATTCAAACTACTCTAGCGTGAAAATAACCTAACTGTACAATAAAAATATGCCTTAATATGTTACATAACAATCGTACTATGGCCCATAGTCTATGGGGTATTTAAATTTTAAATACCGTATTTTTATGGTGAAGAAAAGTACTTTTTGCGGTACTGTACGTTTTATTTTGATAGGACGCGTCCTGATAAATGGACTTCACTGTAACTTTGGCCCATGGTTCTCCCTAGCTATCAGACATCTAAGAGGGTCAAACTAAAGTTTTCGTTTTTTATGCATTTTAAGAAGTATAAAATGAAAAAAATAAATTTTCGAATTTTATTTCATTTTTAGGTTATGGATATCACATCGTCTTTTTACGTCGGCGAGAACGGAGAAAACCAAGAAGACAAAATATCTGATGCAAATACTAAAAATTTACCAAAAAATGCAAAACTTTTAAAAATTATAACTGAAAAACCCCGAAATGGGAAAAGGTACCTTTTATTTCATATACAAATAGATGAAAACGTTTATTTTTACACTTTCCAAGGAATAAAACCTAATTTTGAAATAGTTTTAAAATGTAACAGATGTGATCATTTGGCTTATATTTGGCCTATAAAATTCTTAAAATCTGTGATTTTTGATAAACCTCAAGGCCACAATAGTTTTTATCCAAAGAGTATGAAAATCGGTAGCCTTATTGTTACAAACCTGGGTAATTATGATGTAAAAAATTTTGACATTTCTGTTCCGAAAAAATGTTTGGCATTTAAACTTGATTATTATTTAAAATATCGAACGAATTGTTTGCATAGTGTCACCGTTTTGAAAATTGTGAAAACTTCACGTGGTCCATTATTTCATATATTAATAAACGAAAAAATTTATTTTTACTCACTTCATGGGATAAAAATTAATTTCACAATTATTTTAAAATGTCAAAAATGTTATCATTTGGCTTATATTATCCCTAGTGACTCCCTTAAAAGTATCATTTCCGATAACCCAAAAACTCCTTTATCAAAGGATATAAATTTTTCAGACCCGAAGGTCTATCAACTGGAAAATTATGGTGTAGATACTTTTAATATTGATAGAGGTAAAAATTGTTTGGCGCTAAAACTTGATTTTTATATGAAGAATAATTCAGTCCCGACATTTTTCACACCAGAAATTGTCGAATTTTACAGTCAAAATTCCAATGATCTTGTCACTGAAGATGTCGAAAATGTAAATGTCAGTAAGGATCCCATAAATATTGTCCGAAATTCAGATATTCAAACAGTGGGTCATGATTTCATTCAAAATGTTAAAAATTCGGACATCGGTAATGTCAAACATTCTGACAGTCAAATAACCACTGAGAATGTCATTAAAACTGTTGTTAATTCAGACATTCAAAATTTTGAAAATTCAGACAATCAAAATGTCGAAAATTCAGATATTCAAAATTTAAATAAATTAAAAAATTTGGACAACAAAAATATCGACATTCAAAATGACAGTAATTTTGAAAAAATAAAAAATTTCAAAAGTCTAAATATCAAAAATTCCGAACTTAAAATTGATGATAAAAAAACTTTTAATGATAATCTTCAAAGTGCGCCACTAAGTGAAACAAATGCAAAAATAACGAGAATTTTGAGCAATAACAAATTTACGACATTTTTTTTTAAATTTGACGAAAAAGTTTATTCTTTCGGTTACCGTGGGGTTAAAGCTAATTTAGATATTATTTTAAGATGTAACCTAAAATGTAAACATAATCTTGTGATTCGCCCTAAAAATGCCTTGAAACAGATTATCGAGTCGCAAACAGTTTCAAAACATGGTATTTATTCGAGATCTATTTTACTGTCAGACTCTCGACATCGTGATCCAGAAAATTATAGTTTAGAAGGCTTAGACATTTCGGTATTTCAAAAATGTCGGGGACGTACTCTAAAAGTTTTTAAAAAATATTTAACACAGAATTTGCAAAATGTAAACGTTTTGAAAATTGTTAAACCTCCACACTGCCCAATGGCTAAATTCTCACGCGGTCCGGTATTTCATATTTTAATAGATGGAAAAGTTTATTTTTACACATTTCGAGGGATAAAACTTGACTTTACAATTGTTTTACAATGTAAACAATGTCGTCTAATGGCGTATGTTCGCCCGAAGGATATACTGAAAAATATTATTTTCGATAATCCAAAAACTCCCTTATCAAAAGATATAAATTTTTCAGACCCTAGGGTGTATGAACTGGAAAGTTATGATATCGATAATGTCGATATTGATGTTGATAATCGATTCAAAGCAAAAAAATGTTTGGCAATAATAATTGACGATTATTTGAAAAATAATACGGTCTCAGAAGGTCTCCTACCAAAAAATGAATTTTTAGGCCAAAATCATATTGTCAATGAAAATGTCGAAAATTCGGACATTGAAAATATCACAAAGTCGGACAATGAAAATGTCGATAATTTTTTAATTGAAAAACTGGAAATATCGGACAGTGAAAAAGTCGATGATCTTGTACATGAAAATGTCGAAAATTCAGACATTCGAAATGTGAGTGATCATGTCATAGAAAATATCCCAAATTCAGACATTGAAAAAGTTCACGATGTTTTGATTCAAAATGTGGAAAATTCGGAAATTATAAATGTCAATGATTTGAATATTGCTAAACCTGAAAATATTATCAAAAATGCCGAAACTTCGGACATTCAAAGTGTCAGTAATTTTGAAAAACTCAAAAATTTGAACAGCCAAAATGTCATAAATTTTGACGTGGAAATTAATGATGAAAAAATTTTACATGATAATCTAAAAATTACGATGTCAAGTGGAGAAAATGCAAAAATTTTGAGAATTGTCAGTAAAAAGCGATTTACATCATTTTACATTCAATACGGCGAGTTAGTTTATCCTTTCGGTTATCGTGGAGTTGAAGCTAATTTTGATATTGTTTTAAAGTGTTATCAAAAATGTTACCATACTGTTTTTATTCGCCCTAAAGATGTCTTAAAAGAGATAATTTTTGATACGGAAACAGTTTCAAGACATGGTATTTACCCGAAATCTATTTTAGTATCAGACGATCGAGTTTTTAATCCAGAAAATTATATTTTAGGAGGGTTAGACATTTCGATAATACAAAAATGCCGTGGGAAAACACTCGAAGAGTTTAATAAATGGACAATATTTTTGCCAAACAACCATCTTTTGAATCTGGGAAAAGCTAACCCAGATTCGGGCATGGAAACTGTCAATGATAAACCGGAACATTCTAACTCTCATAAACTGAGTAAGCATGTCATCAAAAATGTCGAAAATTCAGACATTAATAATGTCAGTAATTTTGAAAAACTCAAAAATTTGGACAGTCAAAATGTCGACATCGACGATGAAAAAACTTTTCATGATAATTTTAAAAATGCGACACCAACTGCCAAAATTTTGAAAATTCTAAGCAATCCCCGATTTACATCATTTCACATAGAATTTTGCGAATTAGTTTATTCATTTGGGTATCGTGGGATCAAAAATAATTTTGATATTGTTTTAACATGTAACCCCAAATGTCATCATATTATTTTTGTTCGCCCTAAAGATGTCTTGAAAGAGATTATTTTCGAAAAGCAAACAGTCTCAAGATATGGTATTTATCCGAAATCTATTTTAGTTTCTGACCCTCGAGTTTGTGATCCAAACAATTATAGCTTAGAAGGCTTAGACATTTCCATTTTCAAAAAATGTCGCGGGAAAACACTCCAAGATCATAATAAAGGGATAAAATTTGCGCCGAAAAACCCTGTTTTGCCTCAGGGAATCATAAAATCCCGAGAAACAACACATCGCCCGAGAAATAACGAGTTCGATAGAGGGATAAATTTTGTGCTGAAAAATCCTGTTTTGACTGGGTTTGATAGTCCCATCCCAGATTCAGACAATGAAAATGTAAATGATTTTGTTATAGCAAAACTCGAAATTTTGGACAGTGACGATGACCTTCTTGATGAAAACGTCAAAAATTCAGACATTCGAAATGTCAGTAATAATATCATAGAAAATGTCCAAATGTCAGAAGTTGGAACTGTTGATGACATTTTCGGTCAAAATGTTGAAAATTCGGACATCGAAAATGTCAATGATTTTTTAATTGCTAAACCTCAAAATTCTGACGTTCAAATTATAAGTGAGCATGTCATTACAAATGTCAAAAATTCGGACATTCAAAGTGGTAGTAACTTTGAAAAAATTAAAAATTTGGACAACCAAAATGTCAAAAATGTTCCCATTGAAATCCATGATGAAAAAACATGTCATGATAATTTTCAAAGTGCGCCACCAAGTGAAAAAAATGCAAAAATAATTAGAATCGCGAGCAATAAGCGATTTACAACATTTTATTTTCAATTGGGCGAATCAGTTTATTCCTTCAGTTATCGTGGAGTTAAAAATAATTTTGATATTGTTTTAAACTGCTCTACAAGATGTAAGCATACTGTGTTTATTCGCCCTAAAGATGTCTTGAAAGAGATCATTTTTGATTCGCCAACAGATACAAGAAATGGTATTTATCCAAAATCTATTTTACAATCAGACTCTCGAGTTTGTGATCCAGACAATTATAGTTTGGAGGGCTTAGACATTTGGTTACTCAAACAATGTCGGGGGAAAACATTTCAAGAGTATAATAAAGGGAAAAATATAAAAAATCATGTTTGACATTACTGCTCGGAAAAATACTGTGTTTTATTTTTATGGTATTCATCTAAGAGGACCTCATCTAAGAAGACAAAACGACAAGAATTTGGCAATTTTCGAAAAGTACGTTCGTCTAAGAAGACAAAACGGGGCGTTAAAATTGTAGTGAGAATTTTCGATTTTTTAGAGCATTTTTAGTGATTTTTTTAAATGGACAGAACGACACGTTTTTAGATGGACAAAACGACAAAAAAATTTTTGTCTTCTTAAATGAATACCACAGTATTTATGAAATAAAAATTTCTGTAAAGGAAATTACGCTAATTAAAAATGGTAACTAGGTTGACTTTATTTTGAAATCCAAGCTATTGCCAATTTCGAGGGTTTTATTATATAACTACATGTAGTTACCATTTTTGTATTGGCGCTAATTTCCTAAACAGGAATTTTAATTTTGGAAGAAAAAAAAACATACATGTGCTGTAATTTATTTTTGTGCTTATTGACTTATCACGTACGATTTATTTGGCAGAATTATATANTATATACCTGAATTATATTGAACCAAAAATATTTTTTACAAAAGTAGCCTTTTCGTACAAAAAACAATTTTCTCGAACAAAACATTACTTTGCGTCTATAAGGACAATTTGGGAAAATATAGCCAAAACCTTCGCTTTTTTATTTTGGTCCATCACTATTTAAAGATGATTCGGGAGAAAATTTCAAAAGGTATGTTTTCCCAAAAATATCCATGATTCTCTTATAACTATGTGAGACGAGCAAAACGAAGGTCTTCAATATTTTCCAGTCAAAAAGAGTAAATTTCTAGACCGAATGGCAAAAAATTTTATAAATCAATTGTTTTCAGAAAATTTCTATGAACCACCTGTTTTTCAGAAACTTTTGACTGAATTGATAATTGGCCGCAAAAAAGTTTGAAAAAAAAACTCATAGATGAAAATTTTATCGATTTTTAGTTCTGTGAAAAATATTTTTTTGTTAGAAAATGTTTTTGTTAATAAATATTTTTCCGATTAATTTCCATACCCTTATCGATCCTTGATTATCTTATCTATCTTTCCGTTTAAAATGAAAGAAAAAGTAATATTATAATAAATTTGTAATGCCTTGTATATTTTCCACTACACTACTAATCTTGGAGACCGTTAATTTTCTACAGAAAGTGTTGGCTTTTCAGCCAATCAGCGGCATTTAAAACCCAAATGGATAGTTTCGAAAACTCCCGCATAAAATAGTTTTCAAAATTAGTAATGTAGAACAACCAATTTTCTCACTTCTCGTAATACTGTAACGAGTGTGAATTTCGGATATAACGATTACGGGGGCTACTGGTCATTTTTTACTAGATTTTTAGCCAAAATTTTATTTAATTGGAGCTTTTTCAAACGAACATCGATTAATTCTTAAGATAGCTAAAACAGAGCACAAATACTGGTAAATAATTGAATTCAAAAAAATTGCTACCGAATCCTACGATTGTTCCCAATTTTTTTAAGAAAAAAAAATAAATTGGTCCGATGAACTATTTTTTCACAAGATATTTGTGCTCAGTTTGAGCTATCTTATATCGGATGAGTTGTTTTTAAAGCCGAATTAAATAAATAATTTGGCTTTAAAACTAGTAAAAAATGACCAGGAGCCCCCGTAATTGATATCATTCAGAGTAACGTCATTAAAATTGTAAACTCGTCATATCAAATGATATATTTTGTATCTAAACAATTTCAGCTGTATAGTTTAAACCAACCCATCCTGAAAAAATAAAAGATTAATCTTAGCAGAATTCATTAATATTTTTTGTAAAATTTTATTTACTTAAAATTCTAAACTTAATTATAATAAAACTCTTTTATAAAAACTTTGTTATTTTAGATAATATCCTTGGTTGCGTCGAGCCAACAATATGCAATAACAAATGTTTGAGCTTATTTCAATACAAACGAACATAATCCAGCTGTGTTAGAACTTGGCGCGAAAAGAAAAATTATTCTATATTTACAATTTTGAAAGAAAAACATTATTAGTATTGTAGTTAAAAGTGTTGTCATTAAAAAATGTAAGAAAAAAATATTCAAAAATCCCAAATATCAAAGATGAAAAAAATTATTCTTAAAATCGTATCATTCAAAAATGTGATAAATTTTCTATAAAAAAATGTCGTGCCAATTGTTGATTCTTATTTGCTTTCAAAAAAATGTAAAAAATGGTTTATTATCTTATTTAAAAATGTTAAACATAATAACAAAACATAATAACAAAACAATACATAACAAACAAAATAAAATGTTAGTCATTGACGACTCTAAATTGCATGCCAGGGTAAATACCAGCCAACTTGGATTCTAACCCTCATTATTACTCAGTTTATACTTTATCTATCAGTATGGTCTATATCTATTACGGTTCTTGCTGAGCCTTTTATGTCCCTTTCATATTTGGGTATTCGGTGTTATTTCCTATTTATTTACATAAAGGGCCCAGCAAGTACCGTATTAGATATAATATAGATGTACTGTTAGTATTAATTCATCAAAAATTGTAATGGATCAAGAGTTTTCTTGATCTAAAAAATTTTATTGATAAAAAAGTTCATTAATCAAAAATAAAGGTTTAATTGATCTGTAACAGTTGGTCCGGGGACCAACTAATCAGAATGTTTAATGACTAATGCACATTTCTGTGACAGATCGAATTGTATTATGGTTTTATTGATCGAGAGATAATTGATCCATTATTTTTTTAAATTTTATGCCAAAAATTTCGAAACTTTTTAGAGAGACTCAGTGTGAATATAATAATTCCACTGATATTTTTTATTAGAAATCAAATAAAAAAAAAATTTTAGGTAGTTTTGTGTTTAAAGGGGCCATCCCTACTCAAACCATAGGCGATATCGAGAAACGTTTTTTTGCATTCAACTGCAAACTAAAAAGCCAAATAGACAATTTTTTTCTTCTCAAATTTTGCTGAACTAGTTAACCGTAAACTTTAAAATAAGCGTAGAAATTAGTTATTTTTCGGACCAATGAAATTCGAGAATTTACAGCCACACTCTTTTAAGTACCAATCATAGAATCACAATTCTAGGGGTGGCCCCCTCTAAAAAGAAACTACCTTACGTTTTTATGAAAAGTCGTCTCTTGTTAAACCCTTTTTACATGAAAACACTCATGTTTGCGTGTGCTTTAGATGCTTGTAACTCTTAAATTTCTTTCAACTATGTCAGCGTTTATATCAGGAACCGGTCCCTTAAAAACTAATCGTATTTCCGTAATAAATTTTTATTTGATGTTTATACTTATACGTTATTATATTAAATTATCGTTATGAATAGATCCATATAATATTGACAATATTTTAACAATTAAATGTGAAAGGTGTACTGCGTTTTGAAATAAAATAATTTAAGAACAAAATTACTAAAATTGTTCTTTTATGTAAAATAATTATCAAAAAATATCTTTTTTAAATTCAAAATGTTTGTTAATTTTCACTATCTCTCATACGCAAGGTTACATTGCGGGTATACCGAAAAGAGTACTTAACTGCTGTAAGTCCCCTTTATTGCATAAATAAATACTACAAAATACACCTTTGCTTAATTACCGTTATTTGGGAAGGGGTCTCTGACTTTTNTTTTCCCCCCTTTCTAGAATTATGAAATCTTTAAATAATGTACTGTGATTTCTGGCCAAGCGGACACTAGTCTAAGTTGGCAAAACCGACTCATTTTTTCCAAAAATCCGATTTGAAGTCAGTCTAAGCAGAGAACAGGTGGTAAGTCTAAGAAGACGAAAACTGTCCGCTTGTCTAAAAAACATGTGTTACTGTAACTACTTAATAAATAATCCTTCGAAAATGTATTGATTTTCTCATTATCATCAAGCTACACATCTTTTAACCCCAACATGGTGGAGAGGTTGGCTACCTCGTATTTATGAATAATTGACCTCGTTATATCGATTACGATCCCCGGCTTTACAAAAAGACTCTTTTCTGATTTTGAACTCACAAAAAACGATAAAAATTGAGATTCCAGCATCCTCGAATTTGTTTATCTCTCAGGCCCTATTTTGGCACATCATTTTTTTCTTATACCGTTATACTACGCGTCAGTCTTCGATTTCTCGGAATGAGACGAGTAGTCCACGTAATTATTGCCCGAAAATGGAAGACTATTCTGTGAGAAAAAAGCAGGCTTGTAAAGGGATGCATCCTCGACCGAATTTTCTATCCCCATTTTTTGTCTATCTTTTGCTTAAACCGATGCAAAAAGGGCTGGAAAATCCACGCAGAAGCGATCCTTTTTACAAGCCTGGAAAAAAACGTCATTTTGTGCAAACGGGGACCGAAATGAATATGGCTGCAATGTATACATATCAATTACGGGGGCTCCTGGTCCTTTTTTACTAGTTTTTAAGCCAATTTTTTTATTTAATTGGGCTCTTAAAAACAACTCATCCGATAACATTCTTAGATAGCTCAAACTGAGCACAAATATCTTGTGAAAAATAAATAAAAAAATTTAGTACATCAGATCAATTTATTTTATCTTTTTTCTTAGATTATGAAATTGTTAAATTACTGTTTTTCTTGAAAAAATTAGTAACAATCGTCGGATTCGGACCAATTTTTTAAATTCAATTATTGACCAGATATTTGTGCGCTTGTTTAAGCAATCTAAGGATTCAATCGATAAGTCGTTAGCAAAAGCTGATTAAATAAAAAAATTTGGCTAAAAATCTAGTAAAAAGGGACCAGCAGCTCCCGTAATCGATATAGCTAATTATATTATTTCCGATGTTTTAAAAATCCTAAATGTATTTCAAATATATTACACCTTGACTTTTCTGCCTGACTTTTAAACGGACAAGTTCTGAGCAAAAGTTTCTGCCATAGTTTTAAACGGACCGTTTGGCGACTCAAACTGTCCGTTTAAACGCACTATGCTATACAAATTAATTCAATGCTACAGAATATTTACTATAAGTAGTACTTTTTAACGGAGTTTCGTGCGCCAGCCATTGATTGCTTTCAAAAATTTAGGATTTGTAACAAAACGGTGAAATCTCTTACAAAAATAGTTTTCAAAATCGTAAATTTAGCTTGGAATAATTTCAAGCTAATTTAAAAAATGTTTTTGCGTTTTTTCTTATGAAATTTAAAAAAAATTGCGTCGATCATTTTTATTCATGATTTTCTTGAACATATCAAAAAATCATTTACCGTAGGCAACAACAGTTTTGTCGGACCTACCTTTCTTTTAAGACAAAATCATTCTAACTGATAAAATTGAAAGGGAAGGCGATTTAAACAACTTGAAAATTTAAGGTTCCTCGTAAAATTCCATAAAACAGACCCCGTTAAAAAGTATGATTTATTTCTCAAATGATTCTTCTTAAAATTAAAAATTCTATAAAAATGATTCTAAGCTCCTAAAAATGCTCCTATAAATGATGTAAGCTCCTATTTGAAAAAGCTCTCTGATGTTCACTTAAGGGAGTGGGTGTCGCTGATTAAGCTGTTTTTTGAAGTTATACATTGTTTATTGATCAACTGGTAAAGGTGGAATTAAAAAAACTTTCTGAACGTGAAGAACAAGTCTCGAAGATAATTTCAACACTAATTGTAATATGATACAGTTCAACCTACGCCCACGCACTAACCCTGAATAAGCCTCCCAAAAAGACACTAAAAAGCTTACTCCTCTTACAATTTACATCATTTTTATCTACTTTTTTGAGTCAAGTTTCGGAGAAGCGATCAACAATTATCTAAAGCTGTTTTTTCGAAATTTTGCTTTTGACAGACAATTTTTTTTTTCGACCAATTTTGTTGAAATTTGTTTTTTCGGTCTTTTCGCATTTTTGTCTGTTTAAAGCAAAATTTCGAAAAAAGGGCTCTAGATTATTGTTGATATTGCTTCTTCAGAACTTGACTCAAGAAATAGAATAAAATTAATGTTAATTGTAGGAGGAGTAAGCTTTTTGAGTTTCAAATATTTAAAAATTATAGTAACCTTAATATGCCTCCAAAACGACGTGTAATCAAAATTTTGAAAAAACGCTCTAGCGAATTGTCAAACAAGTCTTGTGCTTCCATATGCAGTATGACTCATACTGTATGAGCCGATAAACTGGCGGAGGAGATACCTGTGGACTGAGCGTCCTAAACTGAGCTTTTCAAAATTTTTATTTTTTCCGTGTTTTTGTCCGCCAGAAGCAAATTTTCGAGTAACAGACGCTAGCGAATTATTTGTGCTGCTTTTCTGGAGCTTGTCACAAAAAAATAATAAAAACTGATGAAAATTGAAGGAGAAGATACAAACTGAGTGGTTTTTTAGGACGCTTATTAAAAGCGTAGGTGTGGGCGTAGGTGGGATTGTATCAGATTACCGTTAAATTTAAAATGACCGCAAGGAGTTTTTCTGTAAGATAAAGAAGTTTTTGGGATATCAGCTCCATCAGTTTATCGAATAAAACATCAGTGAAAGGTCCGAATCAGCGACACCCACTCCCGTAAAATTAACCTTAAGGGGGTATGCAACTCTGATTTGACATTTTCTCGATGAAATATACTGAAAACTAAGAGCTCATGCGAAACACCGAAAATAATTATTTGTACATCTATCCTTAATCTTACGAAATAGTACATCACTAATGGTTTTTCACATCTACACCACTAGTTACAGTATGTTTACAAGAAGAGTCTTTCAAAACTGCAAAATTTATCTCGTCCCAGACGGTATATCAAATTGAGCTCAAATTTTCGCAGATCACGTAACGGTAGTATGTCAATCTTTAAAGTCGAGCTTTTTTTGATCCAGCGACTGAACAATTCTAGAACGCCAAATAACCGACTATTTTTCACAATTTCAGCCTTCAAAATCTATCTCCTCCGAGGATATATTTGCAAAATGGCTCAAATTTTTATCAAGTATTCCTCAGAACATATGTTAGAGATTATCACGAGTCAAAAATCTTTGTTTTCAGTATATTTCACCGAGAAAATTTCAAATCAGAGTCGCATACGGTATACCACCGCATACCCCCTTTAGTATCACTTTAATGAAAAAGTTTGATTACGATAAAGTATGTTTAATGAATCATTAATAATGATAGAAAAAAATAATAAAAAAGTTACCTAAAAAGGTTTCATTAATTTAATGGTTTCTACAAAATGATTCTACTATCCTATAACCTATTATTTGGCTTTCCTTCTGAACAATTAGTCCAAAATTAATACTGATGATGCGATAAATGCGAAACGTCTATTATATCTATATTATATAAAACCGATGATGTTTTTCATGAAAAAGGGATACTATGGTTTCTCTCCAGTACTCTGTATTGGATAATCTGTATTATAAATGATAATTCTAATAAAATGATGCGTGAAACATAAAAGAAGTCTTATTTGACACACAATGAGAAACTTATTAATTTATAGCCATTTTTTAATAAAACTAAATAGTCTTGATAAGCTTTAGATTTATTATAATAATTTTCAAATCACGGTTTTTAGCGAGTGAGAAATTAAATTTTTCTTCGCAGAGTTGCAGTAAAACAATTTGAACTGCAACTCTGCGAAAAAATAATTCAATTTCTCACTTGCAAAAAAAACGTGATTTGAAAATAATTATAATAAATCGAAAGCTTATCAAGACTATTTTTTTTGGTTTTACTAAAAAATGGCCTATAATTTTATCTAAACAAACAAGAATTATTATTAATTTATCTATTTTTTAGACAAATTGGTCAATTATGGAATTTTTTGTATATAAAACGGATGATACACTGGTTAATCAAGAAACTGATAAATTTTTGAATTCGGAAATTGAAGTAAAAAAACAAAATGATAATCACGAAATAATCGATTTAAATCTCCAATCGGAAGTTAAAATTGAAGTTAAAACAGAAATTGGTGATTTTGAAACCGACAAATATGATCTGTCTCAAATTATTGGAGAAAAGCGAAAAAATAAAGAAATATCTGAAATAGTTCAAAAATATTTACCAAAAAAATTTAAAGAAGAATTTGTGGTGTTCGAAGAATGTGACCAACCAAAAACTGGTCCAACCGATGAAGTAACTGACGATAAGGTTTTTATATACTGTCGTATTTCGCTATAAGGACATCGTATATATGGACAAAACGACACTTTATATTTGTATAGAGGGAGAAAATTTGACGAATAAGGACCTAAATAATGTAGTGATTCATTTTTTTATTCTTCGTTTCTATGCTATTCAGCCTGTAATTGAAGGCCGTTGATGCCCAATTATGAAAAAATCGTGTAATTTCTCCCTGATTCGTGTTGCTGATGGTGGAAAAACAATAGCNATACAATTAAATCGAATTTTAATTTTTCACTAGGCCGCCGTCTTTTGAAACTGTCTTTATTTTCAAGATTAACTGGGGTCCTGTTTTTTAGATAACTCACATTTCTCTGTGAGATAGCTTGGTTCTGAATTTTACGATGTTTTTTTAATTTTTGGATCATAAATTATGATTCATAATATAACTTTCCAAACTACGCTGTACAAGAAACTGCAGAGAAAGTTTCCGGTTATACCAGCCAAATTCTCGGTAAACAGTCGGATTCTTAAAAACAGCTCCACAATGACATGTACCTCAAAAGTTATATCATGACCCAATATTTCAAAAAGATCGTATGTACCACTTTCGAACTATCTCTGAAACAAACAGAACTGGATGACCCAAGAACGCTTAATATTAAGTTTTACAAAAACGAATGATTTCCAGGGTTTGAAAAGTGACCATTCTCTATGATCTTCAAATAAGCTTCACATTTTTATTTAAATCATTAGGTCGCTTTTTTTTCGGTTGCTCCACCTAAGGGGTATCTGTTCTGAAAGAACTAGACTACATAGCGACAAACGGTTTTTAGCATCTTAATCTTAACCGAATTTGAAATGCAGGATTTTTTTTTCTCCGATGATTACCGGTTCACCGGTTATTCGCAAAAAACGGTTTTTCGGTCATTTGAGCAATTTCGATGACTGATTTCCGGTCACGTGATCAACCTAGGAAGCCAAAAAAATTTTCCACCGCATATTTGTTTCCAAAGTTTCACGTGCAGAAAACTATTTGTCGCTATCTTGTCTAGTTCTCCCAGTCGAAATCTATGTGGGAGCAACCGAAAAAAAAGCGACCTTACGAAGTCGAAATTTTGATAAGGTAGCTTTTTTTTAACTGGGCCCACCCTACTCAGTCATTTTTTTCGATGACCATGCGAGATATCAACAAATGGTTTTTTGCTCTGTCAGCTCATTTTTTTGTTTATTTCAACCGAAATGAAAGTATTCCTGATAGTAATCGTTAGATATGTGGTAATTTATTAACTTTAACTTTATTTATGACAAATTTTTTCGAAAATATTCCTTATTTGCCACAACAGAAAAACGGTGATTTAAAAAGTTGTTACCGGCCAACCGGTTGAAGAAGAAAAAAAAAAGTTTTACATATCACAAATTTACTTGGCTACACATAGCAAAAACCGTTTGTTGATATCTCGTGTGGTCATCGAGAAAAATGACTGAGTAGGGTGGCCAGTTAAAAAAAAAGCTACCTAACTAAAATCTATTCAAATTATTATACTTTACCCAATATCGCCGAAAGTTTTTTGCCAAAATTTCGGGCGATATCGGGCATTTTCGGCGATTTTTTCACTTCGGCAATTTGGGCATTTTCAACGATATGGAAAGAGAAATAAATTTCTGCTCAAAAAATGCGTAAGCGTTCTAAATGACGTCATGTGTCGAATAGTTCAATAATAGGTTCGACTGAAGTGAATAAACATAATGGGTAGAACTAATTACTCCGCCAACACAATTACATTGTAATAAAAGTTAAAAGAGAAAACTCAAGAGAATCCAAAGGGAGAATCAATCTTGAGAATGACGTTATTTGTGACGCCCACAGAGGCGGTATTTTTTTCAGCGACCCTTTTTCTGCAGGTCAGTTGCACGACATCTCCTCGAAGATGGCTCAAACCGATTTTGACATTCGCAAGGGCAAATTGTCGGTTTCTCGGTCACTGCTTTGGTGGTGTGAGACTCATTTTTTTACCTTTCGTCTTCAAATTTTCTGACCTTCATTTTCAGGGTCAAATTTTGTAATATAACCCCACTTGGGTCAAATTACAAAATGAATCATTTGGGGTCATGTTACATATCAATCGATAGNGATATGTGGTAATTTATTAACTTTAACTTTATTTATGACAAATTTTTTCGAAAATATTCCTTATTTGCCACAGAAAAACCGGTGATTTAAAAAGTTGATTACCGGCCAACCGGTTGAAGAAGAAAAAAATAAAAAGTTTTACATATCACAAATTTACTTGGCTACACATAGCAAAAAACCGTTTGTTGATATCTCGTATGGTCATCGAGAAAAATGACTGAGTAGGGTGGGCCCAGTTAAAAAAAAAGCTACCTAACTAAAATCTATTCAAATTATTATACTTTACCCAATATCGCCGAAAGTTTTTTGCCAAAATTTCGGCGATATCGGGCATTTTCGGCGATTTTTTCACTTTCGGCAATTTGGGAATTTTCGACGATATGGAAAAAGAAATAAATTTCTTGCTCAAAATAATGCGTAGGCGTTCTAAATGACGTCATGTGTCGAATAGTTCAATAATAGGTTCGACTGAAGTGAATAAACAAAATGGGTAGAACTAATTACTCCGCAAAACACAATGTAATAAAAGTTAAAAAGAGAAAACTCAAGAGAATCCAAAGGGAGAATCAATCTTGAGAATGACGTTATTTGTGACGCCCACAGAGGCGGTATTTTTTTTCAGCGGACCCTTTTTCTGCAGGTCAGTTGCACGACATCTCCACGAAGATGGCTCAACCGATTTTGAAAATTCTAAAAATACATGAGAGTCAAGGGTTTGATACATCGCAAGGCATGCTTTGATTTTCTGACCGGGTCCTAGAATTCCGGTGATTACCGGTCAAATATTAAATTGTCGGTTTCTCGGTCACTGTTGGTGGTATGAGACTCATTTTTTTACCTTTCGTCTTCAAATTTTCTGACCTTCATTTTCAGGGGTCAAATTTTGTAATATAACCCCACTTGGGGTCAAATTACAAAATGAATCATTTGGGGTCATGTTACATATCAATCGATAGAGAATTTTATTGTGAATTTGAATCTGTAAAAATATTTTCTCAGAAATGAAATATGACCCNCCAAGTAAGCCAAAACAGAATAAGGAGAAATTACCCGATTTTTTTTCCAAATTGGGCCTCAACGCCTCAAAACAGCTGATAGCATAGAAACAAAAAAAAAACAATGAATTCACACATTATTAGGTCCTAATTCCGTCATAATTTCCCTCATCAAATAAAAGTGTCGTTTGCCATATAACGATGTCCTTATAGCGAAATACAACTGTATATAAAAACTTAGTCATTACTCATCGTTGACCAGTTTTGGTTGGTCACATCTAACGAACACCACAAATTCTTCTTTAAATATTTGGGTCTAAAATTTTGAACTATTTCAGATATGCTTTTATTTTTCGCCTTTTCTCCAATATTTGAAACAGATCATATTTTGTCGGTTTCAAAAATCACCAATTTCTGTTTAAACCTCAAATTAACTTCCCCGATGAGATTTAAATCGATTATTTCGTGATTATCATTTGTTTTTTACTTCAATTCCCGAATCAAAAATTATCAGTTTCTTGATTAACCAATGTAATCAAATCCTTATTACAAAAAATCCATAATTGACCAATTTGGTCCCTAAAAAATAGATAAATAAATAATAATTCTTTGTTTGTTAGAATAAAAGTTATAGGCATTTTAGTCAAACAAAATAAGTTCCCTGATAAGCTCTTCGATTTATTATAATCATCTTTCAAATCACGTTTTTTCTGCAAAGTGAGAAATGAATTTTTTTTCGCAAGTTCCAGTTCAAATGTTTTACTGCAAACTCTGCGCAAGAAACATTTAATTCCACTTCGCTAAAAACCGTGATTGAAAATTTATTAAATAAATCTAAACTTATCAAGACTATTAGTTTATTAAAAAATGGCTATAAATTAATCAGTTCCATTTGTGTTCAAATAAGACTTCTTTATTTCAACGCATCATTGATTAGAATTATCCATTTATAATACAGAATTATCCAATAAGAGTAGGAGAGAACCACAAGTATCTTTTTTCATGAAAACATCACGTTCTATAAAATAGAGAAATAACTTCGCGAGCGAGACACGAAAACGTCTTCAATTTTCCCAGTCCAAAAAAGCAAATTTCCTAGATCCGAAATGCAAAAAAAAATTATAAATCAAATTCGTCTTTCAGAAAATTTCTATGACCACCTGTTTTTAATTTTGACGAATTGATAATTGGCCCAGAAAAGTTCGAAAAAAAACTCATAGATGAAATTTTATGATTTTATGATTCGTGAAAAATATTTTTTGTGTATTGAAAATGTTTTTTGTTAATAAATATTTTTCCGATTAATTTCCAATACCTTATGATCCTTGATTAATCTTATCTATCTTTCCGTTTAAAAATGAAAGAAAAAGTAATATTATATAAATTTGTAATGCCTTGTATATTTTCCACTACCACTAATCTTGGAGACCGTTAATTTTAACGAAGTGTTGGCTTTTCAGCCAATCAGCGCATTGTAAACCCAAATGGATAGTTTCGAAAACTCCCATAAAAATAGTTTTCAAAAATTAGTAATGTAGAACCACCAATTTTCTCACTTCTCGTAATACGTAACGAGTGTGATTTCATATAACGATTACGGGGGCTACTGGTCATTTTTTTACTAGATTTTTAGCCAAATTTATATTAAAATTCAGAGCTTTTCAAACGAATCATCGATGTAATTCTTAATAGCTAAAACAAGGCAATATATCTGGTAAATAATTGAATCAAAAAATTGCTCCGAATCCTACGATTGTTACCAATTTTTTAAGAAAAAAAAAATATAATTGTCCGATAACTATTTTTTTCACAAGATATTTGTGCTCGTTGGAGCTATCTTATATCGGATTGAAGTTGTTTTTAAAGCCGAATTAAATAAATAATTGCTTTTAAAACTATGTAAAATGACCAGGAGCCCCGTAATTTGATATATTCAGAGTAACGTCATTAAATTTGTAAACTCGTCAATATCAAATGATATATTTTGTATCTAAACAATTTCAGCTGTATAGTTTAAACAACCACCATCCTGAAAAAATAAAAGATATCTTAGTTTGGCAGAATTCATTAATATTTTTTGTAAAATTTTTTACTTAAAATTCTAAATTAATTAATATAAAACTCTTTTATTAAAATCTTGTATTATTGTTAGATAATATCTCTTCGGTTGGCGACCAACAATATGCAATAACAAATGTTTGAGCTTATTTCAATACAAACGAACATAATCCAGCTGTGTTGGAACTTGGCGCGAAAAGAAAAATATTCTATATTTACAATTTGAAAGAAAAACATTATAGTATTTGTATTAAAATGTTGTCATTAAAAAATGTAAGAAAAAATATCTAAAATATCCCAAATATCAAAGATAGAAAAAATTTATTCTTAATCGTATCATTAAAAAATGTGATAAATTTTCTATAAAAAAATGTCGTTCCAATTGTTGATTCTTATTTGCTTTCAAAAAAATGTAAAAATGGTTTATTACCTTATTTAAAATGTTAAACATAATAACAAAACATAAAAAAAAACAATACATAACACAAACACTAAAATGTTAGTCATTGACGACTCTAAATTGCATGCCAGGGTAAATACCAGCCAACTTGGATTCTAACCTCTAATTATTACTCAGTTTATACTTTATCTATCAGTATGGTCTTATATCTATTACGGTTTCTGCTGAGAGCCTTTTTTTGTTCCCTTTCATATATACGGGTATATCCGGTGTTCATTTCTATTTATTTGTACAATGAAAGGGCCTCAGTCAAAGTACCGTGATTCAGAATAATATAGATGTACTGTTCTGTATAATTCATCAAAAATTGTAAAATGGATCAAGAGTTTTTCTTGATCATACCGAAAAACTATTTATTGATAAAAAAGTTTATGTATCGAAGCAAAAATAAATGGTATGTAGATGTTTTGATATCTGGTAACAAGTTGGCCGGGGACCACTAATCAGTATTTTAATTGAACTATTGACATTTCTGTGAGATCAAATTAGTATACATGGTTTTTAATTGATCGAGAGATAATTGATCCATTATTTTTTTAAAATTTATCCAAAAATTGAAATTTTCTAGAGAACTCATGTGAATTATAATAATTCCACTGATATTTTTTATAGAATCAAATAAAAAAAAATTAATTAGGTAGTTTTGGTGGTTTAAACGGGGCCATCCTACTCAAAACCATAGGCATATCGAGAAAACGTTTTTTTATATTCAACGTGCAACTAAAAAGCCAAATAGACAATTTTTTTCTTCTCAAATTTTGCCTCAACTAGTTAACCGTAAACTTTAAAATTAGCGTAGAAATTAGTTATTTTTCGGACCAATGAAAATTCGAGAATTTCAGCCACACTCTTTTTAAGTAAATCTATGAAAATTCTAGGGTGGCCCCCTCAAAAAGAATACCTTACGTTTTTATGAAAAGTCGTCTCTTGTTAACCCTTTTTACATGAAAACTCATGTTTGCTGTGCTTTTAGATGCTTGTAACTCTTAAATTTCTTTACAACTATGTCAGCGTTTATTATCAGGACCGGTCCCTAAAAACTAATCGTATTCCGTAAAAATTTTCATTTGATGTTTATATCTATACGTTATTATATTAAATTATCGTTAGAATAGATCCATATATATTGACAATATTTTAACAATTAAATGTGAAAAGGTGTACTGCGTTTTGAAATAAAATAATTAAGAACAAATTACTAAAATTGTTCTTTTATGTAAAATTAATATACAAAAAATATCTTTTTAAATTTCAAAATGTTGGTTAATTTCACTTTCTCTCATACGCAAGGTTACATTGCGGGTAACGAAAAGAGTATAACTGTAATCCCTTATAAATACCTACAAAATACACTTTGCTTAATTACCGTTATTGTGGAGGAGGTCTTGCCTTTTCCCCCCCCTTTCTAGAATTATGAAATCTTTAAATAATGTACTGTGATTTTGGCCAAGCGGACACTGTCTAAGTTGGAAAAAACCCGACTCATTTTTTCCAAAATTCCGATTTGAAGTCAGTCTAACAGGAGAACAGGTGAAAAGTCTAAGAAGACGAAAACTGTCCGCTCATGTCTAAAAACATGTGTTACTGTAACTACTTAATAAATATACCTTTCGAAAATCTATTGATGTTTCTCAATACATCAGCCTACACATCTTTTAACCCAACATGGTGGAGAGGTTGCTACTCGTATTTATGAATAATTGACCTCGTTATATACGATTACGATCCCGGCTTACAAAAAGACTCTTTCTGGATTTTGAACTCACAAAAAGTTATTCGATAAAAATTGAAGATTCAGCATCCTCGAATTTGTTTATCTCTCAGGCCCTATTTTGGCACATCATTTTTCTTACAGTTCAAGTTACTTTACGTGTCAGTCTTCGAGTTCTCGGAATAGAACGAGTGTCCACGTAATTATTGCCCGAAAATGGAAGACTATTCTGTGAGAAAAAAAGCAGGCTTGTAAAGGGATGCATCCTCGAGCCGAATTTCTATCCCCATTTTTGTCTATCTTTGCTTAAACCGATGCAAAAAAGGGCTGGAAAAATCCACGCAGAAAGCGATCCTTTTTACAAGCTGGAAAAAACGTCATTTTGTGCAAACGGGACCGAAATCATATGGATGCAATTTTAACATATCAATTACGGGGGCTCCTGTCCTTTTTACTAGTTTTTTAAAGCCCATTAATTTTTTATTAAATTGGGATCTCTTTAAAACTCAACTCATCCGATAAATTCTTAGATAAGCTACAACTGAGCAAAATATATCTTGTGAAAAATAAATAAAAAACCTTAGTACATAGATCATTTTATTTGCATCTGTTTTTTCAGATATGAAATTGTTAAGATTACTAGTTTTTCTTGAAAAAAATTAGTAAATCGTTCGATTCGGACCATTTTTAAATTCAATTATTACGCAGATATTTGTGTCTGTTTAAGCAATCTAAGGATTTCAATCGATAAGTCGTTAGAAAAGCTGAATTAAATAAAAAGCATTTGGCTAAAAATCCTAGTTAAATAAGGGACCGAGCCCGCCAGCCCCTCCCGTAATCGATATAGCTAATTAATATTATTTCCGATGTTTAAAAAATCCTAAATGTATTTTAAATATATTACCCTTGACTTTTCTGTGCCTGACTTTTAACACGGACAAGTTTGAGCAAAAGTTTCTGCCATAGTTTTAAACGGACCGTTTGGCGACTCAAACTGTCCGTTTAAACGCACTATGCTATACAAATTAATTCAATGCTACAGAATATTTACTATATAGTATACTTTTAACGGAGTTTCGTGCGCCAGCCATTGATTGTTAAAAAATTATAGGATTTTAGAAAAAACGTGAAATCTTTCAAAAATAGTTTTCAAAATCGAAATTTAGCTTGTAATTTCAAGCTAATTTCAAAAATGTTTTGCGTTTTTCTTATGAAATTTTAAAAAAAATTTGCGTCGATCATTTATTCATGATTTTCTTGAACATATCAAAAAATCATTTACCGTAGGCAACAACAGTTTTGTCGACCTACCTTTCTTTAAAGACAAAATCATTCTAACTAAAAATTGAAAGGGAAGCGATTCAAACAACTTGAAAATTTAAGTTTTCTTCGTAAAATTCCATAAAACAGACCCCGTTAAAAAGTATGATTTTCTCAAATGATCTCTTTTAAAATAAAAATTCTATAAAAATGATTCATAAGCTCCTAAAATGCTCCTATAAATGATTAAGCTCTATTTGAAAAAGCTCTCTGATGTTCACTTAAGGGAGTGGGTGTCGCTGATTAAGTGTTTTTTGTGAATAAAAAAACTTTCTGAACGTGAAGAACAAGTCTCGAAGAAATTTCAAAACTAATTGTAATGATACAGTTCAACCTACGCCCACGCACTAACCTGAATAAGCCTCCAAAAGACACTAAAAAGCTTACTCCTCTTACATTTACATCATTTTATCTAACTTTTTTGAGTCAAGTTCCAGGAGAAGCCGATATCAACAATGATCTAAAAGCTGTTTTTTCGAAATTTTGCTTTTGACAGACAATTTTTTTTCGACCAATTTGTTGAAATTTGTTTTTTCGGTCTTTTCGCATTTTTGTCTGTTTAAAGCAAAACTTTTGAAAAAAGGGCTCTAGATTATTGTTGATATTGCTTCTCCAAACTTGACTCAAAAAATAGATAAAATTAATGTAAAATTGGTAGGAGGAGTAAGCTTTTTGAGTTTCAAATATTTAAAAATTATAGTAACCTTAATATGCCTCCAAACGTGACGTTAATAAAATTTTGAAAAAACGCTCTAGCGAATTGTCAAACAAGTCTTGTGTTCCATATGCAGTATGACTCATACTGTAAGTGAGCGAATAAACTGGCGGAGGAGCATACCTGTGGACTGAGCGTCCTAAACTGAGCTTTTCGAAAAATTTTGATTTTTTTTTCCGTGTTTTTGTCCGCAGAAGCAAATTTTCGAGTAAACAGCCTAGCGAATTATTTGTGCTGCTTTTCTGGAGCTTGTCACAAAAAATAATAAAAACTGATGAAAATGAATGAAGGAGAAGATACATAAATGATGGTGTTTTAGGACGCTTATTAAAAGCGTAGGTGTGGGCGTAGGTGGGATTGTATCAAATTACCGTTAAATTTAAAATGACCGCAAGGAGTTTTCTCTGTAGATAAAGAAGTTTTTGGGATATCAGCTCCATCAGTTTATCGAATAAAACATCGTGAAAGGTCCGAATCAGCGACCACCACTCCCGTAAAATTAACCTTAAGGGGGTATGCACTCTGATTTGACATTTTCTCGATGAAATATACTGAAAACTAAGAGTCATAGAACAACCGAAAATAATTATTTGTACATCTATCCTTAATCTTACGAAATAGTACATCACTAATGGTTTTTCACATCTACACCACTAGTTACAGTATGTTTACAAGAAGACTCTTTCAAAACTGCAAAATCTATCTCGTCGTCAGCCGGTAATCAAATGAGCTCAAATTTTTCGCAGATCACGTAACGGTAGTTATCAATCTTTAAGCGAGCTTTTTTTTTGATCCAGCGACTGAACAATTCTAGAACGCCAAATACCGACTATTTTCCACAATTTCAGCCTTCAAATCTATCTCCTCCGAGGATAATTTGAAAATGGCTCAAAATTTTCATCAAGTATCCTCAGAACATATGTTAGAGATTATCACGAGTCAAAAATCTTTGTTTTCAGTATATTTCACCGAGAAAATTTCAAATCAGAGTCGCATACGGTATACCCGCATACCCCCTTTAGTATCACTTTAATGAAAAGTTTGATTACGATAAAGTATGTTTAATGAATCATTAATAATAAAAAAGTTACCTAAAAGGTTTCTTAATTTAATGGTTTCTACAAAATGATTCTACTACCCTATAACCGATTATTTGCCTTTCCGTCTGAACAATTAGTCAAAATTAACGGATGATGCGATAAATGCGAAACGTCTATATATCTATAATTATATAAAACCGATGATGTTTTTCATGAAAAAGGGATACTTTGGTTTCTCTCCAGTACTCTGTATTGATAATCTGTATTATAAATGATAATTCTATAAAATGATGCGTGAAACATAAAAGAAGTCTTATTTGACACACAATGAGAAATATTATTAATTTATAGCCATTTTTAATAAACTAATTAGTCTTGATAAGCTTTAGATTTATTATAATAATTTTCAAATCACGGTTTTTAGCGAGTGAGAAATTAAATTTTTCTTCGCAGTAGCAGTAAAAAATTTGAACTGCAACTATGCGAAAAAAAAATTCAATTTCTCACTTGCAAAAAAAACGTGATTTAAAATGATTATAATAAATCGAAAGCTTATCAAGACTAATTTGTTTACTAAAAAATGCCTATAAATTTTACTAAACAAAAACAAGATTATTATTAATTTATCTATTTTTAGACAAATTGGTCAATTATGGAATTTTTTGTATATAAAACGGATGATACACTGGTTAATCAGAAACTGATAATTTTGAATTCGGAAATTGAAGTAAAAAAACAAATGATAATCACGAAATAATCGATTTAAATCTCCAATCGGAAGTAAAATTGAAGTTAAACCAGAAATTGGTGTTTTTGAAACCGACAAATATGACCTGTCTCAAATTATTGGAGAAAAGCGAAAAAATAAGAAATATCTGAAATAGTCAAAAATTATTACCAAAAATTTAAAGAAGAATTTGTGTGTTCGAGAATGTGACCAACCAAAAACTGGTCCAACCGATGAAGTACCTGACGATAGGTTTTTATATACTGTCGTATTTCGCTATAAGGCCATCGTATTATGGACAAAACGACATTTATATTTGTATAAGGAGAAAATTTGACGAATAAGGACCTAAATAAGTAGTGATCATTTTTTTATTGCTGCGTTTTATGCTATTAGTGTATTGAAGTTATGCCAATATATGAAAAATCGTGTAATTCTCCTGATTCTGTTGCTAATGTGAAAACAATAGCCAGCTGTGATTCCTATCTTTAGAGAGTCGCCAGGCGCACATTTTCAAGTTTCAGCCTCTAGCATTTTTATTTAAGAGTATTTAGTGAAAATTTTTGACAAAACGACAATTGCTTTCTTAAATATAGCAGTAATTATACAATATGATTTTATTTCTCACTCCGGTCTTGACCTGTTTTATTTTCAGATTAATGTTTTTTAGAAACTCACATTCTGGAGATATTTCTGAATTTATGATGTTTTTTTAATTTTCGACTCATAATATAATTTCAACTACGCTGTACAAAATGTAGAGAAAGTTTCGTTAACACCAAATTCTCGGTAACAGTCGATTTTAAAAACAGCTCACAATGACATGTACTCCAAATTATATGACCAATATTTCAAAAAGATCGTATGTACACTTTCGAACTATCTCTGAAACAACAGAACTGATGACCAGAACGCTTAATATTAAGTTTACAAAACGAATGATTCCAGGTTTGAAAAGTGACCATTCTCTATGATCTTCAAATAAGCTTCCATTTTATTTAAATCATTAGGTCGTTTTTTTCGGTTGCTCCACCTAAGGGTATCTGTTTCTGAAGAACTAGACTAGATAGCGACAAACGTTTTTTTTGCATCTTAATCTTGGAATGCAGGATTTTTTTTCTCCGATCTTACCGGTTATTGCAAAAAAACGGTTTTTCGGTCTTTGAGCAATTTCGATGACTGATTTCCGTCACGTGATCACCTAGGAAGCCAAAAAAATTTTCCACCGCATATTTTTTTTCCAAAGTTTCACGTGCAAAAACTATTTGTCGCTATCTTGTCTAGTTCTCCCAGTCGAAATCATGTGAACAACCGAAAAAAAAGCGACCTTACGAAGTCGAAATTTGATAAGGTAGCTTTTTTTTAACTGGCCCACCCTACTCAGTCATTTTTCGATGACCATGCGAGATATCACAAATGGTTTTTTGCTCTGTCAGCTTCATTTTTTGTTTATTTCAACCGAAATGAAAGTATTCCTGATAGTAATCGTTAGATATGTGGTAATTTATTAACTTTAACTTATTTATGACAAATTTTTTTCGAAAAATATTCCTATTTGCCACAGAAAAACCGGTGATTTAAAAAGTTGATTACCGGCCAACCGGTTGAAGAAGAAAAAAAAAAGTTTTACATATCACAAATTTACTTGGCTACACATAGCAAAAAACCGTTTGTTGATATCTCGTGTGGTCATCGAGAAAAATGACTGAGTAGGGTGGCCATTAAAAAAAAAGCTACCTAACTAAAATCTATTCAAATTATTATACTTTACCCAATATCGCCGAAAGTTTTTTGCCAAATTTCGGCGATATCGGCATTTTGGCGATTTTTTCACTTTTCGGCAATTTGGGCATTTTCACGATATGGAAAGAGAAATAAATTTCTTGCTCAAAAAATGCGTAGCGTCTAAATGACGTCATGTGTCGAATAGTTCAATAATAGGTTTCGACTGAAGTGAATAAAAAAAATGGGTAGAACTAATTACTCCGCAAAACACAATGTAATAAAAGTTAAAAAGAGAAAATCAAGAGAATCCAAAGGGAAATCAATCTTGAGAATGACGTTATTTGTGACGCCCACAGAGCGGTATTTTTTTCAGCGGACCCTTTTTCTGCAGGTCAGTTGCACACATCTCCTCGAAGATGGCTCAACCGATTTTGATCATCTGACAAGGCACGCAAGGCATGCTGATACGGTTATTCGTCGTCTTGCGTCGTCACTGTTGGTGGTAGAACTCATTTTTTACCTTTCGTCTTCAAAATTTTTGACCCCATTTTCAGGGGTCAAATTTTGTAATATAACCCACTTGGGTCAAATTACAAAATGAATCATTTGGGGTCATGTTACATATCAATCGATAGAGAATTTTATTGTGAATTTGAATACTGTAAAAATATTTCTCAGAAAGAATATGACCCAAAATCACCGAAAAGGTTGTCGGTCTGGTTTTTTTAGCGCTTATATAACTACGGTTCGATAGCTCGGAATGGCACAATACGATCTTTTTGTCACAGAGCCTGGTTTTTTAATCTTACCGTTATTTACCGGGTAATTATCGGTTTTCTCGAAACACCCACATGAAATTTCTTGTGAAACTTCGGGATAGGGTCCAAAAAAATCAAAGGATTTCAAAAAAGTGCATCAAAAATCAAATTCGACCCCACCCGGGGGTCATATTACACGTTTTCTATCTTCAGGTTGATTTGAAAATCTTATGAAAACCTGGCAGTAGGGCTAGAATTTACAGATAAATGTGATGAAATTGTGAAACATGAAATTTGACACCATAAAGGGGTCATATTACACGTTTTTTGTATCTTTGAGCTGGACTATTGAAATTAAATGAAAACCTGGTCATATAGCTAGAATTGCATAAAAAATGTGATAAAATTCTCAAAAATGAAATTTGACACGAAAAAAGTGTCATATTACACGTTTTTGTATTTAAAATGGACTATCGAAATTGAATAAAAATTTGGTAATCTTGCTAGAATTTCATTAGGAATGTGATGAAATTGTCAAAAATTAACAGTTTAACCTCAGAAAACGGATAATTCTGAGGCAAATCAATGATTTTAACGAAGATTGTTCATGCGAAAATGTTCGTGTCAAAATGGTCCAAATTGATACGTGGTGATAATTAAGTGTACTAAGAAACCAATCATCAAAAAAATTTTTTCGAAATTTTTCGCATTTTTCGATTTTCTTCTAAGGTAACTTTTTTTTAGAACACCCCGACAGTTTTGCGCTGCCATTTTAGAACGGAACAAGATATTCGCGAACTGATTTCTGCATCCAACAGCTTGACCTGCAGAAAAAGGGTCCGCTGAATAAAAATACTGCCGGAGAAATTTGTGAAATAAATCTCAAAACAATTCGGCGATATTGGCACTGAAATTATTTCAGCTAAAAATCGTGAAATAACGTAGGGTTTTTCGGCAAATTTAACGATTTTTGACCAGCGATATATGCTATATCATATAGCCCCCTTTACACAGTTTACAATAGTTTTAACATTTTTTTGTCATTATTAAAATTTTGACTGTGTATAAATTTAAAACTAATTCTCGTTTTTTGGTGTTTTTTTTATCATTTTTTAAAATTTATGCATTACTTTTAAGGTCGGTAATAAAAACGATACGAAGATAAAATCGTACTCGAAGCTCAATTTCTACAGAGATTCACTCAAAGAAGATTTCCCCAAAATCTCAACTGTGTCCGAAATTTCAATCGACGCACAAAAACCAAACTTTGAATTACAGAAAAGATGTAATTGGACAGAACCTATTAATTGTACAAAGAGTACGAAAATATCTTGTGCGAATCAATTTTGTGAAAAAGTGGAGGTGGTAATTTTGTTATATCAATTACGGAACTTCCTGGTTGTTTTTTACTAGATTTTTAGCCAAAATTTGTATTTAATTCCGCATTTGGAAACAACTTATCCGATTTCATTCGTGGATAGCTCAAACTGAGCACAAATATCCTGTGGATAATAAAATAACAAAATTTGTTCGAATCTGACCATCGCTTCCTATTTTTTGAAGAAAAACTAATAACTAAATAATGTCAGTACTCTTAAAAAAAAATGATCTGTTGGCCCAATTTGTTTTATTTTATTTACAGCTAGATATTTGTGCTCAGTTGGAGCTATCTAGGAATTAAATCGGATAAGTTGTTTGCAAACGGCGAATTATAAAAAAAAATGGCTAAAAATCTAGTAAATAACGACGAGGAAGTCCCGTAATATAACCAAAAATTCGCACGAAAATGTAAGCCGGGTTAAACATATTCAGATATTATGTCTCAATCACGAGATACTGTTAATTATTTGAACAACAAACACTTCGTAAGAAAAAATCCGAAATTTTCAAAAATTTTGCTTCAAAAAAATTTTCTTTCGTTTTTATGCAGTTTTAAAATTACATAAAAAAGCTTTTAAAAAAATTGCCACCTCCTTAAAAAGTAGCTTGTTGTTCACACAGTACAACCATTTGCAATGAATGTAGACAACTCTCTGACCTCACCGAAAAACCTATTTTACTTTATCGTGGCAGCTATGATAGGAAAAAATGTTCTTTTATTCATTGCAAAACTCGAGCAAGTAAGGTCTGTGTTTTAGATACCTAAAATTTCTCGGTGAGATAGTTTGGAACTGAAACATACGATATTTCGAAATTTGGGTCATAAATTATGACTCATAATATAACTTTTAAAATAAAAAAACGGGCTCGGCAGTTTTAACGAAGGTTTGTCACGAAGGTTAAAAAGTTATAGAATAACCCTAAATTTCAAAATGAGCGTCTGTTCCTGTTCCAAACTATCTCACTGAAAAATTGAGTTATTTTAAAAAACAGAAATAAGAAATGCGCAATGCTAGAATGTATGAAAACTATTTGCGGAGCACATGAATTTAAACTTTGTCACGATTGTATTTTTTGTCATTTTAAAGAAGAATTTGTGGAGATTCACGAACATGATGATGACCAGACAAAAATTGAACCGGCCGTTGAAGATACTGAGGGAAAGATTTTTAAACAAAAAATTATTTTCAAAAAATATCAGACCAGAATTTCACCAAAAAATCTGTTTCAACACTTATACATACTGTATATCTTTTTCAAGTTTTACAGGTTAAATTTTATTTTTTGTCGGTGTTTCACGCATCACTGATTATTACCTTATAAATTAACTATAAAATATACTATAAATTGAGTGATGCGTGAAACACCGACAAAAAATAAAATTCAACCTGTATGAATTTTTTTAAATAATCTATCAAATTCGACCAAAATAAAAGTGTCGCGATATATCGAAGATTATGCCTATGCCTGGAATTTGTGCAAATGGTAATGCTACAACAAGGCACTTGCAATAATTCCAGGCAATAATGCCCGCTAATAAAAAATGCTCATTTTTTAGATGATTTTGCATTAAGGGATTAGCAGCGATGTGGCAGACTGGCGTCAATTTAACTTACGACAATAATTAGTTGGTTTATTTTTTGTGCTTATAATCGTTAGGACCACCGGTTTACCGGAATCAGCAAAAACAACGGTAATTTGCGGTATTGAAGAGACTAACTTATCGAAACATACAAATACTTTGGGGGAAATTTTAACGAGAAAATTTTTGGATTATTAATTTTGACATCCGAGAACACCACTGGGTGGGAGTAAGGAGCACTTTTTATTCTCGGCAACCTGGAACATCATAGAGACTGAAATTTACTTGAAGGTTACTTAAGAATAAAAATTTTGGCGTCATTTCTTTTGACATCCGACACCACTGGTGGGAGTAAGAGCAATTTAGAATATCGAGCACTGGACACAGTATAGGGGCTGAAGTCTTAACTTATACTGGACTTTTTCAAGATTAAATTTTTGGCATCCTTAATTTTGACACACGGAACACAGGGGGTGTCGAATGTCAAAATAATTAATGCCAAAATTTTTCTTGAAACACCTTAAAAGTATATAATTTAGGTCTCATGATGTTTCCAGTGCCGAGATCAAAAAGTCCTTTACCACAGGTGGTGTCGGATGTCAAATAATAATAATGTCCAAATTTTCTCGTTAAAATTTAACCCCCAAAAGTATAATTTGTAGGTTTTAGATAATGTGTGTTTCTCTTCAAACCGAAATTACGGTGTTTTTTGCTGATTCCGGAAAAATACCCGGTGGAGTCCTAAAACCGAAAAATAATTTGAAGGTTTACATTTTTGCTGGCTACAACGATGCAAAAAACCGCTTTTGATCAGCTACTAACGGTTTTTTGCTGGCAGAGGAGGGCGTGCTAATAATAGTTACCTAAGTACTGTTGAGATATTAAAAAAAACGTTTGGCAAGAATGAACACTTTTTATTGAAGTATAAAAGATAAAATTTTCACATTCTCTTTTCTTCAAAAATCAATCCCGAAAAAATGTACCACTCTGCACCATCGCTGCTACCCCTTAAAT